>QXTE01000398.1:0-114704 GCA_003942145.1 Platysternon megacephalum
AATGTGCTGCCCCAAGCAGCTGCTTGGTTTGCTGGTGCCTAGAGCCGGCCCTGCTCCTGTTAATACACCCCAGATTGATATTAACCTTTTTCACAACTGATTTTTTTCCCTAAGAACTTGTCTTTTTTAAATTTCATTTTGTTGATTTCAGTCCAATTCTCCAATTTATCAAGGTAATTTTGAATTCTAATCCTGTCTTCCAGAGTGGTAGCGTCTCCTCCCATCTTGGTGTTATCCACATAAGCATATTCTCCACTCTATTACCCAAGTCATTAATATCTAAGTAAAAAATATTGACTAGTATCAAACCCAGGATTGACCCTTGCAGGACCCACCAGATACATTCCCCCAGTTTAATCAAAAAGTAGTTATCAATGGTTTGCTGTCACAGTCTGTCAAAAAGTTTTGTTCCCACCTTATAGTAATTTTATCTAGACCAATTTTCCCTAGTTTGCTTCTGAGAATGTCACGTGGGACTATATCAAAAGCCTTACTAAAATCAAGATACATCACATCTACTGCTTCCCCTTATCCACTATCCCTGTCAAAGAAGGAAATTAGGTTGGTTTGGCATGGTTTGTTCTTGACAAATCCATGTTGGCTATTATAAACATAATATCCTCTAGGAGCGTTAAAGTTGATTGTTTAATAATTTGTACCAGTATCTTTCCAGGTATCAAAGTTAGGCTGACTGGTCTATAATTTCCTGGGACCTCTTTGTTCCTCTTTTAAAGATAGGTACTATGTATGCCCTTCTTCAGTCCTGTGGGACTTCACCTTTCCTCCATGACTTCTCAAAGATAATTGCTAATGGTTCAAGATTGTTTCAGCTAGCTCCTTAAGTAACCTAGAATGAATTTTGTTAGGCCCTGCTGACTTGAATACATCTAATTTATCTAAATGTTCTTTAACCAAGTCTTTTCTTATTCCAGTTAATGTTCCTTCCCCCTTATTGTTAATATTCATTGTGTTAAGCATCTGGTCACAATTAACCTTTTTAGTAAAGACTGAAACAAAATAGGCATTAATACCTTAGCCTTCTTGATGTTGTCCATTATTAGCTCTCCTTCCCTTCTAAGTAGTGGACCTATACTTTCCCTCATCCATCTTTTGCTCCTCATGTATTTATAGAACCTCTTCTTGTTGCCTTTCATGACCCTTGCCTGGCGTAACTCATTCTGAGCTGTAGCCTTTCTGATTTTGTACCTACATGCTTGTGCTATTCTTTTGTTATTCATCCTTAGAAATTTGTTCATTTTCCCATTTTTTGTAGGATTCCTTTTTGATTTTCAGATAATTAAAGAGCTCCTGGTAGAGTCATATTGCCCTCTTATTATTCTTCCTATCTTTCTTTAGCATCAGGATAGTGTGCTGTTGCATCTTTAACATTGTCTCTGAAAAACTACCATCTCTCTTGAACTCTATTTATCTTTGATTTTCTTCCAATGGGACCTTACCTAACAGTTCTCAGAGTTTGTAAAAGTTTGCTTTTTTGAAGTCCATTTTCTTTATTCTGCTACTCTCACTCCTTCGTTTCCTTTGAATCACAAAATGTATTGTTTCATGATCCCTTTCACCCAAATTGCTTTCAACCTTCAGATTTGCAACCAATTTCTCCCTGTTAGTCAGAATCAAGTCTAAAATGACTGTCCCTCTGGTTACTTCTTCCACCTTTTGAATCAAAAATTTGTGCCTAATACATTCCAAAAACTTATTGGACATTTTGTGTTTTTCTATATTATTTTAAAAGGGGAATAAAAGTTGGGGGTCAGAACCTCGCTGAAACTTGTTCATGACAGTTTGAGAATCTCTAGACCAGAAAATGCTGCATCATGAAAAGAAATTGAAGAAAGTTCAGCACTTGTTACTAGTGTGTAAGTAGATGGATTTCTCACCCTGGTCTAAATACAGTTTACGCACACCAGATGTTGTCCAAACTTACAACATCCTGCTTTCTGGGGTTTGCCTTTATTGTTAAACAAGAACAAAAACAGACAATCTAAATTTACTCCACCAACTTGGTTGTTCCTTGGCTTTACTCTCCAGGACCTCATCTACCCCAGCCATTATTTCCTTCTGCCTTAAAAAAAAAAAGACATCTCTTCTTATATCCTGGATGAGGCTAAGATCCACCTGCTAGCACTACTCAGCATAAATAACCTGTTTTCATTTGAGATTAGAACCCAAAACTCAATGCCAAATGCCTCTGAAATCTCAACATTTCAGCTTATTTGTATGGATTTCACAAGGTTTTCACCCTACCCCATAAACTGGCTCAAGTTTCTTAGAAAGGGGCACAATCCTCAGTGAAAGTGGCATGAATCAAACCCCCCTACCCCCAACAAAAGATCAACATATCAGATATTTGAGGCAGAAGCTACCGTTTTAATAAGTGCCCAGCAGGTAGGACACTAATTTTTGATTGATACCCTGAGGTGCTATTGTAAATAAAGTATACATATCACACAGGCATATCCTGCCCCCAGTGGAACTATTTCTATTTAGCTTTGTTTTCTTTTGTGTTTTCAGTGTGTCCTGCAGGTTTATGTTTCTTAGTTTTTACCTTAAGTTTTAACATTTTAAAAAATGTTAAAAGTAAATTTAAATTTTCAACAGTTTTCAAACCCATAAAAACAGCAAAAGGAGGTTTGAACAATACTGAAGAGCTACAGGACAATTGTTTTGCTATTTATAGGCCAGCAGATGGCAACAGCAAGTTGGATCTCAGAGAGTTTGAAATGTCAAAGGCAAAAACAAGTATCAGTGAGCATAGGTGCTGAACCAGGGATGCTGCCACCCCCCCTGCTCTGAAGTGGTTTCCATCATATGCAGGGTTTACGGTTTGGTTCAAAGGCTCTCAGCACCCCCACTATACAAATTCTTCCAGCACCTCTGCCAGTGAGTTGTTAAGATACTGGATTTATTAAATGCCAGCTCTGCTAAGAGTTTCACAAGATCCTACTAATCACAGGAGGAGGAAAAGGGTACTCTGACCTCTTCTGCTCACAAACCTTTTTAGGGAGAACAGTGATGAAACCACGCTTTATATAGCTCATAAAAAGTTAGTTTTTGGCTAAGTATGTGAATAGTGCTTTGGATAATACGTTAGACACAAACTTAATGAGCCTGTCTCTCCATTGCTTCATACCCCAAGGAGTCATTTAAACCTGGAACAGTGGGTGTAGACATGCAAATAAATGAGAATGTTTGGATTTACACCTACTTAGAAAAGGTGTAAATGACTCATCCAGGTGTAAAGAGTAGAGAATCAGCCCCCAAATTCTTAGACATTGCTAGATGTCCTGATGAGTTAGGATAGTGGGAATTAGTGTTGGTATCAATTATCATGGGAATGGAAATAGACCTCTCTCTAGGCACTAGAAAAGGCTAGTTAGATACCAGCTCATGAGTCTTTGTTACTTAGGCCCTGAGCCCCAAAGTAGTTGGGTGCCTGCAGTGGCAGCAGCAGGTAGTACCTATTATGTAACTTTTAGCCAAGTGGTTAGAGCACTCACTTGGGATGGGGGAGACCAAGGTTCAATTCCCCCCGTGTCTGAGGGAGAGAAAGGATTTGAACAGATTCTTATACCAGTGTGCTAATCACTGAGCTACAGGATATTCTGATGTGGGGCTCTCTCAGTCTCTCCTGCTGAAGCTGTTCCTCTTTTTAAAAATAAAGAGCAGCTGGAGGAGGGAGACTGGACTCTGGGTCTCCCACCTCTTAGGTGGGTGTCCTAACCATGAGGATACAGAGCAGTTTCCCTGCCTTACTCTCTCTGTCCCTAATGGGGGAGACAGGGTCCAGCCTCCCTGCTCCAATCACTCGTTCGTTATTTATCCACAGTGGAGCAGCTTCAGCAGGAGATACGGAGGGGACCACATCAAACTATCCCATAGCTCAGTAGTTACAACTGTTAGACAAGAGTTAAAATTCAATTAGCAGCTGAAACAAAAACCCACATAACTAACAAGTAGGAACACTGGAAGCCCAAGGACACTGACAACTGTAAACACTTGATAAACTTATATGGTCAAATGTCCACCCAGTAACTTGGCTCTTAGAACAGAACAAAACCTCCCTTCACAGCCCTCCGGATATCTGTAAACATTCACCGCCACCCCACCTCTTTGCCTTAAGGTAGTCATGAATAATTGATGTAATCAAAACAGTTTGATGCGTATCTTCTGTTCCTGTCACTGTCATGTTAAGTGCGTTCTCTGTCTCTGAAACAATGTTTGTCTCTGTAAGAACAAGATAAACGCAAATGAAGTAATAAAAGAAAGGTGTATAATTGGTCACTGCAACCCCACACCTTTGAAGCTGTTTGCCAGTCTTCCCGGTACCGTAAATAAACCCCCTTCAATACTGTCTGTGCCTGCCTGATTCTTGGGGAAAATAATCTCTTTGCTTCACACAGCACTTATCTGAGAGGTGAGAGACCTTTATTCAAATCCGCTCTTCCACCTAAGGCAAAAGGGGGATTGAACCTCCACATCCCAGTTGAGTGCTCTAACTACTGGGCTAGCAGTTATAAGGTGTCAGGGCACCACTACTTTGTTCTCCAGCTTTATTTGTGGAGTAAGGCAGATGCCTAACACATTCCTATAAGAAACTACTTAGGTGCCTAAGCTGCGTGACTCCAGGAGAGGGGTTCCAGTTCATGGATTGCTAAACAGATAGGCACCTATCTCCATGAAATGGGTGGGGTTTAGGACACACACCTTTTGTCAGCATCTCCCATTGGCTATTTTAGACAGCTCCACAAGTAGCATGCTGACTTTTGTGTATTACATTCTAAGGCTCCCCATTCACTGTATAGAGAGCCTTGGTACATAACTCAGATGTGTGTATCACAGCTGTTCCTGTGATTTTCTAGGTGTCGCAATGGTCAGCATTGCAATACCTACATTCCTTTTATGGATCCCAGCCTTAGAGCTCTTACAGAAACCTCATTGACTGGCTCAAATTTAAAAATATATATTTTTTAATTCAGTCTCTGTCATACGGGGAGTAAAAAATAATTAAAAAACATGGACATAACATCTTTTTCAACCTTTTCTAAGTTATTTCAAGAGAAAAAAGGTTTTTCATGTAACCACATTTAAGTCTCCTACGCAAATCTGGAGATGAGAAGTTAGCACTTTAAAACAAGTGACAAGGCTGTCTCTCCACTTAAAACTTCAGAGAGAATAATTTGAATGCATCGCTGAGCCTTAGAAGAGTTACTGAATGCGTGCAGTCAAATGTTGTATCAATACCTGAAGAAAACGTAGTGACTGCACGCATTCAGTAACTAGGTTTTATATATATACTTCTATCAATACTTCTTAATTATTTATAGTGCAGCATCACTATACATAGACACTGAAAATAATAATGAGCACTACTATACTGCCTTTCTTCTAAGGTTCTCCAAGCACTTTATAAACATTAATAAATTCATTTAAAACACATCCTTGTGCCACAAGATTTGTCTACAGTTTTATTCTCTGAAAACAAACCTTTAGTAAGAAGAGCAAAAGACTACTTGTTGCAGATCATGTAGCCATTCATTCTAGTTAGAACTTCAGTTTGTTCACCTGTGAGGCTTTATGGCAGCCTTAGGTATCGCAGAAAGAACACTCAGCATGTATCAATTTCCTGCTTGGGAAATACTAGCAAGTTGGATATTAGGGGAACATAGATTGTATTTTTTTATAGAGAAACTTCCTTACAACTTTGTGGTCATGTACCTTTCTGCTTGAAAGATAACCTACAAAGGAAAATAAATGAGTTTGTGCTCTTTTCTGTGGTAATAAAAGACATAAAAGGTTTCCCAACCCACCTTCACAAAAGATTTTGTACTGCTTGCTTTTTAAACTTGAAATCCAGGTTTTGTATATCATGTATTACTTGGAAGACTGTGGATAACTGCTAAACTAGTAGCATGATGATCAGGGCCAGCTCTAGCTTTTTTGCCGCCCCAAGCAAAAAAATAAAAAAAAGGGTGGCCGGACTGCCAAAGCAAAAAACAAAACAAAATGGCAGCCGCAGGGAGCACGTGGAGGGTGGTCAAGGCATCTTGCAGGGGAGTGAAGCGCGGCGCCCGCCCACTCCCTCTGCCCGTGGGCAGCCAGGCACTGCAGCCTGCTCGCAGCCGGGTGAGAGGGGCTCCCCCCTCCGGCCTTGGGGTGTCTCTCCCGGCTGGGCAGGTGGAGCCCCCGGGGGCTGCAGGAGGTGCTGGCTCAGCCGCTCCTTTAAAGGCGGCTCGGCCAGGCCGGGCTAAGAGCGGCGCGGGAGGCGGAGGCCGGTGCAGGTGGTGGGGAGTGGCGTGTCCTGGGGAGCCCGGCGGCATGGTGAGCGGCGGGGATTGCTACTTCCTGCCCCCACGGGCCAGGGTCCGTGCCCCTGCAGGGCTGGGCTGGGACTGGCAGAGCGCGGGGAGCCGGCCAGGGGCTCCGGAGCTGTGGACCGGGCTGTCAAAGCAAAAAAAAAAAAAAAAGAACCACAGCAGGGCGGCCGGAATGTGCCGCCCCAAGATTGGCCGGAATGCCGCCCCTTACAATGTGCCGCCCCAGGCACGTGCTTTCTCGTCTGGTGCCTGGAGCCGGCCCTGATGATGATGCTATCACAAATTAAAAGAAAGTGAAATCTGAGTAATTGAGAAGGGAAGGGATTTTTTGCTTTTCACTGATGTTAACACTTATTTAAATCAAATGCTTGAGGAGGAAAGATCTTTGTTAAAAATTCTATTCTATTTATATTAAGTGCTGAGAAAACTCCTGCTCTTCTTTCCTGGTGCTCCAAGTAGACTTCCAGCAAAAACAGGAAAGACTGAAATTCATGATATTCCTACAGTAAATAAACAAGCAGAACACAGTATTTTTCCAAAATCTTTTAGACCTTCTTTATACTTCTTAAAAGCAAAAATAGGAGGCAAACCTAATGTATTTTCCTTTACAGATCACCTATGAAAGATTCCTCACAAACACACTTCAAACAACAGAGATGCACTTAGCTATCAGAAGCAAATTCTGATGGTCAAGGCAGGCGGTCAGGAACAACTGAACTGGGTCTGGAATAACTGATTTTTCAGTTTGGTTGCAGTTCCAAAAAATCAGGGCGGGGGAATTGGTTGGGGTCAAACTGCATCTGAAATTTTTCAAAATTTTCAGTGAACCAGGAAAGTTCATTTGCTGTCTATTCCTGAGCGGGGAATTTGAACCTGGGTTTTCTAATCCAAATGGGTTAGGGAGGAGGATATAGCACCACCTCCTTGTCTGGCTACAATTATTCATGGCAAATTCCCAAATGGTTTTGTTTTGACTGAAACTGCATTTTTCATCAAATAAATTATTCATCTGAAAAATGTTGCTCAGCTCTAGTCTGGAATACAATGGGGAGGTGAAGAGGGTGAATAACTACTTTCTCCTGAATTTTGAATGATTTATTTGGATGGAATTCAAATCCATGTGTATGGTTAGCAGCTCCCCATTTTTCTTCATTATATTGTTTACAAGAAAGAGTTGGTGGATTATAGTATTGTTTGAGAGAAAGGAACAAAAATACATTATCTGTGTGTATGTTTGCATTCCTCCCCCCAACCTTAGATACATGAACACACATACATCTCTATCTTAACCTTGGGGCTTTAATAGTTAAATATTTAGAAGATGAAATATAATTTAGATAATAGTTTTAACTATTGTTTTAAATGTAGCACAGTGCCAGGTATTTGGTGACAGACACTATAATAAAATGTTAATAAACATAAAATGCAGGAATTGTAGCCTATCAGTTAGAGCAAGGAACTGGGAGTCAGAATTCCTGTGCTGTTGTTTTTTGTTTTGTTTTGTTTTGATTCTTGACTTTGCTGCTCACTTATTGTGTGATCTTGGGCAAATACATTTTTACCTCTGTTTACTCACCTGTGCAATGAATTTTAAATACCTCATAGAGGTGATTTGAGACTTAATTAATGTTTGCAAAGTGCTCAAGGATTCTCACTATACATGTTAAATGTATTATTAATACATAAAATAGGCCCACAAGAGTTTACCATAATCTCCAAAGAGACTAATCACTGCAATGATGTACAAATCTTGAAAATACTTCTTTTTCTATGTTAGGATTATTGATATGCACTTGGGGTGACAAGCTGCTTTTAACTATACTGGTGTGAAACAGGAGTAACGCTATTGATTTCACTTAAGTCAATGGAGTTACTCTTGATTTGCACAAATACAGCTGAGAAAAGATTTTGTCCCTGGTACCCAGACAAATCTGTGGTGCACAATGGCAATAGGAGGCAAACTGAACACTAAAGATTGCAAGTAGGCCAAGGTTTATGTCCAGGGCTGGCGCAACCCATTAGGCGACCTAGGCGGTCANCATTAGGTGACCTAGGCGGTCGCCTAGGGCACGAACATTTGAGGGGCGCCGGCGCCCCAGCCGGACGTGGAAATTTGGGGGCGGGACCTTCCGCCGTCGCTGTTGGGGGTGGCATTTCGGGGGCGGGACCTTGCTGGCGCCGCTACTGTTTATGTGTGCACGAAATCATTGGTAAAATGTAGAATTACTCTAGTTGTGCAACAGGCTGACAGATTAGAATCTGTTTTTTGTACATAATCTAAGATGCAATCTCAGTTAGTGCTATAACACAAATGTAGGGCAATAAATACTTATTATATGTATATAATGGCTATTCATTCAAGGATTGCAATGTCATTCACAAATATTAATAATTAACCCACTTAGCAGTCTTGCAAGGTCAGGAAGCAGTAATATCTCCATTTGCGAGGCAGGGAGAGACTCAAACTAAAGTAGTCAAATTTAGGAATCTTGGTCAAGTCACTTAACTTCTCTAAACCAGATTTTTAAAGGTATTTAGGAAGCTAAAGATGCAGATAGGTACCTCACTGGATTTTCAGAAGTGCCTAAGCACATAACTCCCATTGGGAGCTGGGCCCCCATCTGCATCTTTAGGAGCCTAAATACCTTTAAAAGTCTGGTTCTCTGTGCCTCCTTATCCCTATTTGTATAACAGGGATTATAATATCACACCTACCTCTCCGGGATGTTGTGAGACTTATTCCATCTACCATAAAGTTAAACACTGTGAGATCTTTAATGGAAGGCACTGTAGAATTGCTGCTTAGTGAGATTATTAATTAGTGTTTTCAGATGTCCCCAGCCTCCACTGGACTCCCTGTCTCTTTAAATTGGACTTGCTGAAAGATGGAGTGTACTTTGTCTTAGTCTTTTCACCTAAAATGTGTATTCCACAAAGTAGCTGTTTGGATGTACAGCATATTGTCTGGCTCCATGCTCCATTAAAATCATTTTTACAAAGAGGCATCTGCCTGGCTGCTGAGAGTTCATTATAATTTTGAGGATGGAGTGGCACATTGATGGCTGCTATTTGTTTGTGAAAAAAAGGTCAGTGTATTTTGTGAAAAATGTCCCCCCAAAAAGACATTTTTTTCCATTTTGTTCAGTATTTTCCATTTATATATATATATTGTGATGGGGCAAGGCCAGATGGCTATTGTAAAGTAGTGGGAGACAGATATATTAGCCACAGGCTAAACAAATCCCTGTTACCAGGATAAGCAAATGGCAGCTGCTCCAGGTCAATTAAGATACTTGGGGCCAATTAAGATCTTTCCAGAAGGCAGAGAGGACAGCTAGGTTGATTGGGACACCTGAAGACAATCAGGGGCTGGCTCCCAGTTAGTCAGATGGGGGCGTGTGTCAGGAGCTGTAGGAGGAAGCTGTGCTGTTGGAAAGACTGAGCAGTACAAACCATATCAGGCACAAGGAAGGAGGCCCTGAGATAAGGGTGAAGTGAATATTGAGGAAGTGGGAGCTTCTGTGGGGAAGTGGCCCAGGGAGTTGTACACATCCTGTTTCTAAAAAGTCAGCTACCATAGCTGATACTATTAGGGTCCCTGTGCTGGAGCCTGGAGTAGAGGGTGGGCCCGGGTTCCCCCTTTCGCCCCCCGATTAATCACTGAGACTGGGAGACAACAGAGACTGTGCAAGGGAGGGTAGCTTCTCCTCACCTCCTTTGCTGGCTTATGATGAAAATGGCTCAGTAGTCTTTGACTCTTGCCTCTAGAAAGAGAAGGGCTATGTGGAGGGTCATAGTGAGCCTCTGAGGCTAGTGAAATCCGCCAGGAAACGCAGGACCCACGGAGATAAGGACAGAGCTTTGTCACAATATATATATTTGGTTTTCAAGAAAAAACTTTGAAACAAAATGTTTTGAAATTTTCCAAAAGATGTTTTTTTAAAGGGTGGTGGTGGAAATCACTACTTCTGGGAGGGAGTTAAGGTGTGAGTGAAAGTGGGGGTTTCCTCACATAAATTAAACAATTTTTAATTGATAAAATGAATTTTTTTATGAAAATGAGGCTTACTTGTGGTACCTTAGAGACTAACAAATTTATTTGGAAATTCTTCACAAACATTTCTGCTTTGGCTGAAAAGACATTTTCTGAGGAAAGAACTTGGTGGAAAAATTTCAGCCAACATTGTGATACCTGTGAGTGGGTGGAGTTTGGTTTTCTTTGTGTGTATGACTGGGTGGGGTGCTGGGGAGGTTGATTTTTTCGTTTATTCTCTGGTTTGGAGAGCTTGCTGGATTTATTCCTGTTTGTACCATATGTTAAAAGTGTCTAGAGTCCTGGATCGATGCCTTTTTCTATATCATAGACATTGAAATGAATAAGATTAAAAATGAATAATGTATATGTCAAACTAGTCCTTACTCAGGTATAACTTCCATTGAAGCCAAGAAATTGAAGCTGCACAATTTGCCTCTTCTGGGAACAAAGCACCAGTGGAAATTAGTAGATGCAAGCAGAATGGCCCCAGAATGCAAGTTGAACACAGGCAGGAGCAGCAGCTGCCATACCACATATATAAGATTACCAGCTCATGCAGAATGGGGAGGGACACTAGCTGCCCCCGTCAGAAGGGTGTAGGGAAAAGACAGCTGCCTGCACATACTTTCTCCCTTCAACCATTCAAGCAGAGCCAGAATCTGCCCTTAACTGTGGGCATTGTGCCTATGGAGCACCTTTGACAGAACATTCACCTCACTTGCTCTGTCCTTGATTTCAAAACTGAACTTGGTGCTTCTCCAAACAAGACGCAATAACCAGCCTTTTGGGGAAGAACCTGTTAAACAGCTCCTTGATATGGAATGAAAAACCAAGTCCGAAGCTCCAGCAGTGTGCAGGGTCTACGGTACCAGTTCTGAAAATTGCTTGAATAGTGACTTTTAATCAGCCTCAGAGAATAAAGTGCATATTTGTATGGGAATTTAGCTTGTCTGCAGTTTGTCTTTGGATTTACACAGACATATACATGCAAAACTGCAAGCTAATCAGGATTACACAATCCTGCAAGGTGCTGAGCACCTCCTCTGGGGTGTTGAGGGCAGACCATTCCCATAGCCTGCAATGGGAGTAAAAGGGGCTCAGCACCTGAGCCAGGGTGAAACAGGGTAACGCAGCACTGTGTTACAACACATCATAAGATGGTAATAAAAGGAAAGGAAGGCAACAAAAAAGTTCATATAGCTCATGACAGTCTATAAATCACTGAACAGTAACATCTGAAGTAACTTAACTGCTGTAATTATTAACTATGACCTTAAGGATTGAGACAGTCCTTACTTGAAACACTGAGTCCTGCTATTTTACATCTTCTCTGAAGCAACATATACTAACAGCTCCATTATGAGGGAAAGGAGGACAGTAGACTCTTCTAGTTCGGCTGCAGATCCAAGTGAAGGGATGGGGACTTTAAGGCTGAAGCGAGAGGTTGGACTGATTAGCGCCGTGTCGTTAATTGCTGGAACCATGATAGGGTCTGGGATCTTTATGTCTCCAGAGTGGGTGCTGTACCATATGGGTAGCCCTGCAGGTAGTCTCATCATCTGGGCTTCTTGTGGTCTGCTGGTCATGTTTGGAGCCCTGTCTTATGCTGAGCTTGGGACCATAATTAAAGAGTCAGGGGGGGACTATATTTATATCTTAAGGAATTTTGGCTCTCTTCCTGCTTTTCTTTTCGCATACACTTCCATCATCGTGGTAAGGCCTGCCAGTGTGGCAGGTATCTCTTTAAGCTTTGCCGAATATGCTGTTGCTCCATTTTACCAAGGATGCTCAACCCCTCAGGTAGTGGTCAAGTGTGCGGCCGCTAGCTGTATCCTGCTTTTAACCATCATTAATTGTCTCAATGTGAGGCTGGCCACAGCCATTATGAACATATTTACAGCAGCCAAACTGTTAGTTTTGCTGGTCATCGTGATAGGCGGAGTGGTGTTGCTCATCAATGGACACACGCAAAGTTTCCAGGATGCCTTTCAAAACACAACTGCAGGTATTGGGCCAGTTGGAGTGGCATTTTATCAGGGACTGTGGTCCTATGATGGATGGAACAACCTGAATTTTGTGACCGAGGAACTTAGGAAGCCTGAAGTGAGTGAATTATACTGATTTTACTTTATTTGTTTAATTTTGCAAATAGCACCCTGGATTTTTTTTTAAGTTAATGAGAGGGGCAATACTGTCTAGTGGTTAAAGCACGGAGCCAAGCAAGCTGGGCTCTGTCCCTGATTTGTTTGTGATTTTGAGCAAACCATTTAACTTCTCTATGCCTTATTTAACAAGCATGCGGACAAAGGAGATCCAGTCGATATAGTGTATTTAGATTTTCAGAAAGCCTTTGACAAGGTCCCTCACCAAAGGCTCTTAAGCAAAATAAGCAGTCATGGGATAAGAGGGAAGGTCCTCTCATGGATTGGTAACTGGTTAAAAGATAGGAAACAAAGGGTAGGAATAAGTGGTCAGTTTTCAGAATGGAGAGAGGTAAATAGTGGTGTCCCCCAGGGATCTGTACTGGGCCCAGTCCTATTTACAATATTCATAAACGATCTGGAAAAAGGGGTAAACAGTGAGGTGGCAAAATTTGCAGATGATACAAAACTACTCAAGATAGTTAAGTCCCAGGCAGACTGCGAAGAGCTACAAAAGTATCTCACAAAACTGGGTGACTGGGCAACAAAATGGCAGATGAAATTTAATGTTGATAAATGCAAAGTAATGCACATTGAAAACATAATCCTAACACATATACAATGATGGTGTCTAAATTAGCTGTTACCACTCAAGAAAGAGATCTTGGAGTCATTGTGGATAGTTCTCTGAAATCATCCACTCAATGTGCAGCGGCAGTCAAAAAAGCAAACAGAATGTTGGGAATCATCAAGAAAGGGATAGATAATAAGACAGAAAATATCATGTTGCCTCTATATAAATCCATGGTACGCCCACACCTTGAATACTGCGTGCAGATGTGGTCGCCCCATTTCAAAAAAGATATATTGGAATTGGAAAAGGTTCATAAAAAGGCAACAAAGATTATTAGGGGTATAGAACGGCTTCCGTATGAGGAGAGATTAATAAAACTGGGACTTTTCAGCCTGGAAAAGAGGTGACTAAGGGGGGATATGATAGAGGTCTATAAAATCATGAGCGGTATAGAGAAAGTAAATAAGGAAGTGTTATTTACTCCTTCTCGTAAAACAAAAATAAGGGGCCACCAAAAGAAATTAATAGGTAGCAGGTTTAAAACAAACACAAGAAAGTATTTTTTCACGCAACACACTGTCAACCTCTGGAACTCCTTGCCAGAAGATGTTGTGAAACCCAATACTATAACAGGGTTCAAAACGGAGCTAGATGGATTCATGGAAGATAGGTCCATCAATGGCTATTAGCCAGGATGGGCAGGAATGGTGTCCCTAGCCTTGGTTTGCCAGAAGCTGGGATTGGGTGACAGGGCATGGATCACCTGATGATAACCTATCTGTTCATTCCCTTTGGGGCACCTGCCATTGGCCACTGTCAGAGGACAGGATACTGGGCTTGATGGACCTTTGGTCTGACCCAGTATGGCCGTTCTTATGTTCTTATTTTCTCTCTCCATAAATTGGGGATTAAAATAGTCACCAATCTTTGGTTGAATGGAACCACGTGAGTGCAAAAGTATACAGAGCATAATTCATAACAGTGCAGCACCAAACAAATTTACAGATCTAATAGAAGGTGCACAATTCAATAGTAATTTAAATTACAATGAATATCTTACATTACACAGCACTTCTTCCCAAAGAATTTTAAACACTGAAAGGCAGACACCTTTAGGGTGGAGGGAGACAATCTACGGAAATACAGCACACTGTTCCACAGGAAGAATTTTGTGTTTATTATTTGATAGTTGTGTTTATTATTTGATAGATGTTAAGGCCAGTAGGAACCATTGTAATCACCTAATCTGATTTGCTGCATAACACAGGCCAAAAATCCTCACCATGCTCTCAGTCCAGTTCCCCAATGGACAAGTATTCACATCACAAAAATCCATAGGACAATTAGGGCTAATTGTCACCTATGAGCTGTGATCTAAATGTGATCTAACCCTTTGACATGTTGAATGTTCAGCAATACACACTGATATTTCATCAATTTCAGGGAAACATTCATTGGATGATGCAACAAAACAGGTGGTCTTCAGGATTGGCAGCAAATAAGCTAACGTTAAAATGATCAAGAGTCATGCAACAGATTAAAGTACAATACATCTTTGTAAATGCCTGGTTTAATTATTCACTTGACAACATAATTATAATTTTTTTCTCCGTTAGCAAAGGAGTACTTTCTGGTGGGAAATGATATCTTGTAATCTTAAAGAGTTGTGTTTAAACAGATGGCACCCTTGAAAAATCATTATTCAGTCATAATTGGACCCTCAGAAACTAACCAATAAATAAGAGACATTTGATGAGAACATGTTGGGAGATAGTATGTCTAGTGGGTAGGGCATTGGCCTGGGGTTCAAAGAGACCTGGATTCTATTCCTGGCTCTGCTACTGACTTACTGGATTAATGTGGGCAAGTAATTTCACCTCCCTGTGTCCCTGTTTCCCGCCCACCCTTTGTCGGTCTTGTCTATTTAGATTGTAAATCAATCAGGGCAGGGGCTGTCTATGTGTTTGTATGATGTCTAGCCGAAGGGGACCCTGATCTCAGCTGGGGTTTCTAGGCACTATTGCCATACACGTAATAATTATAAGTGTAACTGACCCCCATCTTGTCTTGAGAGGCCCGTGCAATGGCACAGGTGTCGGCACATACAAACATTACACCACAAGCTTTGGAGCAAGTGTTGTCTGTGCAGCTATAAGAGCCATGTGGGCATTTAACATTTGATATCATTCCAGGAATGACAGTCGCTCTGAAAACAAAAGAGATCTTTATTCCCAGGGCAGGGATATAATGAAAGTCATAAGTTAGTGAGAATGTTACTCTAAACAATAAATGTCATTAGGGTATAACACAGTTAGCAAATCCTGCACTAGCTACTGGTCACACTAACTCTTTGGTTCAGATCAGGACAAACTGGCATGCGTCTGTGTGGTCCTTTGGAGGAATCACAGAGGTATTTCCAAAATTGGGACTATCTGTGGTGCAGATGTCTTTCCTCTTTGTTCCTCAGCATACAGTCTCTCTAGCAGGAGTCTCCCCATGATACAGCCCCCCTCCTGCAGACTTCAATTCTGTACCAGCACCTGCTGCACCCCCGGTCTCTCTCTCTCTCTCTCTCTCTCACACACACACAAAATAAAACAATTCTAAACAAATTAAGCTAATTCTCCTACAGGATGGGAAGGAAGGACGAGACTGATATTGTTATTTGTATTTTAAACACTTGGTGGTTCCAGGTACTCTGATTGTAGATCTATCCAGGGGTGAAAGTAACTTAAAGGACTTACTGGTATGCCGGAGTCTTGAGCAGGGGGGCGGGGCCTCAACTGGAAGAGGCGGGGTCTTTAAATCCCCCGGGCCCTTTAAATCCAGATTTAAAGGGCCCGGGGCTCCAGCTGCAGTAGCGGCGGCTGGGAGCCCCGAGCCCTTTAAATCACCGCCGGAGCTACCAGCTGCGGAGGCAGTTGGGAGCCCCGGGGCTCCGGTGGTGATTTAAAGGGCCCAGGGCTTCAGCCACCGCTACCACAGCGGAGCCCCGGGCCCTTTACATCGCCGACGGAGCGCCGGGGGCTCCAGGCTGCCATCGCTACACCGGGGGCTCCGGCAGCGGGGCTCTGGCAGCGATTTAAAGGGCCTAGGGCTCTGGCTGCTGCCAGGAACCCCAAGCCCTTTAAATCGCTGACCTGGGGAAGCCGGTACGGTTGGCGGTGTACCGGCTCTTGCCGGTACGCCGGACCGGCTTACTTTCACCTCTGGATCTATCTAAATACCTAGATAGATAAGGAGTGGGTGTGAGGGCACTGATGGTACACACATGGCTGCTCCTGACCATGGCCTTCCTCTGCTCCCCTCACTTCTACTCCTGATCCCTTCCTCTCCATCATCCCCTGGCAGTCACAATTGTAAAGAGAGTTTGTAAGCACATGGTTGGGGAAGCAAACAATTATACATGAATGTCCCAGTGAAGGACCTTGGCTATGGACAGTTATAGTGAACTTCTGCATTCAAGGCCTGGTCTTTCAGTCCTTATTCAGGCAAAACTCACCCAAGTCAATAGAATTGTTGCCTGAGTGAGGACCTCGGGACTGAGTCCATTGTGAAGGTATTGTGTGAAAAACATGATTTCACTTTGGCTACATCTGCACTTAAGAGTGTACAGGGTTACATGTGCATATACTGTGTATCCCGTACCCATGATGAGTGTCCACATATGCCATGCTGGGCACTGGTATATGCTGTGCACAGGCATATATCTGCGTCTGCACTGCCCCTTTTTGGTATGTGACATTAGAGGTATCCCAGAGTCCTATGCATTGCTGGACACACTCTGAGAACCACCTTGCTGCATGTTGCTGGTACTGTACCCCGCCTCCGTGCACTTGGCAACGTTAGCTCCCACTCGTCTTTCCCTTCTGCCAAACTGTGTTGGAGGCATGGAACAGGTCCAGGAAGATGTGGTTCTGCTTCTGCTACTGCTCGCAGGACAAATGTTCATGTGATGCAGTACTGGACAGTGGATGGAATTAGTCCAGAGAGCTGTCAGGTGACGAAGATGGCTGACCCAGAGGGGGAATGAAAATCCACTCAGGTCCCATGGAATGGATGGTTTGAATGCTGGGATCATGATGGTATGCCATGAGTGGACCACCACTTCTGGTCCCAGAGAAGTGGCACAGTGTGGTGGGATGACATCATGTTGGAATCCTGGGATGATGACCAGTGCCTCAGAACTTCAGAATGTGGCAGCAGACCTTCATTTAGTTGTGCCAGGAGCTTGCACCAAGCCCCCAGTGCTAGACCACTCGATTTCAGAAACCCATACCAGTGCAGAAGCGGATGGCTATTTCCCTTTCAGGGAAATCAGGCAACACCTGGACAGCTACTGGTCAGTTGCCAACCAGTTCAGGGTTGGGAAGTCAACTGTTGGGACGGTGGTTGTACAGATATGCCAGGCTGTCAATGCTGTAATCTACCGATGCGTGGTTGGCATAATGCAAGTCTTTGAAATTATAGCAGGATTTCAGAGGATGATTTTTCCTAATTGTGCGGAGCCATGGACAGAACACACACCCCTACACTTTTCCCACTAAAAGGGGCCAGTAAGTATGTGAACTGCAAAGGTTACTATTCACTGGTTCTCCAAGGCTTGGTGGACCGCAGGGGTTGGTTCATGAATTTAAACTCTGGACACACAGGGAAGGTCCATGATGCCAGGGTGCTCAGGAGATTGGGGTTGTACTGCAAGGGAAAGATGGGAATTTATTCTTCCAAAACAATGTGACTACGTATGGTGCTTCTGTGCCGACATTTATTCTGGGGACTCCGCATACCCACTCCTACCATGGCTCATGAAGCCTCACCCCGACATCTCTGACCCAAGAAAAAGGGAATTAAACTACAGACCAAGTAGCTACAGAATGGTAGTGAAGTATGCCTTTGAGCAATGCCTCCGGACCCATCTGGATGCCAATGTGGCCAACGGGGTTTGGATTATCGTGGTGAGCTTGCTTTGTATAAAGTATGTGGGACTCAATGGGAATACTTCCACAGCCAGTGGGCACAAGATAGAACTGCTTTCCCAAGCCTATACAGGCAATCCCCCACCCATGTGCACACTGGTCCTCGTTCCTGGAGGGCCAGCAAAACTCATGATGCTGTGAGCTCACACATAATGGCATAACGAGAAGCCAGACGGTGAATTGGGGCTGTGTTGGGGTACACTATTATGACAACGTAGTACTGCTTGACAAGCGCAGTAGAGCATTGCCACATACTTCAAGGGATAGCTTGATAGGTTTTGATCCCCTGCAGTGAATGTTCTAACTGAAAGCAGACAATTGGGAGAGGACCCTCAGGGTTAACACCTGTGATCATGGTTTTGCATTGTGGAGACTTTTAATGCACTTCAGTACCATCATTGAGCAATGTTTTTGTTTCATGTTAACTGCTCTGTTTGGGGTCGGTTTATGGGGCGTGTGATGGGGTATTCACCCCACACGAGCCCGGAAATGATTAATGTGGCCCAAGAGGGGTTAAGTAACCTGGTAGACCATACCTGAGGGAGAGTTAGGCTTGATGAGCAAGCACTGATTGAGGATGAAGCCCAGTTGGGCAGGAGCGGGCAGGGCTGGTATAAGGTCACGAAGAGAGGGCAGAAGGAGGCAGTGCTGTGGAAGTCTGTGATTATGCTCTGGGCTTAGAGAGGGAAAGAAGGAGACCCAGGGGAAGAGTAGAAGCCCTGGGATCCTGGCCCTGAAAGAAAGGTTTAACCACAAGGGTGATGGAGCAGAAGCCTGATAGGGGTGGAGTAGGAAAAGGCTCAGGAAAATGGCAGCAAGGTTTAGGATGGTGCAGACCTTGGCTGCTGATTTGAGAGTGCCTGGACTGGTACCCGGAGCGTGGATGGGTCCAGGTTCGCCCACCAGTCACTGGGGAAGCAGCACAGGGGTCTCAAACTCAATTTACCTTAGGGCCAGTGCCAGTCCTCAAATCCTCCCAGCGGGTCAATAATGTCACTGAAGATGGTGTTCAGAAAAGAAAATGTTTATATTGTATTTTTTATTTTGAATTTCTTAGAAATAATAAAACGGTCATACAACTTCATACAATTCTTCACCTGCCAGAGAGTTTTTAGTGTTTGCCAGACACCTGGCAATGCTTCAGTTCTGTCAGTTTGTTGATGTTTGGCCTTGGTGACTGAGCAGTTGAAACCTTCAGGATTGCAGCAAGGTGTGCATTGTGTTTGGTATTTTGACTTGTTTATATTCATTGTGGAAAAAAGTTTCTCACAAATGTAAGCACTGCCAAACAAGGACATGATTTTTCTGAAGGTTTTGCAAAGATTTGGGAAAGATGGTGGTGGCTGTCTGAAGAACTCTGTGACATCCTTGGTTTCTCTGAATTTAGTCTTTAAAGATGTGTTGCACTGCATATCAATGAGTTCCATTTGTAAATCATATGGTGCTGTTTCCACATCAACAGAAAACAGATTAGCAAACATATCAAAGCTTTCTTTGTGCTTTCTGAAATCTGAAAACGGCTGATCAAATTCTTACAAAAGCAGGTCAAGCTTAGTAGTGTATTCAGAACCACTGAACTGTATTTCAGAGCCGAGCTCTTCTACAAGTGACTTGCATGCTGGGAAATGAGTGAAATTCCCCCGAGAAATCTGATTTTTCCACAATTTTAGTTTCGTTGTGAATGCTCTCATATTATCATATACTGCTGTAACCAGCTGACCTGGACCTTGCAGCTTCAGGTTTAGGATATTCAGCTCTTGTGTTACGTCAACAAGGAAAGCAAGATCTGTCATCCATTTGTGATCTTCAAATTCTGGTACAGGCATTTTAATTTCTTCCATGAATCTTTTCACCTGTTTTCAATTCAAAGAATCTCTTTAAAGTAGAACCCCTGCTTAGCCAGCGCACCTCAGTGAAGTAGAGCAAGTCACCGTATTTAGATTCAATTTCCTCCAAGAAAGCACGAAACTGTCTGTGCTGCAAGCCCCTGGAGTGAATGTAATTCACACATTTCACAACAACTGACATGACATTGTCAGATTTCAGAGATTTACTGCACAGTGCTTGTTGGTGAATAATGCAGTGTAACGCTATTGGTTGCTCAGCGTTTTGCTCGGCCATCTTTCTTTGTACTAGTGCTACCAATCCATTTTTTTTGACCAATGATTGCTGAGGCCCTGTCAGTGGTTAAGCCTGCTAACAAGTGCTATGGCAGACCGTATTGTTGCAGTGCTTCTGTGAGGCAGTGAAAAATTTCACTGGCCGTTGTTCTACCATGCATTGTTGAAAAGCTGAGCAATTCTTCAGTTACTGCTGAGTTTTCATCAACACCTCTCCCAAATATGGCACGCTGCACACTGTCAACCAAACTGCTACTCTCATCAATTGCGATTGAATATGTGCGGAAAGCTGTGCTTTTCTCAATGAGCTGCCCATCGATATCTTTAGAGAGCTCAAGAATACGCTCTGCTAGGCTGATATTGCTGAAAACCTCTCTCCTGTCGGGACATATGATCTCACTGACTTTAATAAAGCATTGTTTAATAAATTCACCATCAGTAAATGGCTTCCCACACTTGGCAATCATTTCACTCATGACATAACTTGCCAAAACTGCTGACTCTGACTCTTTTCTCGCTTTCTGAAAAAGCTGCTGCTGCTTCGCTAATTCTTTTTTCAATTGTAAGACCATCTTCTCTCTGTGTTCTCCCTGATATTTATCATATTGCTGTGCATGTTTCGTTGTGTAATGTCGCTTGATATTGTAGTCTTTTAAAACAGCAACTTTGCCTTTGCAGTTCACGCATGAGTTAGTCTGTCTGTACTCAATGACAAAGTCTCTCAGGGACCACCAAGCACCTCCACCAAGAATATCCTACCATGAGGCAGTTCCTGCTCCACTTTCCCACACTCCATGCTCTGCTGACAGCAGGACCTTGCTGGTTGGGCCTCCTTGGGCACAAAAGCGGCTGAGGAGGCGGCACAGTCATGGTGTGCCCACTGGTCAGATGCAGGGGGTGAGAAGCATGGCTACTACCCTAAAGAGATGGGGCAACGGGTGGTTCTAACCCTCCCTGTGCTGTGTGTCTGGGATTATGCTCTCATCAGGTTCAGTGCCTCCTGATGCTCCTGCTGAGATGGCCTCTCCTACACANTCTGAAAAAGCTGCTGCTGCTTCGCTAATTCTTTTTTCAATTGTAAGACCATCTTCTCTCTGTGTTCTCCCTGATATTTATCATATTGCTGTGCATGTTTCGTTGTGTAATGTCGCTTGATATTGTAGTCTTTTAAAACAGCAACTTTGCCTTTGCAGTTCACGCATGAGTTAGTCTGTCTGTACTCAATGACAAAGTCTCTCAGGGACCACCAAGCACCTCCACCAAGAATATCCTACCATGAGGCAGTTCCTGCTCCACTTTCCCACACTCCATGCTCTGCTGACAGCAGGACCTTGCTGGTTGGGCCTCCTTGGGCACAAAAGCGGCTGAGGAGGCGGCACAGTCATGGTGTGCCCACTGGTCAGATGCAGGGGGTGAGAAGCATGGCTACTACCCTAAAGAGATGGGGCAACGGGTGGTTCTAACCCTCCCTGTGCTGTGTGTCTGGGATTATGCTCTCATCAGGTTCAGTGCCTCCTGATGCTCCTGCTGAGATGGCCTCTCCTACACAACCTACCAACATGACATGGGACAGTGGGTAAAAAAGTAAATAAAGGGCCCCATTTCATTGTACAGACCTGCAGTGCCGACAGCTAGAAAGAACCTCTTTCCTTTCTTCTTATCTTCACCTTATCTTATCTGCCAGCACCAGGCACATTGCCTCTGTGCAGGCGCCGCTCCTGGAGCTCCCATTGGCCATGGAGTCAGCGCTCGGGGATGGGGGACGGAGGCAGCGTGCCCCCTCACGCTGTAATTGGAGCCTCATGAGTCACGCCACCCCCTAGCCCATTTCCAACTCTTTTCCCTCGCTCCCTTGGCCTCACGCTGCCCCGGCTGACTCTGCCCAGCGACTAGTGACGCTACCTCCATGGCTGACTCTGCCCGGCGACTAGTGATGGTAGCTCTGTCCCTCTCCCCCAGCCAATGGGAGCTACGGGGGGCAGCATCTGCAGCAGACAGAGCCGGCAGCATGGGTCCATGGGTCACGGCTCCACCAGCAACAGCAGGGATAGGGAACTGCTTGCAGGGAGCCAAGCTGCCTGAGGTGAATGTCCCCCAGGCAACAGACCGCAAAAGTTTTATGAATGACACGCCTGAGTGCAACCCTGGGAGGGTTCCAGGAGCACCAGGATGGAGCAATGTTGGGGGAGGGGCATGTGAATCTCTGCTGCCGGCTCCCCTCCCGCCCTCCCTCTCCCCGGCCGGCAGCTACGAGGGCCGGATGAAATAACGGGCCGCAGTGGGGGAGGTTCTTGGGCCGCAGATGGCCCACGGGCCGGGACTTTGAGACCCCTGTATTAACATATACATGGAACAAGAACGGTTTGTAACANAAACCCCCCCCCCCCCCCCCCCCCCCCCCCCGCCCCGAAAAGCCAAATTCTCTTACAAGTGGGCAAAAATTACTTTATGCAAAGACATCTCCACAACCTTCTCCTCTCCTTGAGAAGAGCAGGAATGCTTGTGGACTATTGTGTGGTGTGACAAATGGGGACATCTCCTGTGTGGCGTTTGGGGGCCGAACACAGGCTGTGCTAGGACTGGACCGGGCTCCCTCAAGAGGGGATTTTGGTGACTGAGGAGGACATGGTGCTGGGCATCCAGCATGCCCCTCCCCAGCTGGGAGGGAGTTGGGATTCACTGCTGCTGGAGGAGGAAGAGGTGGTGTTGCCTATGACATATGCCATCATGTGCCAGCAATGCCTCTCTGCCATGTACATTGGCCAAACCGGACAGTCTCTTCGCAAAAGAATAAACGGACACAAATCTGACATCAGGAATCATAACATTCAAAAACCAGTAGGAGAACACTTCAACCTCCCTAATCACTCAGTGACAGACGTTAAGGTGGCAATTTTGCAACAGAAAAGCTTCAAAAACAGACTCCAACGAGAAGCTGCTGAACTTGAATTGATATGCAAACTAGATACAATCAACTTAGGTTTGAACAGAGACTGGGAATGGCTCGGTCATTACACTAATTGAATCTATTTCCCCATGTTGAAGCAGCCTCACACTTTCGTGTCAACTGTCCGAAATGGGCCATCATGATTATCACTTCAAAAGTTTTTCTCCCCTGCTGTTAATAGCTTCTCTTAATTAATTAGCCTCTTACAGTTGGTATGGCTACTTCCACCTTCTCATGTTCTCTGTATGTATAAATATCTTCTTACTGTATGTTCCATTCTATGCATCCGAAGAAGTGGGCTGTAGCCCACGAAAGCTTATGCTCAAATAAATTTGTTAGTCTCTAAGGTGCCACAAGTACTCCTGTTCTTTTTGCTGATACAGACTAACACAGCTGCTACTCTGAAACCCGTAAAGAAGCAGCGGCCCCAGCAGTGGGCAGGCCCTGAAAGCGTTACGCTACCAGTTGGACTAGGGGCTGCATGAGTGCATGATTCTATTCCCTCTGTGCACGCTCCCATTGCCCGTGCTGTCTCTCCATTTGCAGGAATGCCTCATCCTGCCTAAGAGCTTGATCCTCTCTTGCCCTAGGAAAGTCCAACTGCCCCTGACTCCTGTCTACACCAACAGACAGGTCCTCCAGAGTCCTTGACATCTTCCTTTGCTATGTCTGGTGTGCCCCTCTGCCCTACCACCAGAATGGGTTCCCTCTCAGCAGCAGAATGTCTTGCCACGACAAAGACCCGGGTAGCATTATATTTCATTTTTTCCTTGGAAGGGACCTAAATCCCCCGACATAACACAACTGTACTGCTGAAGACCACAGTATTGATACTTTTTAGAATCCAGGCAATGCAGCTGTTACAGCCCCCTTCTTTCATACTACTTTGGCAGCCCACAAGGAAGCAGCTGAGATTAAAAATGGTAAGATACCTGCCTTACTTTTATTAAAATGCAATGTTTACAGCGTGTGGGGTGGGTTCAGTTCTTCCAGGGGTCATGGTACAAGTCACCTTTCTGTTCTTTAAAGGCTGCCCATCACTTGGGGAACATAGCAGTCCTGAATATACCAGAATGGAAAAGACTGTAGAGGGCACCCGGCCACCTATGCTAAAGAGATGTTTCTAATAAGGGTGACCCCTCTATTGCTGAGTGGAGGAGTTTGGTGAGCTACGGAGCTGGACCATGCCCATTTGCCCTTCTGTTAAACCTGGGGAACCAGCTTGAATTTCTGCTACACCAAATATTTGCTGAATTATGCCCTCAGGGCTGGGTGGAAATTTGAGAGGAAATTGACTAGCTAGCAGACAGAGTTTCCTTCCCATGGTAAAGGAACAAAGAACAACAGAAAACATCCACTCAGCCCTGAACTCATCCCACACACCCCGCATCACCAGAAAGTCCAACCCCTGTGTTCAGTGAGCAGCACTGAAAGGAACAGGGAAACTACAGAAGTGCCTTTTCTTCACTGCACCTTTGGATTAACACCTCTCCGCTGCTAAGGGACACAGCATTGTGTCGCAACTGCCAGAGAGGATGCCTCACTCATCCCCGCTTCTCCCCTCTTCTGCAAAGTGACTCGGTGTAGAGAGAGGCCATATGGACTGGGAATGGTAATAAACATTTGCAATGGTCACAGGGAGAATAGACTGCTCTGCCTTTCCTTGGACCAACAAATGGTTCTCTTTCCCTTCCCTGACCCATACCCAAGCCACCACCTCTTCTCCCCCTCCATGCAACTCCCCATTTGCAAAGGGCAGGAAGTGGAAGAGAGGGAAGTGGGGTGGGTTTCAGTCTTTGAGCAACCCTAACCATAAGTGTCATAAAATTGTTCTTTTCCCATCCGGGCCCTATCAGAACCTGCATCCCTTTCCCTTCGGTCAGCTTGGTCCAGTCTCTATCTCTGTTCAGCGTGCTGGCCAACAAATGCTCAGGCACACAGGGACACAGGAACTCTGTTATAGCCGCTGCTAAATGCTTTACAGTGGTTCATGGGAATTCAATAAAATAGGTTATGGCACAAGAATGTACATGTGACCATGTCCACTCTCACCCTATCAAAGGTTTTGCTGTGCATTAATTGTCAATGAAGATTTCAATTCCAGAGTGAGTTGGCCATCAGCAAGAAGCAGCTGTAAATATCCATCGCTGTGTTGGAGCCCTTAGCTCATCCTTCTTTATCTCTTCCCTAGGTGAACCTTCCAAGAGCAATGATGATTGCCATTCCTTTGGTGACATGCCTATATTTGCTGGTAAACGTGAGCTACTTCGCAGCCCTGACTCCAGCTGAACTTCTGTCTTCGGGCGCTGTGGCCATCAGCTGGGGGTGAGCTATGCGTGTACTAACACTGTCACTGCGGCCCAGTGGCTAGGGCACCAGACTGGCATTCAGGAGAACTAAGTGCTACTCGCAACCCTGCCACTGGCCTGCTGAGTGACCTCGGGCAGGTCACTTCACCTGTTTCCCCACCTGTAAGATAGGGATAATGACACTAACTTCTTTTGTAAGAGGCTTTGAGATCCACGGATGGAAAAGTGCTATACTATTATTAGAGAGCTAGATTATTTTTTATATTTTTGTCAGCCCAAAGATTTCCAGAGCACCTCCCAAGCCATATAAACACAGTACCACCGAGATGGACCCATAGAGTGGGATAGTGCCACGCAACAGGCTCACAGGCCAGAAAGGGCTAGTCTGATCTATTCTGGACTCTGGCTCAGGCCTTGGGTAAACTGTGTCTTCTTAGACCCTTTTTCAACCCCCTTAGTGCACCCCTTTCAAGTAAGAGGCCTGTGCCTCCACTTCTCTTGGGAATGGGACCCTGTAGCGGGGTGGTCACCCGCTCCGGCCCTGGAAGAGTCAAAGCCAGCCCTGGGATAGGGCTCAGGCTGCAAAGCAAAGCCTGGGCTGATTGGGGAAGTAGCCACGGCTGGGTCCACACCCCAATCAGGCCGCAGCTGGCCCTATAAAGGGGCTGCTAGGCTGGAGCTCAGGCACAGTCTCTCTCTAGAGTTGAGAGGGATGGGCCTGGCTGCTGGGAGCTGAGCAGGGTACCTAGACTGGAGCAGGGCTGGGGAAAGGCCAGAGGTGCTGGGGAGCTCCGGCCTGGAAAACCTGCAGGCCTTGACAAAGGCCGAAAGGGGTACTGGGGTTGCATAGGGGCAGCCCAAGGGTAGGCAGAGGCAGCAGGTCCAAACCCTCCTTGCCGATGATGAGTGGCAATTACACTGCAGTCCGCCCCAGTGAGCAGGGGCTAGACGGTGACTGGCAGTAGCCAAAGACTGAGGCGAGGTGGGGGTTGGGGGTTCCCTGGGGAGGGGAGACCCAGCGAGACTGTGGGGTACTGCAGGGGGCAGAACCCTGAGAGAAGGGGCACCGGGGTCCGGGAGGGACATGGGGCCAGCGGCAAGGTGAGACAAGGTGAGTTGTCGCCCCGCTACAGACCCACAATTCAAACACTCTCCAACTGGGTCTCTGGATTACAACCCCTGGTTGTCATCAACCGTGTTACCAAGTTGGCCCAATGGGCTGGGCACCTGCAAGAGTTTCCCTTTGGAAGCCTGTGGAGATTAACAGTGTGCAGTGACACAGAAGCAGCTTCTTGAGAACAAAGTGTGATTCATTTGCCAACAGGCTCTCAGCACGCAGAGAAATGGATTTCGGACAACAAAGACAACTATCCTCATACTGTCTTACCTACTCTTGGCATTCCCTCAAGCCCCCAGATAGCCATGACTTAGCCTTGGTGTCCCTCATTTACTTGGGGACCAAGCGACAGCCTGCTTGCTGCAGACCCTGACTCTCAGTCAGGCTGTGTCAGCCTGCGCCAGCTGACAATTCCCCCCTCCCTTTCTGCAGGGTGGATCTTGTAACTGATTAGCGTCTTTTGATCTCCAGGTTCCCAACCTTGGCAAAATTGCATAAGGGTGGTCTAGCTCGACAAACCTTGGTGCTCAGGGATGTGAAAAATCCACCCCAATGAGCACTGTAGTTATGCCAACCTAATCCTTGGTGTAGATGCAGCTAAGCTGATGGAAGAATGCTTCCATTGACCCATTTGCCATCGCTTAGGGAGGTGGTGTTCCTCCAGTGACAGAAAAACCCCTTCTGTCTGTGTCTACATTACAGGGTTACACTGGCATAGCTACTGTGCTGCAGGTATGCCACTATAGTCCCTGTGGTGTAGACATGGCTACGTCACCAGGGTCGGGTAGAAGAATTGCCTCGCCACAGCTGTTCACTTGGCTACTGTGTTTGAGTATTTGTTGGGATGTGCACTGTCCAGGCCATTGTGTTACCTTTCCAGCTAGATTCCCCTATCATCCCCCTTCTGATCTAACTCTATATAAATAAACACACAGAGCATGCACAATATTCATAAAAATAATAAATCCCCTTACCTTTACCCTAACCGTTCATTGCAAGCTCCCAGTTACTTCCATCTCTGGGACAGGAGAAGCAGATGGCCTGCTTGCTGCAGCTTCTGTGTCTTTTTCCATGTGTCTCCTTTCATTGCTGCTCACTGACATTCCCTGGACAGCCTCTCCAACCTGCTCACCCCGTGTCTCTTTTCAAAGCCCTGTGTCCTGCGATGGTTTAGTATTCTTCTTTGATCCTAGGCTTTGCCTTGGGAAAAGTAAACCATTCTAGCCTGGCTGAAGCCAAGCAGGGGGTGACATCTCCATTAACATCTTCCCCATTGTTTCCTCAAGGACCCCTAGCATTCTCCATGATAGTGCCACTATTTCATTTCCTGTTTGTCCCCACTCTAACAACTTCCTTAAATTGAACTCCTTGCTGTTAGGCAGGATAATATTAAAGAGAGAATCTGAGGTACAAAAGATATTTATAAAAAGCCAACACATCACTCCCCTCATTCTCCACACCCTGCATACACAGACCATAGAATTTCATCAAGTGATTCCTGCATCAAGTCCATGGCTTCTGGGTGAGATATAGCATATCTTTTAGAAAGCCATACAACCCTGATTTTAAGACTTCAAATGACAGAGAATCCACCACACTTCTAAATAAGTTGTTCATGGGATGGGAGGACAAATTTTGGCCACAAACACTGAGGCAATCTCTATTCTTATTAAAAATGCAACAGGACCTTTGTTTCTATGGGTATGAGACAACATCTCAGGTTTTAAGAACTCATTTATGCTCTTATTGCATTGTTAATAACCCTTAATGTAATTGAAAACAGGAGTTCAAAGGACCAGTGTTCTGCTCAAACCAGTTACAAAACCCCATTAAGTTATGGGGGCATGAACTTTCTCTGCACTTCCTTTCCTGTCATTCCTGATTAACAAGTTATTTGTGAGTTCTCTGTTTTATAACCTGCCTCCTTCTCCTGCTTGACTAACCTTTTCACCCTGAGAGCACAGCTTTCAAGAAACATGGCCCCAGCAACCAGGAGGTGGGCCAGTGTGCAGTGCATGTCTGAGGGAGGAGGGGGAGGCCCATGGCGACCAGGAAGTGGGTAGGGCAAGATGCTTATGGAGCATGAGTGAAGGTTCCAGCAGCAGTGCAAGAACTCTGACAGTCGCATGCGTTAACTGCTGGTTAAAGTAAAAAAAGCTGCTAGAGAAAGGCATTATCTAGTGGCCAGAGCACAGGACAGGGAGCTAGGAGTTCCTGAACTCTTGTCCACCCTCAGATAATTATGGCTGAAATTTCAGAAGCATGGTCTCCCTTTGGGCATAATTTGCATCCACAAAACTGCCTCAGCATTTCTTTTGAGTCAGCAATTGGGCAGCAAATGCAAATCTAAATGGTTGCACCTTGAGAAAGCTTCTCAGATTTGCACCTGCAGTTCATTTTCAGGGCCTCAAAAGTGCAGCTGCCAATTTTGTAGGTGCAAAACAGTGGTGTTGCCAACTCTTGTGATTTGATTGCAAGCCTGGTGATATTTGGAGTTTTTTCAGAAAGCCCCACCTTCTGGAGTCATGTGATTATGTGAGGTCCTCACCTTCATTTTTTTTTTTTTAAATGTGGAGCCCTCCTAGATTCAGAGAAAAGCTTGAAATTATGAACAATAAAGGCTCAAAAAACAGAAGGCAAACACCCTTCTCCCTTTTAATATTTTTTTATATCATGATTTTTAAGCTCATCTCGTATTTTGGAAGGGACCTAACTCATGATTTTTGAACTCCTGGGATTGACAAGACTGAAACAAGGTGGCTGAGCCTTAGCCAGGCTGAAAGTATNCCTCCCCCCCCCCCCCCCCCCCCCCCCCCCCACACTGTTTTCTCTCTCCCTTTTTCTTTACAGTGGTTCAGATGGGTTCAAACCACAAAATTCAGATTGAGATTTCAAGCATGGAATGATAGGGTTAGAAAGGACCACAAGGGTCATCTAGTTTAACCCCCTGAAGATGTTTGGATCTGGGATTTTGCTCCATTAAATGCACACAAATGGTGATTTTCTTTGACAGGCCAATGTTGTTGTAACACATTTATTATTGTTAATTTCACCCTCCATCATCCCCAAAGGTAGAATTTAGTTTTGTTTTAAGTACCAGTTTGTAGGCAGGAACCAGAGGATATCATCCCAGCATCTGCCTCCAGAGACGTCTGCAATCTTATGTTTGGTTTGTTAGGGTAACACCAAGCTGGATGGAGCCTGCCCCAGTTTTTATGGTTCTGATTATTCTCTTACTGATTTTAAACCAGTGTAACTCTATTGACTGATACGGAGTCATGCCTGATTTACTCCAGAGGAGAATCAGGTCCCCTGTGTCTAGCAACCTTCCTTGGGCAATCCACAAACTGTTTTCTGTACTCAAAGAAATGCAGCTCTAGCATGTCTCTGAGAATGTACTCTGGAATCATAAAGCAACAGGGCAGTAACTAATGCTGAGGTGTTGAGAAATGTACAAGTGGATTTAAAGAACTATGCTTTTAATGCATGTTTGAGGGGGTTGTTTCTTTTTTTTTTTTTTGGTAATAATAATTTTAAAAAACCTCCAACAACCCTTCGGTTTCATGTCAGCACTCTTCCCAGGATTTCTCTCCTGCCTCTTTAGATAATTAAACAAGAGGCCCTAATCCTACTCCCATTAAAATCAATAGGACTTTTGCTATTAACTTCAATGACAGCGAACATAGGCCCATGGTGTGACAGTCACACTGCAGTCCTTGAATGAATGCAATCCAGGGTTCAATCCTCTGCATAAAAAACATGAACTACCATTCCTTAAGGGCATTCTTCCAGTTGGTCAGGATGACCGCCTCTGCTGGCCATAGCATTGCACAACTAGTTAAAGAGGAATTAAGGGAGTGAGACTGATTGTCTTCCTCTGTCATGTTTAAAACCATTTGCTTTTGCATGATCTGTGGCTTTGCTGTTTTATTTCCCTGTCACTTAGGAATAAAGTCCTGGGCAGCTGGGTCTGGGTGATCTCATTGTCAGTTGCGCTGTCTTCATTTGGGTCAGCAAATGGAACGTTTTTCAGTGGAGGCCGTGTGTGCTATATTGCTTCAAGGGAAGGCCATATGGTAAGGGAGTGGAAACTGTCTATTTAAGGTTCGTGCTATTTTCCCCCTTAATGGTGGCACGTGAAGCAAAAAGGGGAAAAAGCTTCTTTGAGCCATTTACTGATATATAAAGACATCCTCATTGTTTGACACCCCCCTCCCAAGTCTGTTTTTTTTTTAAACACACGCATTAGAAATATTAGCTCCTAACTCCCCTTTTGCTGCAGGATTTTAGAAAGCTCTGTGGATTGACTCTTCAATTGCTGCTGGCCCAGCCACAGCTGAAGTGGGAGGTGATGCGGAATCAGACATTGTTCATAAACTCTCCCCATGAGGGTTTGTCTGCATGTGGAAAGGTGCGGCTCTGAGCACCAGCAACAGAGCGTGCATACGAGGTGTGGGCTTTTTTTTACCCCCAGGTCATCTACTGTGGTGGAAATGCCTGCACATTGGCTACATTCGTACTCACACCATTGCTGGAGCTGAAGCTGCACATGTATTAGATCAATGGTGGGGTGGGGTCGAGGGGAACTATCAAAAACGTTGAGTGTAGACATAGTCTCAAAGTCTTTCACTCTTAAGGGTCTCTCTCAATGGTTAAAGTAAGTTGAAACAGGGTGGGGCGGAGGGGAGGGGAGCTGTGAGGGCGTGCTGATCCCTATGCCAAGGAGAAGAAAGGGAGCTCTTTCTCTGCACTTAGCAGGGAAGCTGTGTTCTTCTAGCACCCCCTTATTATAGTTCTTGCTCTCCCTCATATCTCCTCCCACCTGCATAAGTGTAAGACTCTGCATCCCCTACGCCCTCAGCTCATGGACTCTTCAGTGTGTTTAAATGCCTGGGCCCATGCAAACAACTCTGGGGGTTATGTGTTGCATGGCTCCTTTTAGAAATGAAAGATGGTGTCATCCATACACAGAAAGTTCTGGAATGGATATGATGCTCTGGGCAGTTTGGGATCTGAAAGCTCTGAGCATGTGCATTAACAGATCGTTCAGAATGTATGCCATTACCCAGTTTTTCAGGCAGTAGGGTAGTATTATAACTGAGCACCTGATAGTCATTTCAGAAATCAGACAAAGTGCTCTCTTTAAACGCTCCCATTCAGAACCAAGCAATGGAAAGGCTAGCAAGTTACCCCACATTCTGTAACAAATCAGGGTTTGTTTGGGAGCTGGTTGCAATAGTCTTTCGTTTCTAGATGCTTAGTTCCCCAAATGGTCCCACTGATGTCAAGTCCCATTGGAAAGTAACTGAAAGTAGCAGAGCTGGAGAACAATGAGGCTGCCCAGATGTAACAAGGCAGAATTTGCTTTCAGCATCTTTATTATTAATGATGATTAATGATCCAGAAATAATCTGATTTCGTTTTCAGGTACAACTAGAGACTGACAGAATCCCCTCTTTTATTTGCAGCCTGAGCAAATCTGATACGAAATCACTGAGCCATGATAAAAATAGCCTTGAGGCATTCCATGTTTACACCCTTCAGAGTAGAACTGCTTTTTAATTAGAGTGCTTAGCTGCTGGTTAAGGTCCCAGTCCTGAACTCTTGCTTCAGGCAAAACTCCCACTGCAGCCTATGGGAGCATGAGTATGCATTTAAGAATTGTCTGTCTGTTACCTTTTGCTTTGACTTTCAGCCAGATATTCTGTCCATGGCTCATGTGAGATGCCTCACGCCTTCCCCTGCTCTGATATTTACATCAGCCATGGCTTTAATAATGATAATACCAGGAAACTTCAGCAGCATAGTAAACTTCTTCAGGTATGGTTAATATTTTCATTTCCCCTCCCTTCCCAGAATCTGTTTTTACATTTTTAATACATTCTCTCTACCTGCTGCCTTTGTTAGCTCAGGTTATCATTTTCTAGTTAACAATTGCTGGGGAGAGAAGAAGGGAAAGTGTGTGACTAGCAAATTTGTGACATGTGAATGCTGCTGTGATTCATAGTAATTTACAAATGGATCCATACCTGCTGTTTTCATAGATTATAAGAAGCCACTGTGATCCTCTCGTCTGACACTATATAATACAGGCATAGCACTTTTCAGAATCAATTCTAGTTTGAACTACAGCATATATAGAAAAGCATCTAATCTTTTATTTAAAAATTGCTAGTGATGGAGAATCTGCCACAAACTTGGTAAAGTGTTCCAACGGCTAATGATATTTTCTCCATTTTAAAGTTTTGATCACTGTAGGTGAGAAAAATGGAGTGCATGTTGATAAGTGTTGGATTTAGGACAATTAAAAGGGGCTCTTTTGTACTAAAGTTAATTATTCCTTTCCTTTTTAAGCAGTACACTTTCTTAAAGATACATACAGTTGCTATCTGAAAAGCAAGGCTTTTATAGTCAGCTGATCTAATTCCTGAACTCAATGGTAGTAACTTTTTTTTTTTGTAGTTTTACAGCTTGGCTTTTCTATGGCACAACTATTGCTGGTCTCCTGTACTTAAAGATTCAGAAACCAGAACTGCCAAGATCATATAAGGTAAAACTTAAAAAAAACATTTATTTGTTGCCCATGGAAGTGAGAATGATGTTGCACCCTTGATAGACTTTACCAAATATTCTCTTTAATCCCATCTGGAAGGATTGAAGATTAGTGTACTATGGAGACAGATAGCTACCTGCAAGGAAACTGCTCTAAAGCTAATTAAACATGTATTGTATATAAAAAATTAAAAACAAACAAACACTGCCCCTCACACCAGGGAAGGTTTATCTTTAGGCCTGGATCTCAGACACTGCTTCTTCTTAAGGATGGGAGAGGAAAATAAAATCAGATTCTGATCTCAAAAGCTACTTCTGGCTACTCCTGGGATGGGTCACCCCCTTCTGCAGCTAACCTGTGAGAAGAGGATCTAGGAAAAGGAGATATACCTATCTTATAGAGCTGGAAGGGACCCCAAAGGGTCATCGAGTCCAGCCCCCTGCCTTCACTAGCAGGACCAATTTTGCCCTAGATCCCTAAGTGGCCCTCTCAAGGATTGAACTCACAACCCTGGGTTTAGCAGGCCAATGCTCAAATCACTGAGCTATTCCTCCTAGGAAAAGGAGTGCTCTAAAAGGAGCTCCTGAGTCATTTTGCCATGGCTGGGGCACATGTTTGCTTCCTAGGGTACTGGTTCCCCAATACAGCTTAGCTCATGGGATCCATATGAGGTCCTGTTTTGGAGTCACCTGTTCCTCTCTCCAGTGCCCCGACAGACTGCGCAGCTCCAGAGAAGATGTCTTGCCGGGCTTCTCCTGTTAGGCGGGGAACTCTTTCGAAAGGAGAGTTCCTAGGCATAGAGGGGTTCACTGATAGAGAACACAGCAGGCTCCATTCACAATCCATTGGCTTTTCTTTGGGATAGGGGCAATGCATAGATTTTGGGGTTCTCCATGAGGTGTGGAGCAGGTTTAATATTTAAAGCTAGACTTGACAAAGCACTAGTGACGGTACAGTAGAGCATGGGCCTGCACTGGCAGGGTGATGGAAAAGTCCCAGTAAGGCACCTATCACCTGTGATTCTGTCCTGAAACTAAGACAGCAAACTCCATGTTGTTGGCTAAAGAAGAGTGAAACAGTGGAAGTGCAACCCCCTGTTCAGTGTGTTTTATGTGCCTCCCGGGTCTCAGTCCACAGAGGTAATGAGCCTGTTACAATTTTTAGCTTGATAGTTTGGCTCTTTAGCTCAAACTGTAGCAACTCATGTCACTAACTCCTGAGGTCCCCTGACCTTGGCTAACATGGCAGGGGCCATAGAAGGATCTGTCCTTGTGACAGAGGAACATTTTCACACCCAAAGTAAAACTAGAGGTTTTATTAGAATTTTGCCAGAAGGGTTGGGGCCCAGTTGGGAGCAGTGCTGCTAAGCAGTAAGGCTAGGGAGATCTGTGGAGGGTCCCATCCATACTCTCCCTATTAAACAAGCACAACACCATTGCCCGTGGCAGTTCGATACCCTACTTTCAGGAAGGAATCACAGACGTTAGAGATGGAAAAGAACAATTGGGGCATCTAACCCATCTCCATCAGTGCAGGATTATTCCCTCTTGTTTATTTACAGGTCTTCGGTGAAATTTTAAATTTAAGTTTTGGATTAAATATTTTTAAGGCCAAATTTACAGAAATAGGCTACTTGGGCCATCCACCCGTCGGTGCACGTGTAACCCCTGTCTGCTTGGTGTGGCACTCTGTCCCCCTCTAGTGGCATCTAGAGCAGGGGTCGGCAACCTTTCAGAAGGGGTGTGCTGAGTCTTCATTTAGTCACTGTAATTTAAGGTTTCGCGTGCCAGTCATACACTTTAACATTTTTAGAAGGTCTCTTTCTATAAGTCTATAATATATAACTAAACTAGTGTTGTATGTAAAGTAAATAAGGTTTTTAAAAGTTTAAGAAGCTTCATTTAAAATTAAATTAAAATGCAGAGCTCCCCGGACCGGTGGACAGGATCCGGGCAATGAGTGCCACTGAAAATCAGCTCGCGTGCCGCCTTTGGCACGCGTGCTGTAGGTTGCCTACCCCTGATCTAGAGATTAATGAGTCTGCTACAGCCTTAGGCTGTACACCAAGCTTCAGCTGTCCCAGGTTCAATCCTGCCTGCTGATGACCAGGTCTGTCAGCATTACACAAGTACAAGTGATCAGTCAGACACCATTATAGGATTTGTGGTTCTGTGTTCATAATTCTCAGTGTACCTAGAACATGCGCACACAGGTTTTATGGCTGGCTGAAGAGTTTGTTCCCAAAGGCCCAGTTTTGCAAGGTGCTGAGTGCCTCCTGGAAAGTGCTATTCCAGTGGGGGTGTGGGCATTCAGAACTTCACAGGGTCAGGCCCAGGCTATATATGGTCCTTTACAGAGATGTTTTGCTTTCACAGGTTCCAATTATTATACCAATAATTGTGCTGATTGCATCTGTGTACCTGGTGCTGGCTCCAGTCATCGACCAACCGCAGATCGAGTTCCTCTATGTCATCCTATTCATCCTTAGCGGTATCATTGTTTACTTCCCATTAGTTCATTACAAACGCCATCCCCAGTTTTTACAGAGAGTCACTTTGCATCTCCAGCTGCTCCTGGAAGTTGCCCCGACTTCTAAGAACACGAACTGATTTAACATTCACTGTACTACACTGTTGGCTGCTCCTACTTATTTATTCCAATATTGAAGACCATATTTGTTTGAGATATATGTGCAAAATAGCTTGCTCATGGGGAAGCAGAATAACTACATTAAGTAGATTGGAAGAAAATGGAACAAAAACATCTGGTAGATATGGGCCAATGGAAGATTCCTTGTGTATTTTCTGGGGATACATTCTCCCTTCCACACACACATTCTAGACCCCCTACCATTGCTGAAGACTCCACAGTGCATCATGTATATTTCTATCCTGGCAAAGAGGGAGAGGAATTCTCATGAAGGATTCATACTTTTATTCAATCAAGGAAATAAGGTCTTATCACTGGTAACGTACCATTATCCCTGCAGTAGGCTACAGCCATGAGCCAGCTTCTCCCAGCAGGCCCTTTAAGTTACTTCTACCCAGCTCTGCCCAGACTGGCGCCACAGCCTTACAAATAAACTGTGGGGGCGGGGAGGAACCTTCCACAGCAAAACATCCTTTCCTCCCCAGCCATCTCTGCTGGACTGAGGTTTTCCTAGTGCTCCTCCACAGTTCAGAGGCAGACCAGTTCAGTCTCCCTGATCTGAGAGAGAATCACCAGCAAGCAATCCTCGGCTTACCTGTATGTCTCCTATTAGGAGGGAAGAGGCAGATTATATGCTTCCCTCCTTCCCCGAACTTGCCCTGATAGGCTGAGAGGGAGAGGAGGCCTGTCCTACCCTACATGACAAGGCCCCTTGAGGTCCTAGGTACTAAAGAAAACCATAGCTTAGGGGTTTTCCGGACACCAGCTATTATCCTGGGATTACTTTCTCCCTCTCAGCCTCTGCCTGTGTTGGTCAGTATGGCTGTGCCTGCCACCAGGGGAGCTCCCCCTAGACGTCCCCCTCTGACCTTGTCACAGTGCCTTTCTGCTGATAGTGCCAATGCCATCCCTCTGAGTGGCGGCATCATCAGATATAGATACAGAGATGCAGTTTTTTTTTTTTTTTTTTTTTTGGTATGGTGTGATTAGGGCCTTCTGAATGTGTTGCTCTTCTAAACCTATTGGATTAAATACTGGTAAGGAGGATTTTCTTTCACTACTATTTACATAAAACAATAGAGGAGAAACAAGGAATCATTTCCCAACCTGATATGTACACTTATTGTAATTATTAAACACTAATGTCAAAAGCATTCACTGTGGTTACTAGATATTGCCTTGTTACATTCTCTGTTCTTATATCTTAGTGATATACGAGTAACGGAAAGCCATGCTGTCACATGGGAAGGGCAATTGGATCACATAATCCACCATCTGTGCTGTCTCCCTCATACAACCAATGAAATTGTTGCATGCAAATTAGCTGTAGAGTAAGGGTGGCAATTGGTTGAGTTACCTCTGATATCACAATGGTATAGCACTCTTACTGTGGCTGTTCACCGCATGGGTGTAAATTTGTAAAATCAAAGTGCCTGAGAACTTAACAGACCAGGAACCCTAGAGATGATTGAACCTGGTGATATTCTAAACAAAGAGAGCTCTCAGCCATGCTTGTAGATGTTTCCATCACTTCACACTGACTCAGACATTCTAGGCTTTCGAGTGACACACAAAGTAACAATCCTGGAATTTTATTATATAAAGAGATTCTGAGCAAGGATGGTCTTGTGGTGGGCTAGGACTCAGGAGATCTAGTTTACTTTTTGTGTACCTTGGGCAGGTCACTTGGTCTGTGCCTCAGTTCTCCAGCTGTAAAAATGGGGCTAATAGTGCCTTTGTGCATGACTACGCCCATATTCTTAATAGAGATATTGTTAGGATATGAATATGGCATAACTAAGATATGTTTTATGCAAGATGGATCATGTGAGGTATCATTGGAAAGGTTATGATATACTGACTATGATTATCCTATTTGTATTCACGTATCATTTCTGTGTCTGAAGTTAGGAATATTGACTATGTAACAATTAGAACTGTGTTTACACCCAGGGAACACCCATCAGAAAGTAGGCAATCAGCCTGGATGGGCCATTAGGGAGAACAATAGGACTGTGAAGATGCTACTCTCACTCCTTCCTGAGAAATTTCCTGGGATGCTGCTTTGACACTACAGGGTCCTGTGATTATGTCACTTAGTACAGGACCCCATCTTGGCCTTCTAGTATTTTTCAACTAATAGGGGGTGGGGATCAAACTAGGAAACAAAGGATTCCCGCTATATGTAAATCCTACTTAAGGCAGGGAAGTGATTTAATCTTGGTCGGTCCTTCACTGAATCCCTGCCCAAGATGAATGCTGAAAACACACATGACTGATCTTGAGGGGGCCATTTAGGGATCTGGGGCAAAAATGTGTCTGGGTATTGCTCCTGCTTTGAGCAGGGGGTTGGACTAGATGACCTCCTGAGGTCCCTTCCAACCCTGATATTCTATGATTCTATGATCTGGGGAACAGCTGGACCCAGGCTAGAAGGTTGTGTGGCCTGTGAAAGGAATATCTGGAGTTCTAAGCTGCAAGCAAGAGCAGTTTGTCTTCAAGAAATGCTGCAACCTGCTTAAAACAACTTTTAGGGTGAGAAATTGCTACTTGTAGCCAGTTTCTTTAGTGTATTAAGCTTAGTTGTGTGTTTGCTTTATTTGCTCAGTAATCTACTTTGAGCTGTTTGCTATCCCTTATAATCATTTAAAATCTATCCTTTGTAGTTAATAAACTTGTTTGTTTTCTCTAAACCAGTTTGTGCAATTCATAACAGGGGGACAAAAAGCTGTGCATATCTTCCTCCACATTGAGGGAGGGGCTGATTTTCATGAGCTTATGCTGTACAGATTTCTGTGCAGCGCAAGACAATACAATTTTGGGTTTACACTCCAGAGGGGGTGTGCACTTGAGTACTAGGCAGTTCCCAAGCTGAGTCTTCCGACGCAGAGCTGATCTCAGTGTCTGTCTCTTCTGCAGCTGGGTGTGACCGTACCTGTATGTGTGCTGGAGGAGGCTTGAGGGCCTGGCTTTATCCTCACAATCTCCTGAGGTAGGCAATGATCATGCTTGTTTTATAGATGAGGATCCAACACACAAGGTAAATTATGTGACTTGCCCAGGGTCACCTAGAAAGCCTGTGGCTCAGCTGGGAATTGCACCCAAGTCTGTCAAGTCTCTAAGTAGTAGCCCATCCAACAGGCCATCCTTTCCCCCTGTGCACGACAAATAATGATAATAATAATGACTAACATTGATACCATCAGCAGTGTTTGGATGACTATCTTTACATTAGGTTCAGTTTGTATAAGAATGTGGAGGAGCTGAAAACCAAAAGTCCCATGTCTTTGGTCTGATTCTATTTCCAGTACTAGTCTGTATGGAGTGTAACCATTTGTATTTATGCTGCCTGAGGTCTATAAGTGAACTAGAATGTAAATTGCTAATGAAGTTTGCACTGCAAAAAACAAAACAAAACAAAACAAGCTGCTTAGTATTCATAGAATTGTAAGACAATTACTGTCACAGTTCAGGGCAACTGCACCTGTATTTCCCTTCAGAGGTCCAACCAGGGCACCCCTCTCAAGCTTCCAGCTCCGCAGCTGTTGCAGTTTGGGTAGACACCCACATCTGGCTCCCTTCTGAATGTAAGGGGACTATTGTCCCCTTACTAAAACTCAGTGGGGGTGTTTTGGTTGGCTAGCTCCCAGTACCAAAAGAAAGGGGAAGGGTCGATGGGAAATCAGGACCCTGAGACTGACAGTCCCCAGGAACAACAGGGAGAGGCCAATGCTTCAGGTCAGCCTGATTGACAGGGCGGGCAGGCTAATCAGGGAGTCAGGAGGCCAGGGGGGTCCTGTCCTGTCCTCTGTGTGAACTGGAATTGCCTGGGTCGGACAGAATGGGGCCAAGCTAAGGAGATAGCAGGGTCCCAAGCTGAGCTGGGGAGCAGAGCCGTGCCAGCCAGAGGGGCCAGAAAAGCAGCCCAGGAAGCCAGTTGGTGCTGGGAGCAGAGTCACAGAAGCAGCCCGGAGAGCAGACCTGTGCTGGGAGGAGAGTTGTAGCAACCAGAGCCAAAGGGGCCAGAAAAGCAGCCCAGGAAGCAGATCAGTGCTGGGAGCAGAGTTACAGAAGCAGCACAGAGAGCAGACCTGTACTGGGAGGAGAGCTGTAGCAACCAAATCCAGAGGGGTAGAGAAGCAGCCCAGGGAGCTGGAGGCAGAGCAGCAGCAGCACTGAGGCAGAGTGGAGCTGGAGCTGAGGCTGGAGCAGTCTGGAGCCGGGTGCGGTGAGCAGCTGGGGAGAGTGAGGAGGACCCTGGGCCACAGGCCCAGCGCAGGGAGACGCCCCCAGCCAAGACGCCTTGCAGGCAAGACTTGGAGGGGGATCGTAACCCTGATGGGGTGGGAGCAACCCTGGGAAGAAGGGTGTGTGGCCATCGCCAGAGCAAGTGTCCGACCTGCAGCATCCCTGCAGCACAGCCAGGGTCTGAGAAGGAGGCCTGGGACTTGTGAGAAACAGACTGAACTTCCCTTATGTTCCAGAGATGCTGGTTGTGATGTCCCCGTGCCACAGAGCGGGGTGATGTGTTTTCCTTTTACCTTTCCCATTTTTTCCTTATTTTTTTAAATTAATTGCTGTTTAATAAACTGTATTTGCTTTGAATTATATGAAATAATCAGTGGGTCAGGAAAGCATCCAGTGCAGAGAGAGCACCCCAGAGTGGGGACACCCTAGCCCCTGCCCTAAGTGACCACAACAAGGTTGGGGGTTGAGCCCCCGCAGGAATTCTGGGCCCTGCTGTGTTGGCGTTACGAGGACTCTGCCACACAGGAGAGTGGAAGGGGAGTCCTCGAGGGCAGGGAGGCCTTTGGGTAAAGGAAGTGGGAGCAAGGACTCAGATCCTTTCGCTAGCCCACTTCACCGAGGTAGTGTATAAGCCAGGAAAGTTCCCCACAATAGCGGGACCATTCCCCCACTTACATAATTGGCGTCACGAACAGGATCCTATCCACAGGGTCCACCCCATTGGTTTACTGGTTGAGTTCTGGTAGCACTGTCCAGGCCTGGTCAAAAACCCTACCATGGCTGGAATTGAGGAACTACAGGCCCAGTTTGCTGAACTTCAGCGCAGATTATCAGACCGAGCTGAGGCATTACAACAAGCTAGAACAGAACAGAACAGAGAGAAGCCTTATCACTGGCTAAGGCAGTAATAGACCAACAGGCAGCAGAAGCTAAGAAACCCCCTACTATTTATGTCCCACATAGGTCACAGAGTTTGGTGGCTTCCCGACAAGACCAGGAGACATTACGGTAGAGGAGTGGGTCAAGTCTGTGAAGGCAGCTCTGCGTGTGCTAAGAGTACCTGAAGAAGATCGTGTGGACTTCATAGAGGAACACCTCAAGAGCCAGGCCAAGGCCACAGTAAAGTTCATGGAACTGGCAGACAAAAAAGATGTGGAAAAAGTATTTGAACTCCTCCTAGAAGTATATGGAGACAAGGTACCTATTGGAACCCGACAAAAGGAGTTCTTTGAGAGGAAGCAGGAGCCTGGTGAAATTGTCCTGGCGTATGCGTATGACCTCCAGGAAAGAATGAGCAAAGTGGAGCGGCGAGACCCTCGACGAGTTCTAGATCTAGATATGGTTCTGAAAGAGAAGTTGGTGCTGGGGCTCCAGGATGATTCCCTCTGCCGTGAAATGAAAAGAAGGTTGAAGGAAGAGCTTGGTAAGAAGTTCCGTGACCTCATGCAGGCTGCCATTATGAAGTTGGAAGAAGAGGAAGTTAGAATCATAGACTATCAGGGTTGGAAGGGACTTCAGGAGGTCATCTAGTCCAACCCCCTGCTCAAAGCAGGACCAATCCCCAGACAGATTTTTGCCCCAGATCCCTAAATGGCCCCCTCAAGGATTGAACTCCCAACTCTGGGTTTAGCAGGCCAATGCTCAAACCACTGAGCTATCCCTCCCCAAGTTCTAGTGGCAGAGACAGCCAAGCCTAACCCTGTACACAAAGTGGGGGCCTAGTGAATGCAATTGTTACTCATACTCAGCTGAGTCACGGCTTTGGTTTCCTTGATCTGATGCCTGTTCATCACAGCCATTTCAAGGATTGAGGTGTTTTATTTGATCAGATAAGTGTGTTGTCTTGTATTCTGTGCATGTTCAGGCACTCCGGTATCACAGAGAGAAAGCAGAGGGGTGGGTTATAGAACATGCCTGGGTGAGGCTGTAGGAAAGAGTAGGCTGGTCCATGGGACAGTCCGGACCCACTCGAGCAGTGTGGGAGAGAGAGTTTGTCCTTTGAAGAGCTGAGCAGTTTGGGCCTGGCCCTTCTGGAGATACAACACAGAATCTGGCTCTTTGAATGTAATTTATCTACTTAGACACACAGCACAGAAGACACAACCCAGCATGAAGGGGCTAAAGGTGGCTTTCTACCACCTTTGGGCTGCCTGGATTGCAGTCTGCTGTGGGGATGCAAGTAGTCCCCCGTGTAATTTCGAGCAGACCCATGTGCAACCTTTCCCGGGCTGCGTCTGCAGCCCAGAACCTCTGTAGCACCAAGTCCTACAGCTACTCTCACTCCTGAGCTGGACATGCTCCAGCCCCTTCCTGCTCATTGAGGGGGTCTTTGTTTTGTCATTACATTTGTCAACTGTAGCAAATTCTTCATCAGAATAGGAGATATGAGTGAGGATGCAATTTGGGGGATTGCATGTAGGGTCAGTGCAGTTGCAGACGTGCAGAAACATCCCTTCTTGTCCATTATGGGGCAGGTTACCCATTTCCATACATGTGACATGGGGGGGAGGGAGGGATTCAATGTCTGACCTTCAGTTCCCAAAAGACCAGTGTGCTAAAATTGCAGCTTCACTAGCTCAGCCTGTAAAAGACACTGCTCGCCACACAAAATGGCCGGGTGTACTCCCGAAGGGGACCAATGCACACATACACAACCATGTACATCACCCTCTTTTAAGCCAAAGGCCAAGTGCCATTCTGTACTGACCTCTGCCTCTGTGGGTACAGCAGTGCAAGAGAACGCACCGCAGTTTGGACGAAGAACTGCCCTAAAACCACAGAGATGAAAGGAGTGTCTTAGCTAGCTCAGCGACTATAAGGAAACATAGTCCAGTAATGGCCAGTGGCGTCCATCTGTAGCCCACGCTCAGCAGACCTTTCTCCTGCATCCTTCCTCAGGTTTTCTTGTTCTCAGCTTTTCACTGATTTTTGTTTCACTTCATTTTTAACAGACAGTTGAGTTGAGGCTTTTAAAGTGAAAAAAATGTCTCCCCACCCCGCACCCCAAAGAAATATTTTGTAACGACAGTCTCCTTCCCCACACCAGAAAGCATCCCCGACCTATCCATACCAATAAAAAGGGTTCTAATTAGTGGACGCCACCAGGTAGTTTAGCCCCAAATCTGTGTTTTGCTTACAACTAAAACAAAACAAACAAGATTTATAAACCCGAACCCATGGGGAGTTTTTATGAAGTTCAACAAATTAATCAATAACATTATTGTTGTTGTTACCATAGCACCAAGGAGCCCTCGTGGACTGAGACCCCATTGTGCTAAGTGCTGTACAGAAAGAAGAGGCAGAATTTGGTGGCAGCCAGTGTAACGATGCGCCCTCTGGCGAGACACAACTGAGAGTATCAATTCAGGACAAATTGCTTAGAGCAGGGCAGTCACAGCCCAAGGCTGGGTGTCCTTTATTATTAAGGCACGCCAAACTAGCCAAACAGAGAGGACTTCGGTTTTGCCCCACTGGCTAACCAGAAGTCATACAAGCACTTTCCTCAGACACTCCAGTTTCCCAGTATCACCACTATCACCACCAGCGCCACTCCTTATGGGGATGACTGGTTATGAAAACCAATACCCCAGTGAAAGAAAAAAGGTTCTCCTGATCCCAAAGGACCAAGCCCCAGACCCAGATCAATATACCAGTCAGATCTTACCCACAAATCATGCTGTTGCTAATCCTTTAGAATCTAAAATCTAAAGGTTTATTCATAAAAAGAAAGAAATATAGATGAGAGCTAAAATTGGTTAAATTGAATCAATTTACATACAGTAATGGCAAAGTTCTTGGTTCAGGCTTGTAGCAGTGATGGAATAAACTGCAGGTTCAAATCAAGTCTCTGGAGTACATCCACAGCTTGAATGGGTCATTCAGTCCTTTGTTCAGAGCTACAGTTTGTAGCAAAGTTCCTCCAGAGGTAAGAAACAGGACTGAAGACCAAAATGGAGAAGATGCAGCTGACTTTTATAGTCCTTTTGCTATGTGGCTTGTGCTTCCTTTGTTCCAAACACAAGCTACCCAGCACATGGCATGGAAAAACCTTAGAGTTCTCTCCATAGGCATGTCCCTGCATGCCTTGCTGAGTCACAAGGTGTATCTGCCTTCTCTCAATGGGTAAATTGTATAGCTGATGGTCCTTAATGGGCCATCAAGCAGGCTAGGCAGAGCTGACAATGACAAATTATCTGGGGTGTCACCCAGAAGCATAGCACAAATTTAAAATACAGACAGTATTGAGCCAATACTTATAACCTTAAATACAAAAATGATACATACATACAGATTGCATAATCGTAACCAGCAAATCATAACCTTGTCATAGACACCTTATTTGACCTCCTTTGTACAGGATTTGGTGCCACTACAGGACCTTGGTTGCAACAATGATCTATATGGTCACAGTTCATGTCAATAACGTCACAGCCTGGCTGTGGAGAGACGCGGAGGGAGTTGAAAGCAATGCACAAATGTTTGGGGCACTGCACAATAGCAGCCGCAGAGGTGTCCCAGAAGGAGTTAACACAGCCCAAAGTTGTATTAGCACCTGTCTGGATTTCTGCATGGAAATCCAGGGAGTCTGCAGGTATGATGTCACAAAGACCACAAAGTCAGGAGTAAGCGGAGACAAAGAGCCACCTGTCTGTTCCCCTTTGCAGTTAAAATAAATGATGCAGACAGGGCAAAGTCTTCATCAAACAATCGCCTCTGAAAATGTGCAAAGCAGGTTCACACAGCCAGCCATGAGAAGCATTAGCTAAAGCTTTTCTGACATTAGCAAGTTACTGCTGCCAAGTAACTGACACTGCCCACTCTGGGGCAAGCCTTGGTGGCTCTCCAGAATATGATGCTTCATTTGGCTTTTCCCTATCTCCTGCCACAGCGCACACCCCACCATCCGTGTGTCTGAGGATCCTCTCTGTGGCAGAATTCTTACTGGGAAGGCTGGTATGGCATCACACCATGTGGGCGGCTTTGGCTTATGCTTAAGTCCGCCATCGGGTTTTGTTGTACAGTTGCTAGGCTTTTCAGTGTACAAGCCACAGAAGCATATGGCCCAAAGAGACTAGTCAGAAGGAAAGCGAGGGTGGAGCACAGAAAGCAGGCAGATGTGTAGGAGAAGACGAGGGCAGTGTAATTGAGACCTTTGGAAATGCAGGAACACCTTGAGTTTCGCTAAGGAGAAGAGGCGAAGCCTTTGCAGAGATCCACAGAGGAGAGAAACAAAAACAGAGCAGCAAATGAACATGGCACAGTATTTTGGATGCACTGGAGGAGGGAAAGATGGAAGAGGCCAGAGAAGGATAGAATGGAGTTGAGCCAAGGATCCCAGCACAAGCTAGTATCTCAGCAGCAGGAGGAGAGAGGAAAGGATGGATTTTGGAGCTACTGTAGAGAAAGAAGTGGCAGAATCTGGTGGGAGCCTGGCTGTGGAGAGATGAGGAAAGGAGGGAGTTGAAAGCAATGTACAAAAGTTTGGGAGTTTTTTAAATGGCATCCCCTGAAAATTATTCATAGTCTTTCCATTCAGCACTGCTCTGTTTTTCATTGTTTGTTGTCTGTATTACAGTAGTGTGTTGAGGCCTCAACTGAGATTGGGGCCCCAATGTGCAAGGTGCTGTACAAACACATAGTGAGAGAGATTTCAGAGTAGCAGCCGTGTTAGTCTGTATCAGCAAAATGAACAGGAGTACTTGTGGCACCTTAGAGACTAACAAATTTATTTGAGCATAAGCTTTCGTGGGCTACAGCCCACTTCTTCGGATGCATAGAATGGAACATACAGTAAGAAGATATTTATACATACAGAGAACATGAGAAGGTGGAAGTAGCCATACCAACTGTAAGAGGCTAATTAATTAAGAGAAGCTATTAACAGCAGGGGAGAAAAACTTTTGAAGTGATAATCATGATGGCCCATTTCGGACAGTTGACACGAAAGTGTGAGGCTGCTTCAACATGGGGAAATAGATTCAATTAGTGTAATGACCGAGCCATTCCCAGTCTCTGTTCAAACCTAAGTTGATTGTATCTAGTTTGCATATCAATTCAAGTTCAGCAGCTTCTCGTTGGAGTCTGTTTTTGAAGCTTTTTTGTTGCAAAATTGCCACCTTAACGTCTGTCACTGAGTGATTAGGGAGGTTGAAGTGTTCTCCTACTGGTTTTTGAATGTTATGATTCCTGATGTCAGATTTGTGTCCGTTTATTCTTTTGCGAAGAGACTGTCCGGTTTGGCCAATGTACATGGCAGAGGGGCATTGCTGGCACATGATGGCATATATCACATTGGTAGATGTGCAGGTGAACGAGCCCCTGATGGCATGGCTGATATGATTAGGTCCTGTGATGGTGTCACTTGAATAGATATGTGGACAGAGTTGGCAGCGGGGTTTGTTGCAAGGGTAGGTTCCTGGGTTAGTGTTTTTGTTGTATGGTGTGTGGTTGCTGGTGAGTATTTGCTTCAGGTTGGGGGGCTGTCTGTAAGCGAGGACAGGTCTGTCTCCCAAGATCTGTGAGAGTGAGGGATCATCTTTCAGGATAGGTTGTAGATCTTTGATGATGCGCTGGAGAGGTTTTAGTTGGGGGCTAAAGGTGACGGCTAGTGGCGTTCTGTTATTTTCTTTGTTGGGCCTGTCCTGTAGTAGGTGACTTCTGGGTACTCTTCTGGCTCTGTCAATCTGTTTTTTCACTTCAGCAGGTGGGTATTGTAGTTTTAAGAATGCTTGATAGAGCTCTTGTAGGTGTTTGTCTCTGTCTGAGGGATTGGAGCAAATGCGGTTGTATCTTAGAGCTTGGCTGTAGACAATGGATCGTGTGGTGTGTCCTGGATGGAAGCTGGAGGCATGTAGGTAAGTATAGCGGTCAGTAGGTTTCCGGTATAGGGTGGTGTTTATGTGACCATCGCTTATTAGCACAGTAGTGTCTAGGAAATGGACCGCTTGTGTGGACTGGTCTAGGCTGAGGTTGATGGTGGGATGGAAATTGTTGAAATCATGGTGGAATTCCTCAAGGGCTTCTTTTCCATGGGTCCAGATGATGAAGATGTCATCAATGTAGCGCAAGTAGAGTAGGGGCGTTAGGGGACGAGAGCTAAGGAAGCGTTGTTCTAAGTCAGCCATAAAAATGTTGGCATACTGTGGGGCCATGTGGGTACCCATAGCAGTGCCACTGACTTGAAGGTATATATTGTCCCCAAATGTGAAATAGTTGTGGGTGAGGACAAAATCACAAAGTTCAGCCACCAGGTTTGCCGTGGCATTATCGGGGATACTGTTCCTGATAGCTTGTAGTCCATCTTTGTGTGGAATGTTGGCGCAATGGGATTAACTGACATGGGAAAGGTCACACAGGAGAATATGTGGCAGAGCCATGAATTGAATCAAGAGTGCCTGAGTCTCTTAACCACAAGACCAACCTTCCTTTGATGGGTAGTGGTATCTGGAGGTCTGTGCAGCACCATGTGCTATAAGGCAGAACTGATAGTTACAGCCCCTGGAGATTCCCTAGTTGTGTAGCAAAGGGCTCTAGAGTTTCCTCAGACCCTACAGAACCAGGGATGGGGCTGTTTCCTCCTGCAGGAGAGGGTGGAACTATGAGACTCTCTCACTCTTCAGAGGACTTTTTCTGGGTTAAGGGGTCAATGAGTTGACAAGGTGACTTCTTGGAAAGAGGGATGATCGAGGAAGTGGCCACCCAGTATCTTCCTAAAATCCTGAGAGGATGGGAAGAGTGTGCAATCTGACTAGATGAGCTAAACTAAGTGGAAGGGATTAACAATGGAATAAAGGTGATTATTGCTGTGCAGGATTCAATGTGCCTCTCTCAAATCCCTGGGCTAGACTCAGTCATTCTGGGTCAAGAGGAGTAAATTACATTTCTTTGCCCCAGCAACAGGCCTAGAGAGATTCATCTTAGGAGAAACAGGTGGCTTCATACCTGCCTTCCCCGCTTTGGTCTGCTGGCTTCATGTGCCTTACTTGTGTCTGGGCCCAACAGGCTGATAGTGGAGGCTACTGAGAGCAGGTGCTGAATCTAAGGGCTTGTCTACCCACAGAAGTTGCACCAGCTTAACTTCAACCAGTGCAAACCCTGGTGTGAACACCCCCTCTGGGTTTAGACCTGGCTTGTATTGGTTTGTAAAGCAAAGGGGCAAGCTTGCTTGACCCATATAAACTAGGTCTAACCTTTCAAACCTTCAGAGTCTATGGAGACTAAGTGGGATCCAGATGTCCTTAAGCTTCTTGCTGATCTTCTGCAAGGAGTTTTCCCATAGCATTTCCCCTGGTTTCACTTAACTTGATTTCTCTTGTGACTATGTCTGTTTCCCTTTCAGGTGTTCACATCTGTGCAAATTCCCTAGAGGGAACACATGGCAAATGTAATAACAAACCTGCTTATGCCATGTACAGAGAATGGCAACATTCTCCTCCTCTTCACTGAAATCTGCTGACTCAATGCCAATTGAGCCTAAGTGGTGCCCTGGGCTGCGAAGCTCCCCCATCTAACCAGGCCTACTGCACCCGTGTGAGATCAGGCCCTGCTTTGCCTTTTTACAAATTGATGAATGTATCTGCAGCGTGTGTTCTGTGAGATGAAATAAAGAATCTGATGACTGCCACAGAATTGCCAAGGCTGGCAGTTCAGGGCTTCCACTACTGAATGCTACAGCATTTGCTCAGCTAATTCTAACTCCTAGCGCCAAGCAGCCTATTATGATTTGGATGCCCTTAGAAATGGTTTCCCATCAGCACCCTGCAGAAATGGATTAGTGATGCTTGAGGGCACTGCAGCTGAAAGAGCCTGTGAGATGGGCCAATTGCCTGTGGTGTATAAGTAAGTTTTTGGGTCTGAATTTTTACCTCATTTTTAAAATGTCTTCTCTTTTCACAGCACTCTTCTCCAGCAAGGAGATCAGGGGAGGAGCTTCCTTCAGGGACTTCCTTGGCTCAGCCAACACCACTAGCATGGATGGGATATGTTCCATTGGTTCACAATAGAGAGGGAAACCATGTCCCCTTGCTCCCTCACCCCACCTCACTCCACTCGCACACACCCTACAGGGTGACCCAACATGTTGTGATCTCCCTGTCTTGGGTGGGGCACATTGCAGAGATGTCACACACGGGGATTCATAGAGTGGGTGAATGAGAGGCAGGCTGAGAAAGGCACAGGGCTCCATGAATTACAATATAGAGAGGCCTGACCAGAAGCTCCACAAAGGGGATGGTTGTCATATTGCGAGTCATTGCCAGTGCTATAGCTTCTGGGCTGTAGACAAAGTGCAGGAGTGGCTGCATGATGTTACATGGGCTGAGAGAGAATTCCATTCCCCACCTGTGCACAGGTCCCCACACCAGGCCTGTTTACCAGGATTCCAGCCACCGAGCATATTCCATGCTGTATGTCTACTCACGCATGTCTATGGAAGGCATCATGATATATTAAGAGCACTTTTACCAAAGTGTAGCTCTTGGTCTTAAAAGCTGAAAGCATCTGCTCAAAGACTACGGTAACTACCACTATCAGTGTAAATGCCCTCTGTGGCAGTGCTCACTCACTCTGCAGCAACCCCTTGCATGGGTGCGGTATGTTGCCACTATCTTCGGCTCCAGCACCTCCTGCAGGCCGCCTGCCTCTAGCTCCAGGTCTTCTGCGGCTCAGCCCTCTGGCCAAGTCACCTGAGTTCAGACCCCTTCCCGGGTATCACAAGCCCATACAAAAGTCCAAGTGACACTGAATAATTCTTCTGCCCTCTTGGGCTACTGAAGTCTTCTCTTCTCAAACCCTATCTCAGGGCTTCTTCCACACAGGGCCGGCTCCAGGGACCAGCTGAACAAGCAGGTGCTTGGGGCGGCCACTCAGGAGAGGGGCGGCACGTCCAGCTATTCGGCGGCAATTCGGCGGAGGGTCCCTCACTCCCGCTCGGAGCGAAGGACCTCCCGCCGAATTGCCGCCGCAGATCGCAATCGCGTTTTTTTTTTTTTGTTTTTTTTTTGCTGCCTGGGGCAGCAAAAACCCTGGAGCCGGCACTGCTTCCACAGGAGCCTCCTTTGCTCCCTGTGAGGTTCCCTCCATAGGAGAGTCCTGCCTTCTCCACAGTCTCTCTCCCCTGATCTTGCCCCCACCACAGGGACCAATCCTTCCTTAGTCTGCCTATCCCAGGCCTTTCCGAGAGAGCAGGAACTCCCTCCTCTTTTCTGGGTCTTCCCTCCACAACTCAGCTCTCTCAGTCTACTTATAAGGCCTAGCTCTGCCTCTTCTGGCCAGGAGGCAATTAGTTAATCAGCAACCCCCTAGCATAACTAATAGGGGTTTTATCCCGTACCTTGCAGGTGTTGGGGGTTAGGTCCCATCACACCCTGTTTCTACTAACAAAGGCTGGGGATCAACATCTTGAATACAGAGATGACCCATGCCTGCCAATAGTGGGGGAAGGAGGGAGTAGACTGAAGGCAGCCAGCTTCAGCAGTGTTACTGAGCATGCTCAGTCCGTGTGAGCATGCTCAGTACAAGCCAAGTAGCAAATCTCGGGGGTCATGTGCCCCCGTATGCCCCCTCCATGTGTTGCCTCTGCTTGAATACTTCTTCACTATGAAACTGCTGCATGAATGTTATGTTCTGTCTAGCACAGTGGTTCTCAACCAGAGGTATGTGTACCCCTGGGGATATGCAGAGGTCTTCCAAGGGGTACATCAACTCATCTAGGTATTTGCCTAGTTTTACAACAGGCTACCTAAAAAGCACTAGCGAAGTCAATACAAACTAAAATTTCATACAGACAATGACTAGTTTATACTGCTCTATATAGTATACACTGAAATGTAAGTACAATATTTGTATTCCAATTGATTTATTTTATAATTATATGGTAAAAATAAGAAAGTAAGCAATTCTTCAGTAATAGTGGGCTGTGACACTCTTGTATTTGTGTGTCTGATTTTGTAAGCAAGTAGTTTATAAGTGAGGTGAAACTTAGGGGTACACAAGACAAATCAGACTCCTGAAAGGGGTACAGTAGTCTGGAAAGGTTGAGAGCTACTGATCTAGATAATAGAATCATAGAAGTGTAGGACTGGAAGGGACCTCAAGAGGTCATGTAGTCCAGTCCCCTGCACTCAAGGCAGGACTGAGTAATAACTAGACCATTCCTGAAAGGTGTTTGTCTAACTTGTTCTTAAAAACCTCCAATGATGAGATTCTGCAATCTCCCAAAGCAATTTGTTCCAGTGCTTAACTATCCTGACAGGAAGTTTTTCCTAATGTCCAACCAAAACCTGCCTTGATGCAATTTAAGCCCATTGCTTCTTGTCCTATCCTTGTCTGATCCATCCACATTAGGTGCCATAATATCTGTACGTTTCATAATTTTTAATTTATTTATCCTCACAATATCCCTGTGAGGTAGAAAAGTGCAGTTATTTCCACTTTACGGGCGGGAACTGAGGCACAGAGATACTAAGGGTAGGTCTACATGGCAAGCAGGATCCTGAGGCAGAAAGTATCAGAGCCCAGGTCTACAGAGTTGGGCTCACGGGGCTCATGCTACTGCCCTAAAAATAGCTGTGTAGACATTTGGGCTCGAGCTTAGGTTCTGGGAATTGAACCTGGGTCTCAGGATACTGTTCCAACCACTGGACCATCTTTCCTGCCCTCGATCTAGCTATATCTACTGTAAATATCTATAAATATGAGATTTAGAGCACAAGTTTAGTATCACACTGAGGGAGTTAAATCAGTAACCCAGACAGCTCAGTATTTCACATTCCTTATGTTAATATTTCTTCAGCTACCAAAATACATTTTACCTCCCATTCAGACTTTTGGTAACAGAATTAGGTGATAATACCTAAGGTCTATTATCATCATCACATAACCACATCTTTGTGGGGAATAATAGGGCACTAGAGGTGTCATTGTTTTAAAAACTCTTCCATATCCATCTGATTACTCCATCCCTTCCCAGCTAGGGAATTTCCAGACTCTTTCAAGCAAAATCAGTAAGTGATTCCAGGTAATAAATATCATCAGTGTATTATTTTCTAATTTTACTCCATGAGCTGAGATTTTTTTATATGACTACGGTTTGTGGCGGGAAAATGGAACTTGGGAAGGATTATATTTGGGGGGAAATATATGACCAAAATTTTGAGGAAAAATATAATCTTTTTTCTTTTTCCAAAGAAAAGGTTTAAACCAAAGTCTGTTGAAATACATGTGAAACAATAACAACCTTTTGATTGTCTATTTGGGAGTTTTAAATCAAAGTGTTACATAAACTAGATGAATAAATAAAATGATCTTTTTCCTAGGGCCAAATTCAGCCTTGATGTAACTCTACTGATTTCAGTATGGTTACGCCAGGGATGAATATGGCCCATATCTTATATCTGCCCTGGCATCTATTGCTGCAGTTTGGGTCATCCAAACCTCCAAAGTTGACTTCATTTATAGCATTTACTAGATCTGAAGGTTGATATCACACTGATTTAAACTTTGTCCATAATTCTTAACCAAAGCAGATTTTACCAGTTTTGGGGGGAAAGGCAAAATGCTGATTAATATTGAACAGGAATAATTCAGCCGTTGCTATTTTGTCCTCTCATTATTTTTCTCCTAGATGGGCTTGATCCAAAGCTCACTGAAGTCAATGGGAGTCTTGCAGCTTCCTCAGTGTCATGAAAGGTGCCAGAGTGAATTACTGACAACCAAGCACAGAGCAGAATACATGTGACCATGTGCATGAGTATGTGTGAGGGCTGTTGTATTCATTTAGATCAGGGGTCGGCAACCTTTCAGAAGTGCTGTGCCGAGTCTTCATTTATTCACTCTAATTTAAGGTTTCGCGTGCCAGTAATACATTTTAACGTTTTTAGAAGGTCTCTTTCTATAAGTCTATAATATAGAACTAAACTATTGTTGTATGTAAAATAAATAAGGTTTTAAAAATGTTGAAGAAGCTTCATTTAAAATTAAATTAAAATGCAGAGCCCCCGGACCGGTGGCCAGGACCCAGGCAGTGTGAGTGCCACTGAAAATCAGCTCACGTGCTGCGTTCGGCACGCGTGCCATGGGTTGCCTACCCCTGATTTAGATGGAACATATGGGCTAAGTGTTAACATACCCCAGTTACTGTCCAACATGAAAGAGTTTTAAACAAGGTTCGGGGTTTGGCATGCAGAGACTTCAGCCTGCTTAGTACCATGGCAAACACACCATTAAAAAATCTTATATTCACGATACAGAAGAAGAAAACAACAGAGCATTTGAAATGTAAAGCATTAAGTAAGGCTTTCATTTTTACAACATTCTTTGTTCCTTTTCCCTTTAGCTGGAGAGAGTCTTTAGATGTAAAAAAAACCCCTTGTTTGACAGTCTTTTAGATGGGGAAAAGAGAAGAAGTTAGTTGAAATGGGATGGAGATGTAGTTACTGCAGCTGTTGTTAAAGTCTGCTCCTATTTCCTTAGAAGAAAATACCAAACGAGGGAAGAGAAAAGAACAGCAAAGGTAGAAAATTACTCCTGAGGGAATTCTGCATCAAAAAATTAAAAATGATGTATTAAAAATTAATATATTTTAAATTCTGCAAATTTCTGCAAATTTTATTTGTCAATAAATGTGGAGGCTCCAGCATGGCACTGGGGAGCACAAGGCCACTGGCTGCAGAGAGGTGGGAGATCACTGTGCAGCTCCCCGCCCCCCGGGACATGGACTCAGCGGTGAGGCTGCACCCAACCCAGACACAGTGCAAACACCGGGCCTGCCCCAGAACCACCCCAGGGCCCTGTCCATCCATGCCAGGTGCACCAGGTGTGGTCAGGCAGGATCCAAGTGTGGAGAGGCTTAGTGTGGGGGGATCAAGGTGTGGGTTGACAGGGTTCTGTGTGGGGCAATCTGGGTGCAGGGGGGATCTGGATGCACAGGGGCTTCTCTGCAAGGAAAGCAGTTGTTCTATTTATGGCATCTGGGCTGTCTGTGGGCTGAGCTGCAGCTGCAACAGCCAAGAATCCCTATAGTGGTGTAACTCACACACCTCCTGCGTGTGGTGTTCTGGCCACTCTAGTGGCACTGAGACCACTTAGAGAGAGAGATTAATGAGTCTGCTACAGCCTTAGCTAAGAGTCATGTGGCTTTTAGCTCATGCAGTAGAGGCTCATGCACTAAGCTCCAGAGGTCCCAGATTCAATCCCGCCTGCTGATGACTGGGGTCTGTCGATGTTATAAGTGGGGGCTCGTTCGGGATTATAGCTGGGAAATCTCTGAAGCTCGGGATGTACTTCCTCAGCTAGGGGAAGTATGTTACCCCCACACCTCCTGGATGTGGTGTTCTGTCCCATCTAGTGGCACCGAAATGAGAGCAAGAATGAGTCTGCTCTACAGCCAGTTGGCTTTTGGCTCATACACTAACTCCAGACGTCCCAGGTCTGATCCCACCCGCCGACAGCTGGGGTCAGTTGGCATTAGAGTGGCACATGCTGCAGGAACTCCCCTCCCACTAACAGCCCCCCCTTGCTGGGACTTAGAAGGGGACCTGTGTACAGCCTCTTATGGGAACCATGTGCATTGCCTACACCAGGGTAATTTTGCCTTGGCTGGCTTCCGGGTTGTATGCCTCTGCACACAGCTGGAGTAGCACACAGAAGCGAGAGGCAGAATCCCACCTTAACATAGTGAACCCACAGCCATAGTGATCACTGGGGAGGGAAGACCAGATGGCTGGCTGATTAATTTTTTTTCAGCATCTTTGAGCTTCCCCTGTTGCTACTGCAGGGATTTCAGTGTGAGCAGCTTTTTGAAGTGGGCTGTAGATACATTTTCAGAGTTAACAGTGCAACTCGAGGAGGATTTCAGTGGGAGGTTTCAGTCAGTGCCTGGGGGATTTCACTGGAAATTTTGTCTTGCACCGCTTAAATATATGACAAAGATCCTGGAACTCCCTCTAGTCCATGAAGCGTTTCAGCTCCAATGATGTTTCAATAGTGTGAGCTAGACTGAGTTTTGTGCTGTGCTGTTGTACACTGTAACTACTGGGCCTTTAGACTGCAAGTTCTTTGTGGCAGGGACCTGTTACTGATTACAGGACAGTTCTCCTATTATGCAGTGTTGGATACACAGATGCAAACAGATGGTACTATAGAAATAAATAACGATAATGAGCTTGATTTGCCAGGAAGCCACATTATTTTCAGGAAGGCTGACATATTTAGTCTGAAAACAGTAGCAGCATCTGAGACTCTGGAGTAACATTCCATACAACGTGAGAGAAATCAGCGAATGATGTGATTTTTTTTAGGAGGGCTGCATGTCTCATGAACCCTAACAAGTACCAATAAAATCTGTATACCTCACCATCATGTATTGTGTTTGGTAAATTATTATTAATAAATAATAACAATATCATTAATGATAGTTTGTTTTCCAGTAGCACCTAGGGGCCCAGACAGGAATCAGACCCTGTGACAAATAAAAAGGTGCTCCATAAATCCAAGTGCATGAGGGGTTAACATAGAGACCTGCCTATTGCAAAGGAGATGGTAGGTGGGGATACAAAGATAGAGGGGAAGTGGCAATGGTGCCAGCTATCAGGGGGGAGGAGTGTGCCCTTTTTCCTCTGTGGCAGAATGTTCCCCTGTATTGACACCCTACACACTATTGTAATAATCTTTGTACAAGGTATGCCTTGTAAGTTATCATTTGAAAACTCATAATTTGCTAGTGAGTATCATCTTGTTAAAATATGCATGGCAACATTGTATGTGAAGTTATAAGATTCCACTATATGGTATTATTAACACATGTTCCAAACTGAGATGGGCAAACAGGTCTGTCTCAGACAAAGAAATGTGTGCTCTGCTTAATTTGTGTTTAAGCAGAGCTCATCAAGTAGGAAGGGAAACAAAGGAAGCTCAAATAGGTGAGGAAAAAGCAGCAGGGAACATCCTTCCCCAAGGACTTTTTGTATCCTGGTACCCAAATGTTTTTCAAGAGAGGGACTGAAATTATAAAAAGGAGGGACACCTCCCACCCCAGGCACCCCTCTTTCTCTCCCTGTTGATCGCATTCACAGCTCCCAAAGCAAAAAAGGAAGCATTCACTGGATTCTGGGAGAAGGGGATCCTGATCTAAGAAGTTTGGTCAGTAAGACTGCTGAAAGCATGTAGTGAGAAAACTTTGCTTTGAATTTAACATAGTTTGTTAATTTTAGGCACCGGTTGCTTTTTATCTTTATTTGTCTTGTAACCATTTCTGACTTTTATGCCTCATTACTTATACTCACTTAAAATCTATCTCTTTGTAGATAATAAACTTGTTTTATTGTTTGCTCTAATACAATCTGTTTAAACTGGAGTGTTTGGGAAACTCCATTTTGGGTGGCAAGTTGTATGCATATTATTTCTATTAAAGAAATAACAGACGTTATATAAAATTGTGTTGTCCAGGAGAGGGTGGATAGTACAGGACATACGTTTCCTGGGGGAAATCTAAGACTGGGAGTACGTTGGGGTCACCCTGCAGCATAACCCAGGCTGGTGAGAACCCAAGTGGCTGGCAGGCTGCAGTTACACACAGACACTCAGGGTGTGGCTTGCATGCTGGACGGCTGTTTGTGAGCAGCCCAGGTAGGAAGTCCTTCAGCAAGGCATCATAAGGCACCCAAGGTTGCAGGGCAAGGGTGGCACAGCTGCTCATTAGTCTGGATTGTACCCAGGTATGTCACACCCTCCCAGCAAACCAAGAAGTTGGAAAGGTCTCTGGTAATTGGGACTTAGTGTTTTTGTCTGGAATCATTTGTTTATGAATCAGTCAGAGAAAGCCCTGAGGGAAGGGAGTGAAAGGCTGCCACTGGTGAGAGCTACTCATCTTCCTCGCATGGTGCTGCTGCCCGCAGGCCTAAAGGGCCCCATGATGCTGGATGATGTACAAACACATGACAAAAAGATGGCCCCTGCACTGAAGAGATTACAATCCGCTCGTCCCACATTATACAGTAAAACCATTTTAGAAGCATCACAGTGAATTCTGAAAATTGTTACCATCATACTATTTTTCATATCCTTTCAGTTGTAAAGCCAGGGTGTCTTCTTACCATGAGACCAAGCGCCTGAGTCTTAGGAGAAGGAAATAATAACAAATGCATTTTACAAACATTGGACACCACTTCCTCACGAGTCATCGACTTGCACTTAAATGGGCCAAAGTCCCATACCAGGCTCTCCTCGCACAGCACTCTCAGCCATGCTGTCTGAAGCACTGGGTCAATGCAAAGCAGGGTAGAGTGGATCTAATAATCCCAGGTGGAAGTTGGCCATGACTTACCAGAGTTGAGCCCCCAGTAGCTCAAAAAAGTGCCCATGTACCCCTCATCGTGAGGTCAGACTGAATGAAAAGCACCAGGCTGTGCTGCCTGCAGTATGCTTTAGAACATCGCCATCTGTTAACAATTTATTACTAATGCACCATATAAGATGTTTACAGTAGGCTATTAAAATGTAGCTGGATCCATGAATCATTTTTAAAGAATAATAAAAAAAGCACTTTAAGTGGAACATTAATTTAAAGTTAGCCTCCACCAGATAAGCTGATTAAACTATTTAACAGTGGTAAGAGACCCTTCCAAGAACATTAATTTTTTAGTATCTGTCTTTTCCTACATATGGTTAGCAATAAATAATTTATTTAGACTTTCAATTGAAAAGATCTAGAGAACAGACACATCATTCCCTTCCAGGCTTAAGTACTGGTGATTGTGGGTCAATGATGGCTAGCAATTTGGGGAGACTATTCAGAAGTAAACATTAAAGTGAGCTTTTTATGGCAAGTTAGTGTATCCAAGTCCATTTGGGCCAACATTGGGGTTTGAAGCAATGACGGTCAGCACTAAAAGCACTAACCACTGTCTGAACTAGAGCACTATGGCCACTAGTAGTTAGATGAAGCAGTCCTTAACATCTTATATAGACTAGCCACTAGCGGGGGACAAAAACCCATATTGCATTAGTGTATGTAAGTTGGGAATGAGGAAGTGTGTATCTGGTGTGACTGTTCTTCAAATACAAATTGACTGGGGTCATGCTACTGTTAATTGAATGTGGTGACCATATGTGGTACATGTAGCTAGCTAACTGCTTTGACTCTGTTTCTGCATTTGCATTTGTCACCTGCAAAGACTCTGAGGTCAGAATAGGAAAGTGTTGTGTGTTCAGTGCAGACTGCTAGAGAGGAGACACACACTGTGCTCTCGTCTGCACATTTCACTGTTGTTCTTTCTTTCTCTGTTCTGAGTCTAGGGTGACCGGATGTCCCGATTTTATAGGGACAGTCCTGATATTTGGGGCTTTTTCTTATATAGGCGCCTATTACCCCCCACCTCCTGTCCCGATTTTTCACACTTTCTATCTGGTCACCCTATCTGAGTCTAACATAAAGGTAATTGAGACTGAAAGTATCTGCCTCCTCTCTGCATATGGGAATGTGTAACCCATGCTTGTGCTTGGAACCACAATTGAAACAGCTTTCAAACACACCCAAATAAAAAATTCATGTCCACAATAGCAGTTAAACTAAGGGCCCTATATACTCTGGAGAGGGCAACACAAAGTTTATGCACCACTTAGGGCTTAAATGGAATTTAAGTAATGCATAGGCCTTAAGCTGGCCTCTACCCAGGGGTGAATTTCACCCCCAAGTGATTATCCTGGCCCCTGTTGGTTGTGGGGTACACACTGTACAACTTGAAGCTGTATTTGCTTTTCCACAGATCCATGATGTGAATCCCCACTGAAAAGGGGAATTCCAGGAGTATTCTAGAGGGGGCAGGTCCTCCAGGGGGACCCAGGCAGGGAACAGGAGGGTGTGCAGAGTACCCTGGAGCTGGTGCAGATCTCTGCACATATGGTCTTGGGCCTCCCCACCAAGAGCTGCACCAATCTCAGGAGACTCCCTAGGGCTTGAGAGCCAAACCTCAGGCTTCCTCCCCTGTGTATAAAAGAAACCCAGATTCCACAAGTAAAGAATTCAGAGGACACTCCAGGAGGGGGCAATCTGTTCCCAAGAAGCAACAGACTCTGATTTCTACCAGTCTCCTGAACTAGCCACTTAGGCCCGTAACAACTTTAGAATAAATTATCAGACATGCTTTTAAAAATGATAATTAGTTTCTCTGCATGTGTTGGGTGAGTGGAGCACAGAGTTATTTGCTACCCATTCTGGGCTCGTCTGGGCTTTGTTCATTGCAAACTTTAAGCCCAATCCTTCCATCCTTCTATGCACAGAAGGCTACTATGGTCATCCCAAGTGTGGAGTGCTTTGATTGGGCCCTTCATTTCCTTCAAACTATAATGACAAGTCCTGTGCTCTTACCCCAGTCTGATGCTGCACAAGTGTTTGTTGCTATACACTGTAAAATGTTTTAATCAGCTGTAGTACAGTTTGGATAATGAAGTAGCAAGACATTATGAAAAAAAATCAAGCTACAAAAACATAAGAACATGTATTTTCAACACAAGGCACATTTTTGACAGTGCTAATCTTTGGTAAGTATGAGAATTAGCATATGATAAATTGGCCACAAGAGGGAGCCAATATTGTTCCAAGAATGCAATGGAAACATGAATTACACAGAGAAAATCAATTCAAAATTATAGGTCAATGTTGAAAAGCACAAAACATGTCTCTCTCCCCACACATAATCCAGAGTTCACATAAAGGTCAGTGTACATGCAGAGCATCCTGAAAATGTGAAATAATTTATGGGGGTCTTTTTATTTCGCATTGAAAGAAATACCTTCCCTTCTTCCCAAGCTCTGAGTTGGGGGCTATTCAGGAACTTTTCTCCATAACTTGAACGTCTACTAAAATGCACTTTTTGTAGATGATATAAAAAGTACCATGTCTTCCAAAATCCCTAAACCAAATGTGTGTTATTTCACCCTAGGTTCCCCATGAAATATATAGAGACATTGGTCTGAAATTGAAAATCTGCTTCTGCACAGTATCTTATTATTGCTATGTACTATGTTGTTTTTTCTCTGTCATGTAAGTGTTAAGTGTTAAAAACATCAACATCATTTAATTACATAATTGCATTATTGAAATTGTGAAGAAATCCTGGCCTAGTTGCAACTCAGTCACATTCATCTGACATTCAGTACTATCAATTTCCTTTGCTGTTTCAATTGGACATCTGGCCTAAAGTGTTGTTGGAGCTGGTAAAAAAAAGTGCATTACATTTATCCAAAAAGTTGCTTTATTTCAGTGATAAGTAAAGTGCTCCATTCGTTTCTCTTGTTCTCTGCCAAATGAAAAGTGCTGTATCTTGTATTTATGTAAACACATAGAATTAGAGTGCCACTGGGACAAAACACATTTTAAAAAAGACCAAACAAAAAGACTATTTGATTACCAGCTACCCTGGAAGAAACAGTTGTCTAAAAGGATTTATGGACTGCAGAGCTGGGCTCACATTGTTGGTTTGGTATTACACAGATTTTGAACTTTGGTAGTTTGAACTCACAATAACACTTGATTTTTATTTCAGAATTGTCTATTTATCTTATACATACTTCTGTGTCCCCCATATCTGAGCATCTCACAATCCTTAATGCATTTAGCATCACACCACTCTGTGAGAGAGGAAAGTACTATGATCCTCCATACAGAGAGACAAAGTGACTTTCCCCAAGACATATAGGAAGCCTGTAGTGGAACAAGGAATTGAACCTGGGCCTCCCAAGTCTCACACCAGCATCCTATTCACTGGACCATCCTTCCTCTTGTTTAGCTCATACGTCAAAGCTAAATCTCAAAACAAGACGGGTTAATGTTGTTTTAATCTGTGCATTGCTTATGGGGTCCAAAGGCCTGATGTGTGGGCAACTGTTACACAGGTTTTGTTGTATAGCCAGACTGAAACCTACTCTCGAAAAAGTGTGCTGAGCCAGAGATTTAGGTTTGCTCTGCCCTTGAAAGTTAGATGCACATAGCTACATTGGTCAGGGATGTGAAAAACCACATGCCTGACTGACATAGCTATACCAACCTAACCCTCAGTGCAGATGCAGCTATGTCGACATAGCTAACTTCGCTCATGGAGGTGGTGTTCCTACACCAATGGAAAAACTCCCTCTGCCAGGGTAGGCTGTGTCTACACTGCAAGTTGATACCAGCACAGTCCCTGTAGTGTAGACACAGCCTTAGGGAAAAATTGTTTCGAGTTTGACAAAGCATTCAAATTAAGCTTTGCTGACCTCAACTTTATAGTAAAGTTTTGCACGGTTTGGGGGAAAAAAATATTTGCTCAGCATCAGTACTCTGACCATCTTTAAGAGCCTATTGAAGAGCTTGTGACTAAAAAGGGGAGGATTAGATTTCTACTGTGAAATGTGACAATAGCCTGAGAAATTAGCAAAAAACGCATTGTTTCCCTTGTTCAGTTCCATAAGTGTGTTCAGTAAGAAGAGGCTGTGTGTGCAAAATGCTAGCAGGCTGAAGGCCTGGTGTTAACCAGTAACTAACCAACAAGATGCCAACACTGAGGTCAAGGCAAGGACTGATTAAAACAGAGGTAAATATTGACAGACACAAAAGTGAATTCACTGTTACTTTAAGGCAAAATACCTAAAGATTTGGACTGAAAACAAATGCCTGTCTGTGGGTTGTTAAATATATTCAAGTGAGAAACCAATTGACAATGCATGACCTTGGGCAAGTCACTTGGGTCCACAGTTTCAAAAGTGGCCCCCAAATTTGGGTGCCGTTGTGTTTTGAATGTTACAGGGTGGTGGGCACTCAGCACCTTTGAAAATGAGGCCCCAAGTGTCTCACGTTGGACATCCAAAGACTGAAGAGCCAAAAAGTAGAGACCACTTTGGAAAATGTGTTCCTTAGCCTCTCTGCTCCCCAGTTCCTCCCTACCCCCAAGCTGTAAAATGGGAATAACAATGCTTACCCACCCAAGTAAATAAAGCTCTTTACGATGTGAAAAAAAAGAAAAAAAAGAAAAAAGCATTATGGCTCTGATTCAGGAAAGCACTTAAGCATGTGATTTGAATTCAGTAGACACTTAAGCTGAAGAGCCCTCCAGGGAATCCTTTCCTATCTTGAGACCTATATCAGGTAAATATTATTTGAAAGGCAGGGGAGTAGCAAGGGAAGTAGAGGAAGAATTGAAGAGACTAGAAGAGAAAAAGAGAAGGGACAAGGTAAGTACAGAAAGAAGAGTCAAAGCAGAGGAAAGATCTATGGATGTGGATAACCTTGGGCAACTCACTTAATCTTGGTGTTGCTCAGTATCCATTTGCAAAATGGAGATACTACCTGCCTATCACAGAGAGCTGGAATGTGGCTTAGTAAATCATGTTTAAAATGGCTTTGAGATCCTTGGAAGAAAAGTGCTTTAGAAACGTCAAGTATTATTCTTAAAACATTTTGATGTAATTTCACATTGAATTAGAGGGGATTTTACCACTACTAGTAGAAAGTGATGTAGCATGGATGCAGCATGTCCCATGCTATCCAGAAAAGGGTGTCATCCCCCAAATATTTTGTGTCTCGCTTTACACTGTAAGATCTTTTAGAAGCATCTCAGTTAATTTTCTCATTAATAGGGCTGAACTTTTTGTTGTTGTTATAAATTCAATGCCTTGGTCTTTCAAGTAAATCAGCCCACTTGTCATTTGAATATTTTTGCATGTGAGTGGACAGGGTGATAACAATTACTAGTTTGTTTAATTATTTAAGTTTAACCCTCAGTGTTGGAAGCAGCAATAAGAATGTAAGAAAGAGAAGACCAATAACAGGATAAGGTGTGGCACCAAGAACTCTGAGAGACCTAAATAATAACTGAAATAAAAACAGGATCTAGGGGCAGACAAACTGCGTCCACAGACAAACCCGCTGAGGACTACACCCATCCAGAGATAGATTGAAGAAAAAGTCAGGGGATGAATAGCTGGCTCCTGCTGAAGATCAGTTGGTGCATGTATTGGAAGAACAGAGTGGAAGTCAGATTATTAGCACCAAACTCACTTCAAGAAGGACCACTAGCAGCAACTACAGGGAGGAAGGGGACTCTACTCATAGCCATGGTGGTACAACAACCAATGCCTAATCTACACTCGGACTTCTACTAGTGCTACAGCCAGTGGAACTCTTATCAGTTGGGAAGAATGGGTAAGAAAATTTTTAATGCAGTTGGAACTTATTTATCCTTCTTTTGGATTTGCTATTCTGTTAAAATATCAGGATGAAGATTTTGGTTACTCTGATTTTGTTTCCTCTAGAGGGACAATAACCAAGATGCTTCAATGATGGAACTGCCATTGAGAAAGATACCAAAGGATGTTGTCCTTCTGTATGATGAGCTAGGCTCAATAAATTAGCTCCTTGTCCCTTTATACCACGATCCTAAGATTATTCACTCCAGGATTGTTTTTTTTTTATCCACCTTCTGATCTGTAGAGTATGTCTTTAATAAATGCTAGTCATGCTATTTACCAGCCATCTTTGCATCTATAGCCAGAATTCAAATCTCTTTTCCAGGACTGCCAGCAATGCTCTTAATATCCATGCTTGAAAGAAAGGAGGTGTGTATACATGCATCCAAGTTCAATTACATCTCATACGGCTTCTGGAGACTCACCACTGCTGCTGATGGGATGTCCCCATCTCACCCTAGGTTGAAAATCTCTCTCAACTGTTGGCCGCATCTCTGGCATTCTTTTTTACTTCATTGCTTCTGTCCACAAGTGCTAGAGAAGGAGAAAAATATGTAAGAGGTCTCCAAAAAAGTAAGGATGTTGAGGATTAGATGTCATCAAAGCTCTATTTCAGTAGCGCTCTCAGACCTCTCTTATCATGTACCTATCAGGTTCTATTTGAATACATGCTAAAGGTAAGAATCCTGTTAAGGACCAGATTGACCCTCTGTGTATGTGGAAAGGGTGGGGGCCGCCTTCACAGTAGCCTACCCTCCATCTCCAGACCTGTGGCATGGGGAATCTAAACATGGAGAAGGCTGGGCTTTGGTGTACTATGTGCATTGTCCTCGCAGGAAAGCAGTGGGTAATCAACAATCAAGTTAATATAGCCTGTGATTGTATGTACTTTTGCATGGAGCCTCTTTGCCCTAAGGATACATTCCATGTGAGTATGTGTAAGGAAGTTGCAGGGGAACAGGGGGAAGCCTAGCCAGCACAGTGCCTTGCCACTAAAGCTGTGCTAACAGGAAGCTGCAATGAGAGCCATGAGATCTAGGAGGTAATGCAGAATCACGATACTTCTCTGGAGAATTATGGCTTTGGCCTCACTTTCATCTCTCAAGATCTGTGCAAATCTCAGTTCATCTTTGGGTTCTTGTAGCAGGGCAGTCACCCCACTCTGGGTTGGAAGGGGTTAAAAACAGCCCTGGGAAAGGGCTGCCCTGGGGAGCCAACCATGAGCAGGCTTGAGGCAGCCAATCAGGGCCCGGTTGGGTCAGTATAAGAAGGGCTAAGGGAGGAGCTGGGTCAGTCTCACTCCAGCCTTGGAGTAGGAAGGACCTAGCTGCCTGGGAGCACAGGGTACCGGAAGTAGAGCAGTGCTGGGGAAGGGCAAGAGGAGCTGGGGAGCTCCAGCCTGGCAACTCCCCAGCCTGAGGCCTTGTTAAAGGCCCAAGGCAGGTTCTGGGGCTGCAGAGGTGCAGCCCGGGGATAGGCAGAGGTAGCTGTCCAACCCCCTTGCCAGTGATGAGTGGCCATTACAGACTGCAGTTTGCCCCAGAGAACGGGGGCTAGATGACGACTGGTAGTAGCCGCTGAGGCAAGGTGGGCTTATTGGGTTGGGAGTTCCCCTGGGAGAGGAGACCCAGAGCATGGGGACTGCCATGGGACAGAATCCCAAAGAAAGGCGGCACCGGGGTCTGTGAGGGACACGGGGGCCTGAGGCAGCAGAGACACCGGCCAGCAGGGGGTGCTCCGGGGCTGGAAAAGAGCCAATTCCCGGACGACCAGCAGGAGGTGCTGAGCCGGTGAGTGCTCAATCTGCTACAGTTCTGGAGTTTGTACCCACGCCCCATTCCTGAGGGAGTGGGAGGAGGCAAACCCCACTCACTCCCCAGCAGAATGACCTAGTAGAAATTCTTCAAGAGAAATGTTGCATGTTCCTCTCCTCTACCCAGCTTTTTCCACAGAGGAGGACAATCTGGCCCCATGAAAGCATTCATGTAATACTCATAAAACTCCCACATACCATCTAACTTCCCAATAAGTTATATATGTACTTATACATTTAAAAAAAAATAACTTTTGCTCTTCTTACAACAATCTGAAGAACACATGATGCTTTCTTCTCTTCTTTGTTCCATCTCGTATTGCAGCTTGACCAATAATCTGCAAGACTCTCTCAATGCCATCTTTCGTCTTCGCAGAGCACTCCAGATAGGCATATGCCCCAATGCTAGCAGCCAAGGCTTTTCCTTCTTCCATCTTTATTGGCTCTTGTTTCAGTGTAGCAAGTCTTTCCAGCACACCCTCATCGTTCCTCAGTTCTTTCTTGGTAGCCACCAGAACAATGGGAGCTGTGGGGCAGAACAGTTTGACCTCTGGAATCCAAATGTCAAGGATGTTCTGCAGTGCATTTGGCCTGTCCACTGAGAAGCACATTAAGATGACACTTGTGCCTTGATAGAACAATGAACGGAAGTGCTGATAATTACCTTGGCGCTGCCCTGCTACATCGAAGAGCATCAGCTTCATCGACTTCCCATCAACCTCGGTGTCATTGATGTAGGTTTCAAACACTGTTGGCTCATAGCATTTGGGAAACTGTTCCTTGCAGAAGGCAAGCAGGAGGCATGTCTTGCCACAGGCAACATCTCCCACGACAGTTAGCTTTTTCCAAACAGCAGCCATCTTCTGAAAAATAGGACGTGGTGCAGAATGAACCCCTCCAGCTTCAAGCTTCCAATGCTTTGTAAATACTCTTTGAGGAGAGAGGGAGAGGAGGCGGCGGCAAATCACACTAGATTAGAATCTGTCCCTGTGTATTATTCCCTTCTGCCCATATTTATGATTTCTTGAGCTTTGTGTTGTTTATCTGTGATAAGAACATAAAAATGGCCATACTGGGTCAGACCAAAGGTCCATCTAGCCCAGTATCCTGTCTTCCGACACTGGCCAATGCCAGGTGCCCCAGAGGGAATGAACAGGACAGGTAATCATCAAGTGATCCATCCCCTGTCGCCCATTCCTAGCTTCTGGCAAACATAGGCTAGGGACACCATCCCTGCCCATCCTGGCTAATAGCCATTGATGGACCTATCCTCCATGAACTTATCTAGTTCTTTTTTGAACCCTGTTATAGTCTTGGCCTTCACAACTCTGGTGAAGAGTTCCATAGACTGACTGTGCATTATGTGAAAAAAAATTTCCTTTTGTTTGTTTTAAACTTGCTGCCTATTAATTTCATTTGGTGTCCCCTAGTTCTTGTGTTATGAGAAGCAGTAAATTACACTTCCTTATTTACTTTCTTCACACCAGTCATGATTTTATAGACCTCAATCATATCTCCCTTTAGTCATCTCTTTTCCAAGCTGAAAAGTCCCAGTCTTATTAATCTCTCCTCATATGGCAGCCGTTCCATACCCCTAATAATTTTTGTTGCCCTTTTCTGAACCTTTTCCAATTCCAATATATCTTTTTTGAGATGGGACGACCACATCTGCATGCAGCATTCAAGATGTGGGCATACCATGGATTTATATAGAGGCAATATGATATTTTGTGTCTTATTATCTATCCCTTTCTTAATGATTCCCAACATTCTGTTAGCTTTTTTTGACTGCCGCTGCACATTGAGTGGATGTTTTCAGAGAACTATCCACAATGACTCCAAGATCTCTTTCTTGAGTGGTAACAGCTAATTTAGACCCCATCATTTTATATGTCCTCTCAAGTCCTTCATGATTAGCATTGTCCACAATTTTCACTGACATGCTATTTACTCTCTCTTCTAGATCACATAATGAAGATGTCAAATAAGACTGGACCTAAGATAGATCCCTGCAGTGCCCCATTAGATAACTCTCCTAACTCAGACTATTGCTGTTTCTCATTTTCTATTTCGTTCGCATTCAGCCGATTCTCACTCCCAGGACAGTGTTCATTTTCAAGACAATTTGATTTCATTTTCAAAGTGTGATTGTGTGTGAGACACTGCAGTGAATGCTTTACTAATAGCCAAATAGATTACATCTCCTGCTTTCCCATCATCCACCAACAGCGTAATTTTTATCACCAAAAAACCCCAAGCATGGATGGCACCATCTATCCTTTATAAACCCATGTTGCTTATTGCTCAGGAGTCTATCATGTAGAAGTTAAGAGAGCCGACCCTTCCTCCAATTTCATACCTGTACCATTATTTTATTACTAGGAATAGGAGTTAGACTTACAGGTAGTAACTTCCAGGATCACTTTTCTTCCCTTTCTTGAAGATCAGCAGGACATTTGCTTTTCTCTAATCTTATCTCCCCAGTTTTCTTTGGAACACTAATTCACCTATGAAGACAGTTCTCCACCACTCTTGCAGGACACTCATGTTAAGCACTCTTTTTAAATAAATGTTTGTGTTTCTTAATTTAGCCAGCCAATCAGCAAAGAGCAATGAATGAGATCATTGCTTTTAAAAGCACTCTACATTACTTGTAATAATGTAAGGAGGGTGAAAACATCAATTCCACAATCCTGGAGAGGATTACAACATCAATTACGCAATGCAGTTACTGGTTGCTTCGTGTACAATAGAAATGAGGAAGTACAAGACTGCTGCTCAAAATTCCCTCCCTGAGTAAATTATGTTTATATTACTAGTGTCATGCTTTGGAACTGTCAGTCCAGGAGACTGAGGCTCTTTAGTAAGCTATGTAGCCAGCAGAGCATGGGGGACAGTAGCAGATCAAACTTCCTCATGCCATCACACCAATATACCTTTTTTCTGATCTGGAGAGACAACTTAGAGAAGTGAGGTTAGTCCAGTCTCCACGATCCAGTCAATCTAGAGAGGAAGGATGGTCCAATGGTTCGGGTGCTAACCTGAGACTTCAGAGACTTGGAGTCAATGCCCTGCTCTGCCACAGACTTCCTGTATGGCCTTGAGCAAGTTATTTAGCCTGTCTGTGCCTCAACTCCTCATCTGTAAAACAGCACTTCCCTACCTCACAGGGGCGTTTGGAGGATACATATGCTAGAGATTGCGAGGCACTCAGATACTATGGTAATGAGGGTTATATAAGTGTAACACCGACAGATCCCGGTTGTCGGCAGGTGGGATCGAACCTTGGGACCTCTGGAGCTAAATGTATGAGCCTCTACTGCATGAGCTAAAAGCTATATGGCCCTTAGCAAAGGCTGTAAAGCAGACTCATTAATCTCTCTCTAAGTGGTCTCAGTGCCACTAGATGGGACAGAACACCACACCCAGGCGGTGTGTGGGTTACATAATCAGCTACAGTAGATAGATTTGGCGTCTGCTGAGAGTATCAATTGCAGGGGTTATTTGTAATGCAGACACTTAAGCCTGGATACACAAAAGGAATTAGGTGCCTAAGTCCAGTTTTGGCACTACTGCAATGCACAAAACTGCTGCTGAACCTTTTAGGCACCTCACTCTGCCCCTAAGTTTTTGCAATAAAAGCTCCCTAGGTACCCAAGTTGCTGCCTCCAGGCATGCGCACTGCTACCTTACGCTAGGCATCCAGCTGTCTATCTCCCACCTAAGCGTCAGAGCGATTCATGCACCAGGAAAGATAGGCAGTTTGACGCTTAAGTCACCTGTGGGGCCCAATCCAGTTGGCACCCTCTGAGCATGCCAGCTGGGGGCAGCGGAGACGGGTGGCCGAACTCCCTCATAACTTTTTGCCCAGTGGTTAGGGCACTCAACCTGGGATGTGTGGGAGACTTCCAGTTCAAGTCCCCGCTCTGCTCAAGGGGGAGAAGGGACTTGAACAGGGATCTGCCACCTCTCAAGGGAGTGCCCTAACTAGTGGGCTATGGGTGGGATACTCTGACGTGGGCCTCCCTCACTCTCTCCTGTTGAAGTTGTTGCTCTGTGAATAAATAATCAAAGAGTAACTGGAGTTTGGGAACTGGATTCTGAGTCTCGCACATTCTGGGTGAGTGCTCTCAGGCTATCGAGTCATTCTCATGCTTGTGCTCTCTCTATCTCACACACACACACACACTTTTTTCTGTCTCTCTGGCCCAAATACCCTCCCTGGCTTCTTGCAAAAAATAGCATAGGTGCCTGACTCCAACGAGGGTTCCCGGCTGAGAACTGCAAGCAGAGATAGGCACAGTCCCTGCAGCCTGGACTTAGACACCTTACTCCATGAGAGGAGTGGTACTTAGCATACACCCCAGTGGTCAGCATCTCCAACTGGCTAGCTTAGCTGGCTCTTGTGAACCGCAGTCTGAGGGTACGTCTACACTACCCGCCGGATCGGCGGGTAGTGATCGATCTATCGGGGATCGATTTATGCCTATCTCTCCCCATTCATTGTATAGGAGCTTAGGTGTCGAACTCACACTTTGTGAAACGCAGTGATGTTCTAGGTGCCTAAAAATGAGGCATTGTGGTGCTCAGTGTCACAGACTGCCTAACTCAGTGGTCCCCAAACTTTTTACCTCCAGCCCCCTCTTACCTCTCTCCACGCCCTCCCCCCCGAGAGATGAGGCCAGGGCCACAGCTCTGGGAGGGTGGGACACAGACTGGGGTAAGGGGGCTGAGGCTGGGGCCACAGCTGGGAGCGGGGCCAGGAGTGGAACCTTGGCCAGGGGCCGAAGCTGGCAACTGGGGCCCCGGGTGAAGCGCCGGCAGCTGGGGCCCCAGGTGCGGGGCTGAGAGCCAGGGCCCCGAGCGTGGGGCTGGGAGCCAGGGCCCTGGTCGTAGGGCCAGCAGCCGGGGCCCAGGCACGTGTCTGCAAGTAGAGCCCCTGGCACAGGGCCGCTAGCCAGGGCTGGGGCCAGAAGCAGAGCTGGGTGGCCTCCCTCCCCGTTCCGCAAGGGGGTTGACCTAGGCCCCCACCATGCCCCCCCCTTTTGTGCATGCAGGCCTTATCTGCTAATGCCTGCATATAAGCAACCCCTTCGTTTAATTTTAGAGAAGCTACTAAAGAGCTGTTTGTAACAAGGTTTTAGATTTAAAATAGTTTTATCATAAGAACATGGAATTCATGACTTCCTTTTCTTTTTTTTTAAGTTGGAGCCCTGAGGACATTCTGAGTCCATTTACTTTACTATGATTAAGTACGTTTATGGTTGATTGTACAAGTCCTCATGCGTGTCATTCAAGGATATTTCTGGTAGCCTAACCATTATAGTTCCCAGTGTAAGGTAACTTCCCAAAGTAAAAGTATTTAGACTGTGAACCCATTGGGGCTCGATTCTGCATGGTGCTAAGTGCTTTGTAGGATTGCACCCTGATTGTTTATACACTTATTTAACATATTATTGGGCTAATTCCTCTTCGTTCAGGATATACTCTTACATGTACCGCACCTACTGTTTGTGTGCTTTTTATACAAAAATACACTATTCTTGTTCAATTCGTTTTGTGTATTTGAATTCTAGGAATGTATCTCCTTTATTCCTCCATTTTCAGTATTTGAGTGTTAAATTCAGCTTTTCTCATGGACACTGACAGCAAAAAGCCTGCCACATCATGAAATGAGCATCCCAGTCCTTATAAATGCCATAAGCTCTCCTCTTCCATCAAATAGCCCCATACTAATTATTTGAGCCTTTCTTCCCACATCTACTCAGAGGCTTCTTAGCATAAGATTGCAAAATAACCATATTAGGCCAAATCCTGCTTTTCTTACTTCACTGGGATTTTTGCCTGCATCAGGACTGTAGGGTAGGGGTCTTAGCGTCATGGGAAGAGAAAGCATGGAGGACTCAATATACAAGTGAACATATAATGTTATTAGCACATAGGAGTTCCTCAATAAGTGTTACTCCACAGCAGGAAATGAGCTTACTTGCCTAGTCATTTACAAAGTGAGAAGTGATTGCTTCCTGGCTAGGTTTTTGCATTTTTAGTGTATGTTTGTACTTGAACATAAATTGTCTGGGTTAAATAAATACTACTACCAATTTCATCAAGGGTAGAATGGAGTGAAATGAAACAAACACCATTATCCAGTGGGATTTTCCACCCCCACCTCACCTTTATCTCTCCACTTGCTTATTTTTTAAACAATTAGGTTGTCTTCCAAAGCATCAATATCTGAAATGCAAAGAACATAAGAACAAGATACTCCAGGCCAAACTCAGCCCTGAAAAATGTGTATGGACCTCAGTGGGACCCATTAGTACACACCTAAAGGCAGAACTGGCCCTTTAATAACATAAAATACCTTGGGAAGGAGGAAAAGCCATCTGGTCCCAGCCGCCTATTTTAATTTTACTTTCCTGCTTTTCCACCATTGCCCTCACTCACCTTCTTGAGAAGGAAGCCCAGGCACTGATAAATGTTATTATCCATTTAGCTCAATTTACAGACACCACTGCAGTCATCCAACTCCAACACACACAGAAATCTGAGGCTGACCACCCCTTCTCTGTCACTCGCCCTGATGCGTGGCTCAAACAGGAAATCAAAAGGACATGCATAGATTTCCACTCCCAATCAATGCCTTCCTGAAACAGGTTCACCTCACATTTTCCTGGACCAGCTGGTGTAAGTGAGCATGTTTCATTGAATGTGGCCCACTGGCCTTAAGTTAAATTTGAATTTTACCCGAGTAGATCCTATTCACTTGAATAATTGGTTATTGGTGAGTAACTCTGTTGACTTCTATGGACTTTCTCTTGAAAAGCAAATGAAATCAGAATCAGGCCCACTGACTTCAATGGGACTACTCATGTGAGTTAGGAGAGCAGGAGCTGGATTCAAATGAACACAGATAACTCCCACTGACATTTTGGAAGAAGAACAGACCTGTGTTCTTTTGAAATTAATAAGCAATACATTTTTATATTCCTCATTTCAGAGCAAAGTTGATATGTCAAACATAACTAACCAGTCAGCTGCTTCCTTCACCCTAGTTAATTCATTTCTTTTATTTTTTATTTTTTTTTTTTTTACAAAATGATAAAATCTAATTTGAGCTATGTTTCTTCATGGAGTCCAAAAGCAAGTTAAAAATCATCATCAACAACAATAAATCTTAAACTGAATACATAGAATTTGTGACTATTTTGTAAGTTTATTTCTTTCTGCCTCCCCAGATGCAAAAGTTCTGACTTACCAGAACAGACCACTAGGCTTGCCACATGGTGGCACTAATCTCCAGTGTAAAAAACAAACATAGTTTTTGTTCACATGTTCAAAGAGGTTCAAATAACTTGCAAACGGTAAAGATAGATAATATGGTTTAAATTATACAGCAAATGAACTCGGATTATCTTTTTAAATGATACATAAAGTACTTGTTACAACAAAAAAACACAATGATCTCCTTATAGTACAAGATACAAATGCTCCACTATTAGAAGTGTCCTCATGGGAAGTGAGATCTTCTTTCTACAGAGATGGCTTACCTCTTGTTATGGGCTCATGATGGAGAAAGAGTTAGCCCAGTGAGTGGATTCACAGGGACACCAACACCTTGAAATCTAACCAATTAAAAATTAAAAGTGTATCAGCTATTGTATCCCCCTGTCAAGTTTTGGAACTTTAAAATCATATTTTTCGGAGGGGGGGCGCTTTCAGATAGAAATGGGATTTTGAAGTGGTGATGTCCCTTTAATACAAACATGACCCCAACATCAGTCAAAGTGAGTACATGATTGTGTTGTGTATAGTTTTAATAGCTTTAATGTGAAAGATACTGCATCAATCACCACAAGAGGATTTACAGCCAGTTACAAAATAGGATCGCATAAATCAGAGGCAGGAGCGCCGCCAGCTTTTTCGCCGCCCTAGGTGGCGGAAGGTCCTGCCCCCGACATGCCGCCCCCGACAGAGGCGGCGGAAGGTCCCGCCCCCAAAATCCCGACGACGACCGGGGAGCCGGCGCCCCCCAAATGTTAGTGCCCTCGGCGACCGCCTAGGTCGCCTAATGGGTTGCGCCGGCCCTGATCAGAGGTGGAAATGATCTACTACGTCATCAAATCCATCACCCTGCAAAGGCAAAATATAGTCCCCTGACAGCGGGGAGAAATGGGAAAGAGAGAGATCCTTATAGAAGATTAATTTTATTCAAATCTATAGGATTAAATGAACCATAACCACATCTTTGGCCTACTGACAATACACTGCTGTAATAGTCTAAGGGAAGTACCCTGTCAAACCACCCTATATATGCAAGTGGCTACGTATTTTTTTTAAAGTGTGATGTGAGGTCAGTGTATATGGAATTATGGCTTAGGAGTTATGTTCTACTTACTAAGGTCTGTACAGGCTAACAAAGGGGTATACTTTGGACCCAGTCCTGCAGTGGAAGTGCTCATGAGTAGTCCAATTCCAGTCCTTAGTCAATAGAATAAGTTAAGCATGTGTGCCGGTGTTTGCAGGAACAAGACATTAAGGAGATACTCAATGAGCAGCAATAATAGCAGCAGAGGTACAGCACAGTAGATAGCAGCAGGGTACCCATCATGTTGTAAGATTTTAAAATGCATTGTTTTAATGTGCCCAGTGTAGCTAGCTATTTTAGGGTTTTCAATAGCTCCCATCATCAAAATATTGATCAACTGAATCACTTGCTCCTTCCTTTTGTTTAACTTCCATATTAATGTATCCATTAACGTGCTTTACTAATCATCATCATCATCATCATGTTCCTATTACACCTGTGGCGTTTAGGGCAGTGACGAAGCTCTTCCACTCCTGTCTGTTTCTGGCAAGTCTGTCAATAGTTTCCCAGCTGTGCCCCAGGTTTTTCAGCTCAGCTTCCACAGCTCTTCACCATGTAGTTTTCGGGCCTTCAGGTGTCCATCTTATTGCTACTCTGGTGATGGAATCAGTTTCCATCTGAAGCACATGACAGATCCATCTCCAACGCCTCCTGGCAATGATGGTGCTCAGATCTTCTTCGCTGCACTGTGTCAATAGATCTTGGTTTGAGATTGTTCTGGGCCAAAAGATACGGAGGATTTTTCTGAGGCAGGTTATATGGAATAAAGATAGTTTGGACATGTCATACTCTCATTCCCCACTATAAAGTAGCGTTGAAAGTATGCAGCTCTGATAAATCTTGAGTTTGGTTTTGGTGTTGCATTTTGATGATTTCCAGACTATATTTAAGCTCCTGAAGGTGTTCTTGGCTTTATTGATTTTGTTCCAGGTGTCCTGCCTTGTTCTACCATCCTGGCTGATGGTGGTGCCCAAGTATGTAAATGTTTCTACATTGGTGAGAACATAACCCTCTATCCGTACTGGTGGTGGTGAGGCAATATTAAAGGTCATGATATCTGTCTCATTGCGGTTGATTTTCAGTCCAATTTGCTGGCTGAATGCATTGAGTCGAGTTGTTTTTTCCTGTATATGGTGTTGGATATGTGATAGAAGAGCAACATCATCTGCGAAGTCCAGGTCTTCAAGGGATGAGAAGAGTGTCCATTCAATGCCTCTTGGCATGTCTTCTGTTATATGCCACATTACCTAGTCGATGGCAATGTTGAAGAGGACTGCAGACATGACACACTCCGATGTACTCCTGTTTTTGACTTCAAAACTGAGCTCACTGTGATCAACACTGCATGTAAAGCTGAAATAGAAGCTTTTGATGACATTGATTATACGGAAAGGAATTCCATATGCCTGCAGAATGCTCCACAGGCTGGTCCTGTGAATGCTATCAAAAGCCTTCTCAAAGTCTATGAAATTTATGTTGAGTTGTCATTGCCATTCTAAGCACTGTTCTATTATGTTTCATAGAATGAAGATCTGGTCTGTGTATCCACGGCCTTTCCGAAAACCAGCTTGCTCTTTCTGGGAACACTATCAACTGCCTCTGATATACGCTGGACTATGATCTTACACAATACTTTACTTGGCACAGATAAAAGTGTGATACCACACCAGTTATTACAATCACTGAGAGTTCCTTTCTTTGGTATCTTCACTACAACTCCATTGGTCCACTCATCTGGCACTTTTTTCCTTTCCCAGACTGATGTAAATAGAGGGGCCAGGATAGATGCTGCTAATTTATTTTTTAAGGATTTGATGGCTTGAATGATCTCTTCCTTAGTTGCAGTGTTTGTGTTGATATCAAGATCTTCTTCTGCTTCCTAGATGTTTGCTTCCTCTTTAAGTGGTTCCCTGTTCAGCAATTCTTTGAAATGTTCTGTCCAGCGCACATCTTGTTCTTTTTCAGTTGTTAGTAGGTGTCCTTGTTTGTTCCTGATGAGAGTGTTTGTTGTTGTCTGCCATTTACTACTGATAAGCCACGTCATTTTGTAGACTTACTAATATTACTACACCTCTACCCCGATATAACGCGACCCGATATAACACGAATTCGGATATAACGCGGTAAAGCGGCGCTCCGGGGGGCGGGGCTGTGTGCTCCGGCGGATCAAAGGAAGTTCAATATAACACGGTTTCACCTATAACGCGTTAAAAAAATTTTGGCTCCCAAGGACAGCGTTATATTGGGGTAGAGGTGTATAAATTAAGATTCAGAGGGCAGTTCAATTAAAGTCTACGAGTTCTAGGGTTTTATAATCCCTCCATACAAATACTCCTTCCGGACTGAAACTTGGCATATGAGGATCTTAGACTAAAGGAAAAATTATCACTATATTTGAAGGGGGGAAGTGGATGGGTCCTGTTTTTATTATTAGTCAGTGATCAAAATGTAACTTTTAAAACTAACCACTCTAAATAATCCCTGAGGACTCCAGTTCCATTTTGTCCAACCTTTAAAGACTTTCTGTTCTAGGCAGTGTGATTGCTTAGTAGTATTATTATTATTTGCTGGTCCCTTCAGTGGCCTCTTAAGACAGGTTTCACTGTTCACACACACACAGAAGAATGAAAAATATTTTTAACTAGTCAGGGCTCTAAATGATGGAAGCTGTGTGCACTGCACATCAATTAACCATGTGCAATTCTGTCACAGATGGAGCATTTCATTGCAGGTCAATGTTTGCACAGGGTAATAAGGCAAAACTGGGCATATGAAGTTGGTTACTTATTCCTAGGCAGGTTGTGGGGTGGGGGACATGATGGAACAGTGATCCCTCCAGGGCTGGCTCCAGGCACCAGCGGAGGAAGCACGTGCCTGGGGCGGCACATGATAAGGGGCTGCATTCCCTCCATTCTTGGGGCGGCACAGTCCAGGCGGTTTTTTTGTTGTTGTTGCTTGTGGTGGCAAAAATGGTAGAGCCGGCCCTGGAATCCCTCAAAGTATCTTTATCTGCTTCCACATCACTTGCAGCCTGGTTAGTAAGTGTTTAGCATGTGGAAAGTGCGACGTTTGGTATCAATAACTAACTGCAGCCCCCGAGTGAGGGGAGATGGGGCTGGGAAGGAGCTAGCTTGAGCCCTGTTCGGAGGGATACAGCACACAGCTGCTTGTGAAGCTCTGAGAAACACTGATGTGGAGTCTAGTGGAGGGAGGGAGGGAAATATCTGTGCCGTTCAGGAAAGTTTAAGGGGAATCAATCCTCCAGCTCCCAGGGAGCGGGACCCCTTCTGGGGAAAACACTGACGGCACCGGGCCCTGGGGAGAAGAGCAGAGACGGCCCCTTTAACGCCCTCCCGCTCCACCCTTCAGGACGGTGCAGTCCCTGCCCAGGTCCGCGGAGCAGCGCACCTCAGTCCAGCCACTTGCAGCGAGCCTTCCGCCTCCCTCATTGCAGCCTGCCAGTCACTCCGGCCCGGCCCCGCCTGCAGTGCCTGCAGCTCCCCACCAATGGCTGAGCGCCTTCAAAAAGATGACCTCACTCTTTGCCTTGCTATTGGCCGGCTATATTAAGAAAGTAGCCGGCCCCTTTAAATAGCAGCGCCCAGCGGCAGCCTGCAGCACTGGTGGAGCCAGACTGAGAGCAGCGGAAGCGTTAGGCGCTCGCTATCCACATCACCCAAGACCCTGCCCCACAAAATACAACCCAGGCTGCTTCAGGCGCGCGGCGGATCCGCAGCAGCGGGGGCAGGCGAGAGGCGCAAGCCGTACGGAGAGAGGAGACGGCGGACTGCCTACGGAGAGCCCCGGCTGCGGGAGGCCGTGAGGAGAGCGAGCCCGGCAGCCTGCAGAGCGGGGCGGTGCAGCGATCCTCCTTCATCGCAGCCCGGCAGGGGAGAGCGCGGCAGTAACAAAGCCCCCGGGCGCAGACAGCGGGTGTGCAGCGATCCCGCTTCATCCCCAGCTCGCCTGGTGCGAGAGAGAACCCCCCGGCTCGCCTCGCCCATCCCAGCTCGCCACGGTGCCCTGTAGGCAGCGAGAGGGAGGCGCAGGGAGGGGGGCGGGCGGCGAAGAAGGCGCCTCCAGCATCCTGCTGCACCACAAGGCGAGCTTGGCGAGCCTGGCCATGGCCGCGATCCGCAAGAAGCTGGTGGTGGTGGGGGACGGGGCGTGCGGCAAGACCTGCCTGCTGATCGTCTTCAGCAAGGACGAGTTCCCCGAGGTCTACGTGCCCACCGTCTTCGAGAACTACGTGGCGGACATCGAGGTGGACAGCAAGCAGGTGGAGCTGGCCCTGTGGGACACGGCCGGCCAGGAGGACTACGACCGCCTGCGGCCCCTCTCCTACCCGGACACCGACGTGATCCTCATGTGCTTCTCCGTGGACAGCCCGGACTCGCTGGAGAACATCCCGGAGAAGTGGGTGCCCGAGGTCAAGCACTTCTGCCCCAACGTGCCCATCATCCTGGTGGCCAACAAGAAGGACCTGCGCAACGACGAGCACGTCCGCAACGAGCTGGCCCGCATGAAGCAGGAGCCCGTGCGCACCGAGGACGGGCGGGCCATGGCCGTCCGCATCCAGGCTTACGACTACCTGGAGTGCTCGGCCAAGACCAAGGAAGGGGTCCGCGAGGTCTTCGAGACGGCCACCCGCGCCGCCCTGCAGAAGCGCTACGGCGCCCCGAGCGGCTGCCTCAACTGCTGCAAGGTGCTATAGGGCGCGCCGTGGGGCTGCCTTGGGGTCACTCGCCCGCCGGGACCGGGGGACACTACACGGGGAGGGGGTTGCCCCTGCTAGGAGCCGCGCACTGGAGGAGCCGCCACGCGCTTAGCCCAGGGAGCGTGCGGGGGAGAGAGAGCTGCGGAGCTGGAGAGCGCCTGCATGCCCTGAGCCTTGGGGGAGGCGCCCATCGTCCAGAGACCAAGGCTGCTCCCATCCCCTGCAAACCAATCGCTCATGGACTGTGAAACGCAGCCAAAAAGCGGCTGGTGCTGAGATTTAGGCGGGGAGGAATGGACCCATCTCCCCTCCCCTCTCTCCAGCTGGGGTTATTAACCCAGCATCTACTGCACCAAGACAGTCTCCTTTGTGAGAGGGGAATCAATGCACATGAGACACTTGTAAGAGACTTCCTCCTTCCTGTGTGTGCGCTCTTCCTACCCCAGGTCCTGAGTGCTTTGGGGTGGGGACTGCATTTCTCAGACTTCCTGCAGACCACCAGCAGCAAACACCTCCCATGGGGCAGATTTCCTGGACTGAGCTGACCTCCGATGTACCTGCTGTGTAACATAGTTCTTTGAGGACTTGGATCAAAAGGGGCATCAGGGAGGGGTGGGTTATCCAGTGTGTATATACCTAAATATTATTTTTGTTTGAACTGGGATACTGAAAGGTGTGTTTATTATTTAAAGTAAACTGGGGAGTGGGTGCCAAACTACTCAGCCCAGCTTGAATTTCAGTCATTGAAAGGAACAAGACACCTTTCCCCAACACAGTCAAGAATGACTAAAGCCTGCTGTTTAAAGAGCTGAACTGACTCCAGTTGTAGAAGTCACCCAGCTGAACTGGAAAAGATTGATCTACTGTCTGTCTCTTCCCTAGACATCAGTCTCCTGATGGCAGTCACAGCAGGATGGGAAAGGGTGGGGAGAAGCCCAATGTTGCCATGTATTATCTTGGTGCCTGCTCCTTCAGGTACAGTTGTCTTCTGCAATTGTGTTGCTTCGGTTAATTTAAAAAATATTATTTTCCAGTGAGAACTTACTTTGCACAACTAGGTGTTAAAATTAAAAAGTTAACACTTGTCAAATGCATATAACACTGTAGCATTATGAACACTTTTGACATAGTAACCTCATCTGTTTTGGATTTCCTTAAAAAAAGTCAAATAAGAAATAAAACCACTGTATTTCTTTGAAAAGTGAGTGGAAACACTGGCTCCTTCCTCTCCCCTCCCAGAGCAATTTAAAGTATTTGGGTTTATTTAAAATTTATTTTTACAGGGCAGCCATTAAACCTGTGCTTCTCTGGTTCAGAGAACAAACCTATCCATCTATTTTTGTCCTTTATGGGGTATTTTGGTTTCCCTTTTTGACAGTGGTACTGACAGTTTGTTTAGGGTTTTTGTTTTTTAATGAACTGACATGGCAAAAGCAATGAGACTTATATGTTTACATAAAGTTATATAAGCTGTGTATGCAGTTTTTTTATGTAAAGTATTAAAAGACTCTATGATGACATTCATGAGAAGTTTCTTGTGGTTCAATAATGAGTTGCCTGAACAAAGCTGAAGCTACTATCTGCATACAGTGACTAACTTCACAGATAAAATTTGGGATGGGTGGGGTTTGATATGTATGGCCTCTGGATTGCACATCTTTTGAAGCGGAGTTCTGTAATAAGTGTATTTTCTGCAACATTGGGTATCCTTTTCGGGGGAGCTTTCCAGAGAAATCAGCTTCTGCAATAGGGAGACGATTGCAAATTCTCTGAGGTCGGGTTGGGGGAGGGAAGTGTTCCTATATAGAGTGTTTGTTTTTGTTTTGTCTGAGATTGTCATCTTCATTTCCTCAGTAAGTAACCAGTTCAGAAGCACAAAACTCCTTTGTCCTGCAGCAGGGTGGGGTCAGTGACTCTTCCCCACTTGCCTAATGTTGTTTTCCATAGGTTGCCCTTAACTGCTGAACTACTCTCCTGCATAACACATCTGGGCTACAGGCTTCACTTGCTTACAGCCCAAAAAGGGAGGGGACACTTGCACCAGAGCAACCCAGTAAAGATCCCTATCTTTTTCAAAGCATCAAGTTTAGTCACTGATCCTCATGTATGGTTGAGGGGGTGGACCTAATTCACTTTCTGCTAGTAAATGCCCATCTTTATTTTCTTCCCCTCTTGGCTTGGTTCACCTGAGATTTTTCTTTGACAGGTACTATGTTCTACTGTTGAATGTTCAAATAAAAATGGCACTAGGTGGGGTGACAACACCTGCAACTATAGAACATACTCAAATTTCATTTATTTTAGGGGAATCCTTCCTGAGTGAAAACTAGGTAGGTACAAAATATCTCTTCATCCTAATGCAATGCAGTACATGCCTTGCTGATTCATGCACAAAATTATGATCCCTCTTGTCATTTTAGCAAAAACTTTGAGTCCTAAAGAGAGGTCTCATTATATTGATCTGATTCTCCTCTTAAACCAGTTTTATACCAGTGTAACCCCATTGACTTGTGCAGAATTAGTGTAAATCATGAGTAACATAAGTGACTGGAGAATCAGGCCCTTCACTTATACAGAATCTGAACATTTGCTAGTACCTTCTGGATTATAAACAAAGTAATGACAATTGTCAAAACACCTTTTGTAGCGCTTGCTTTGTTTCAGCAGAGAAGGCTGCATCCCATGGAACTCAATGGGAGTTTTGCCATTGATTTAAATAGGAGCAGGGTTGGGCTCTTTGTTCTGCAGATTGGGAATTCAATCAGTAGACAGACAGGAAAAATACCTCATATTACATTTAAACTAGGTGGCTTTTTTTTTTTTTTTTTTTTTTTAACATTCAATAAATGTCCTTGGTGAATGTAATTGCTTCTAGTGATTTTCAGTGGAAAATACTGGCATTTTTAATTCAGGCAAAAATTATTGGCTAGGATTTTTCAGAAATAACTAATTTTGGATGCTTCAATTTTTGGATTTCAAACTTTAGACACTCTAAGGGGGGGGAGACTTTTATGGGGGAATGCTCATCACTTTCAGAAAGTCAGGCCCTTTTAAAGTATGTTAATTTGAGCACCCGAAACCTGAGGTACCCAAAAAATCACTAGTCCCTTTTTGAAAATCTGTATTGTGCTTAAGGGGTTATTGTCAGAGACTATTTCTGCAAAAGGAACTACAAACTCAAATCCTTTCTCTATCCTGGAAACCCTCTGTAATATTTGAGCCAAAGTCGGTAAACCCAACATGTGACCTTTTTCTTTAATCTGATTATAATAATATTGACACTTTGTATTTACAGTAGCAATTTACAGTTTTATCAAGCTGTGCAAAAACCAAAAAACTAATCTCCAGTGTCCCAGTGAGGTAAGTATTATTGTTTCCAGTTTATGCATTGAGAAACTGAGGCAGAGGAATTAACTACTGTATCCTTATATAATACAGAATCAGTATTTACTACTGAGGTGCTTAGGAGGCAAGTACATTCATGCTGGACATCAATTGTGTTTTGCCTGAGTAAGGGCTTTAGTATATCTGGCTCAAAAGGGAAAAATAAATCCTGTAAGAAAAAGAATGTTTTAACTGAGCATCACCTTCTTATACCATCTGTTAACTTATGAATAAGACTATAGTGAGATCATATTAAGAGTCCAGCTGTGTGGATCCGATTGCAGGATCGGAGCCTTAGTTTGCTTTGTCTTGTGCTGTACACTGCACATATTCATTAACTTTAATACTCTTGATTAAGGAGAACAGAGTATAAAGCTAATCATATCTTCCTTTACATAGCCAGAACTCCTGTTGATTTCAACTTGAGAAGTCAGTGGGAGGTTTGCTTGAGTAACCAGTGCAGTTTCAGGCCCAAGATTCCAACTAGAAGTCTCTTTTTTGAATCCAAAGATTTCTATGACTTGGATATACTGAACCTGAAGTAGCCTAGGGAAGTTTTGTTACTTTCCTCTTCCCTTCCCCCCCCCCCCCCCCCCCCCCCCCCCCCCCCCCGGCCCAGTAGCAGATGCAGCACTAAAAGAATAAGGATTTTTAAAAGTATTTATTTTGATATTCCATTATTAGAATGTATTTTCACCAACACAAACAAAAGATAGAGATGACCTTTTGGGGAGATAGAAGTTGGTGAGTCACTAATAGTTTGGGTAAAAACGTATTTTAAATAATTTGTTCATTATTATCCATTGAAATTAAACTACATATTTTGCCCAAATTCTTCTTTCACTTCTTACCCTGGTGTAACCCCATTTACTGCACTGGGATTGCATAGGTGTAGTTGGGAGCAGAATTTGGCCCAATGTCTTTTATTCTCCCCCCCCCCCCCCCCACCCCCAAAGAGCTTAATTTAGTTTGTTTTGCTTTTCTGTGCATTGAAAAGATTCTTATACTATTTTTGCAGGGAGAGAAAAAGTTTACACAGACATAAGAGACTACTAGGTAGAGACGCAGGTTACATGGCCACCTCGAAGAGGCAATGCTTCTCCCTCAGGAGCCACAAGAGATCTCACTTCTGTAATCCTTTGCTTTACTACCATGAGTCAACCACCACTCAAGGAAGTTAAACCATGTGAATGTTAGAATCTATATATCTACTGTGGGTGAGTATGGACATACCAGACATTACCAGGACCAGGATTTGGTCTGCAGTGTGTATGTATCTTTCTCCCCATCTATATGTCTATAAGGGCTTGATTCAAAGTCCAGTGCATAACTTTAAGCAATACTGTACATACACTTGTAGAGAACACACAAGAGGAAGGGAATAAGAACCTTTTAAAAAAAAAATGTATCATAGAAAATTCCTCCTTCTCAACATGAGCTTTCACATTAACATCTAATGCTATAGTGGTAAGCCACAGCCTGTGAAAAGCAGCAGACAGATCTAATGCCTTTTCTGGTGACAGCCAGAGGATTGCAGACTGTTTAGAAAAGGAGACCTCATCCCTTCTTTTATCAGGTCCGTTCTTTCTTTGCGGTTCACTTCATGAGGTGCATATATGTGTGTGTGCAGTTTATCATTCATACATAATTCAGAAGCAAGTAACCATTTGCTATAATAAGCACTGGCAAATCTGCTTCAGTTACATGAATGGAATCAAACTAGTGCTAAAAAGGGAGTGTAATTAGTAAGAAATTTTAGAACCAGAGGGACTGATGGATTGTCAGTGGTCTAATGCTGACAGTACAGCAGTATGGTTTGGATATTAGCTGGGAACTTACAGCACATGTTTAGCCAGCTATATTTTTATACATATTAAGCTTGACTGAGTCTATTTTTGAGCTAAATCTTGTTTCCATGTGAAGCACCTTTGATGGGTTGGATTTAGCGCTAAATGTTTATTACATGGTTTGAGACTATTCATTTACTCATTCATTCAAAACTTGATGTGGCAGTGTGGGGGAGGGGGAATTCAGAATTTGGAAACAAAGTGGGTTGCTTGGTGGGCTCATTTGCATGATAATACCCACAATTCTCTTCCAGTTCACAGCCCTTTCATAACAATGCTGGTGTCCCTGCTCTGGGAACCAACTGAAAGCACTGAGGATGCATGTGGGGGCAATGCAGGGGGATGTGTGTGTGTTTACAAGCCAGAATTGCAGAAGAGGCTTGTCTCCTCATTTTAAGCTTTCATGCAGTTGTTGTTTTTTCTTTTAATATATACTGGGGTCGAAACCTGCACTTTTTTTCTTTGCTACAGTTCCAGGAATGCAGAATCTGGCCTTATGTTTCATGGACTTTCATGGGAGATGAGGGCACTCAGCATCTTACCGGAGGGTCTTAACACTGGTCCAATAGCATTCAATCCAAACATGTCAGATTTTTTCCTCTAGAGAAGATTACAGCACATACACCTCTACCTCGATATAACGCTGTCCTCGGGAGCCAAAAAATCTTACCGCGTTATAGGTGAAACCGCGTTATATTGAACTTGCTTTGATCCGCCGGAGTGCGCAGCCCCGCCCCCCCCGGAGCACTGCTTTACCACATTATATTCGAATTCGTGTTATATCGCGTTGCGTTATATCGGGGTAGAAGTGTACCTGTAGTACTATACAGATCCTTTTGTATTATATATGCATAATACACCTACCTCCACAACCTTACCATACACATGCTCTTTCTGCATATGTAATTTGCATTAGCAGTAATGAGAATCATGCTGCTGCCCTGGAAACATCCTTGGTTTTTCTTACCATCAGCTGGGAATAATTTTCATTCTTCAGGTCTTAAGCAAACCACTAACTGATCGAGGTTAGGAAGAAACTTCCCCTAGGTGCAGGTCACTTCATAATTGTTCATGATGGGTTTTCTTACCCCAGGACTCTCCCTGACACTGGAGGGGGTATTGGCATAGATTGCTGCTAAAATCACCACAGTCTTCATCACTGAGGAGCTCAAAGCAGAGGCAGCTGACATCCAGGTATCATCTGCATCAATCTCTCTTCACGCTGTCAAGCTGCTGCAGGAAGATATGGGCCTGGTCTACACTTAAAAGTTAGATTGACCCAGTTATGGTGCTCAGCACTATGAAAAATCCACACCCGAGTGATATAGGTACACTAGGGGTTAGCTTGGTTTACAACAGCACTATGATGATCAAAAAATTTTTCCATTTACCTAGCTCCTACCTCTTGGTGAGGTGGATGAGCTACGCTGAGGGGAGAAGCCCTCCCATTGGTGTACGTAGTGTCTACACTGAAGCACTACAGCAACGCAGCTGCAGCTGTGCCAGTGTAGCATTTCAAGTGTAGACAAGCCCATGGTCTCAGTCCTGTGCCTCTCAGCTTTCTTCAAAGCTGATAGTTAAGAGACTTGTCAGCACCGTGCATCTTCTTTTGCTTTTCCCATCAACCAGGAAGACGTGGAAAAGAGTTAGGTATGTGAATTCCTCCTAAAGGAGAGATCCATGGCTACACATTTTACTGGTGATTCCAGGATCTTGGACAAAACACACATAACAATGAGCCATGAAGAGACCCTGCCAAAACCCAAGAATTGGTAAACAAAACAAAACATGCCTTTTATGATCATTAGCTTGCAATTTTAACTTTAGCAAAGGTGTGTGTAGTACTTGAAGCACTGAGATACTAATGAGTCAGTGCATATTTTTTCTTGAAGTATTTAATATAAGTGTTTAAAACATGAACTGCTGAACTTAAACACATCACATCCCCAGCAAAAGGGAGAATTCTGCAGAGATTTCTTCAAGGCAATAGCTAGCTATAGCTTGGGGTATACAGCAGTTTAAAGGTCAAATTGTGTCCTCAGGCACAAGGTTGTCCCATTGAGGTCAATGCAGATATCCTACAGTTGTAGATATTCATTTATCTGTAAACATAGGATTAATCTGAAATCCTCAGTGTCACTAGCACAGCTAGATGCTATTCAGTTTAATATAGGCAGAGGGAAGATAAAAGCCACGGGAAGATTTCATCCCCTCCCCTAAAATGGAACTGGAGCTTTGGTGGTACTTTGGGATGTTCAGATTGGTTTAATCGGATAGCTCATTTAAATAAGGGTAGGCAGGAAATATGTTAATTCAGTAGTTTAACCATTTAGAGATAACAGCAAATGAAATCCCTGTGGTGTCCCCAGGGACTCTTTATGGCCATTCCATGGCCTTAGGAGGGAGTGGGGTGGGTGAGGATTTCTTCTTCAGAGATTTCCCCTGCTCTTGGGCTGTATATAGTGGACTCGTAAAGAAATTGTCATTAGAGCTGGGTAGGGAATGCTTTTCCTACCCCAGGAAAATTTTCAAGGTTTTGAAAAATGTTCCAATTCCAAATTGGGACAAGAAGGCAACATCTCAAATTTTTTTCATGAATCAACAATCTGAANAATTTTCAAGGTTTTGAAAAATGTTCCAATTCCAAATTGGGACAAGAAGGCAACATCTCAAATTTTTTTCATGAACCAACAATCTGAAAAATATTTCAGTTTGGGTCAATCAAATCTTTCATTTAAATTTCCACCCTTTAAATTTTTTTAAAAAAAGTATAAGTAGCTTAAATTTCTAAATAAAAAGTCATATTGAGCTGAAAAAATGGAATTTTTCCTTTACAATGTTGCAATGGGATGTTTAGGCAATTTCAAAACTTTTTTAAAAAAAAAATTCTGACGAGAAATTAATTGAGACCGACTCTTTCCTTTAAATGCTTTTGGGTTTGAAAAAAGAATTTTAAAAATAAAAAAATCCAGTTTTGTCAAAAAATTCTCTAACAGCTCTAATTGTCTTCCCATAAAGATTTTCACAAGCAAATAGTCCCCTTAAATTCAGGGCGATCTGCTCATGTGTGTAAAGTTATTCTTGTGCATAAGTGTTTGCAGGATCAGGGCCAAAGAGTTTTAAATAATACGAATAAAATAACTTCTCTCAATTAACTATGTTTATTTCTTAGGTTTAAGATGTTACCAATCAGTTCTCATATCATCCACTGAGTCTTCATAGAAAAGAAGACCTCAATTTCTAATGGAAAAACAAACAAACACGTTAAGGCTATATCTACACTACAGACCTTACAGTGGCACAGCTGTACCGCTGCAGCTGCGCCTCTGTAAGGTCTCCTGTGTAGCCACTCTCTGCTCTCCTGCCAGCATAATTAAACCACCCCCAACAAGTGGTGGTAGCTATGTCAGCAGGAGAGCGTCTCCTGCCAACGTAGCACTGTCCACACCGGCGCTTTTGCTGGTGAAACATATGTGAAAAAACACCCCCCTCACCGACAAAAGTTTTGCCGACAAAAGTGCTAGTGTAGACAAAGCCTAAAAGAACGGGTCTAAGTCTTCTTATATGGCATAAGAAAAGAAAAAAATGGCACAAGTCCATATTTTTCCTTTGCAGGTCACCTTTAAAGTAAAGTTAAGGATTCTTTAATTAGACCGTGATTGAAATAGCAGACAGTAATGTTTTGTTTGGAACCACTGCAATGTCTCGTATTTGTGTAGCTGAGATTATGTCCAGTAACTCTGTGTATTGACAAGCTCCTTTGAAATGTTTCATGAAGTGTATTTTCTATCCTGGCACAGTGGCTACTTTTGTAAATGAAGCCACATGTTCATTTTTACATTCCTCTGTGTCGTTTCTTTCCCCGAGAGCTATAGTTATTAGTGAAATTATGGAATAACCCATGAAAAATGTAATTTAAATCATTATGAGAGTGGAAACCCCTCCCCCAAACTTCAGTCATTCAAAATACATGAGTCAGGCTCCCTAAAAATTCAGGAGATGGTTTTTAACTCAAGATTTTTGAACCAAACAAACTTTAGGCTTTTTATTTGCCTGTTGGTTTTTGAGCCTTTAGGTTTTACCTTTTCTGGCTTTTCTCCACAACTATCAGGGCTAGAAACTGACTTTTTTTTTTTTTTTTTAATGAGAGCTGAGATTCTTGCACAAACACAGAAAAAACAACTCCAGGAGCTGGCGCTTTAAGAAAAAACACCAAACAGTGTGAGTCTCTGATAAAATCATGAGACCTGGCACCATTGGCCGTGATCCTGCAATCAGATCCACAAAGACGGATGTGCCACTGAAGTCAATAGGAAAATGTGCTTGTAAAGCCACAAACGTTGTCAGGGGACCCTAGGGATAGATGTAGACTTTTAACTAATCTTTTGAAACTAACTGGATTTCAAGGTGAGGGGGTGCCAACAAAAATAACTTTATATATTAGTTTTTTTGTGTTTTTCCCCAGAAAGAATTCCTGTTCCTAAACCATGTCTTATTTGTAAAGCTCCACACATATACAACATCCTATAAATAATGAATGAAAAATGATAAAGGGCCTGCTCATGCTCCTGTCATCCACGCGTGGATCTATATATGGATCTCATGTCTCCCACGTGGAAGGAGTGTGGCGGGGTCAGCTACTTCTGTGGCACTTGCCCCCGTTCCTGGAACCCCAAAAAGGACTGGGATCCATGTGGGTGGAGAAGGTGGGGACTGCAGTGCATTGGGAGCATGCCAGGGGTGGATGGAAGGGCAAGACTGGGGGACCTGAGTGGCTAGGGAGCGGATGATAGGTGTGCTGCCCCTAGTGCCGGTACAGAAGCACAGAGTCTCCCTAGCCCCTGTGGGAGCATGCCTCCCAGCCCAGGTAGACAGACTTGTGCTAGCTCAAGATAGCAATGTGGACTTTGCAGCACCAGTGGAGGCTTGGGCTAGCCACCTGAGCTCAGACCCAGGGGGTCAGGTGGCTCCAAATTTGGGTGACTCGCCTGAGCCTCGGCCGGTGCCGCAACATCCTCACTGATATTTTTAGCACACTAGCTCAAGCCAACTATATGGGGAAGGTGTGGTGTAAACCAAACACACCCACACGGAACAATGTAAGGGAAATTCCATGAGGAGAACCGGTGGGAGTTCCTCAGCCTTAGCCCATCTCATGAGCTTTACTGGAGAAGGGGTGATCCGGCCCACAACAATAACAAAATCTAGAATGCCCCCGCAGATAGTGATACCTTAACTGTAGTGTGACAGCAGTTGTTATAAGGCACAACCACATTTTGAAACTGCAAGTGCATAGTGTATGAATGTGGACCCCTTTAGTAGCTACAGCGAATGGTTTTCCTGCTCAGATGTTTGTGGCAATCAGGATATTGTCAATAGTGTTTCATTCAGAAAGGAAAATGGCTATGTTACAAACTCATGCAGCAGCGAAGTGAGGTTTACAGCTGCAGACCAAAAGACATGCACTGTATGAACATGTTTCTGTGTGTCTAAGCTCAAAGGTGCGATTACGTGTTCACAGCTGGCAGTTACACAGGGCTTGTTTACATTAGGAATGGGTGAACTGCTCCCAGCAGGGAGATGGACTGATGGCCTAAAAGGTCTTTTCCATCTCTGTTAGGATTCTATTGAATATGCAGTGCATGGAACAATCCTGCACTGGCCAGGAGATGCCCTGGATCACCTAATAGGTCTTCCCCATTTCTGTCTTTTATCAGCCAGCCCAAAACTCTGCCAACAGTAAAAATATCCGTGAGGATGTTGCGGCACTGGCAGAGACTCAGGCTAGTCACCCAAATTCGGAGCCTCCCGACCCCCTGGTTCTGAGCTCAGATGAAGGTCTTTAGGATCCTCTGTGGAGTTCAGTAGAGATGGGTAGGATACCTGGACACAACACAGGTGAGTGAGTGGGTCAGATGTTTTTCCCTATTGTTGGGGCCCAGCTACACTAGCAAAGTTACCCTGCTGTTGGGTGGGCAGTGGAGATAATGCTATAGCAAAGCAGTGCCTCTGAACGTTACAAGGGTTTTGCTTTTGCTCAGGTCCATGGAGTGATCAAAAAATCACGAAAGAGGCCCAAAATAATCATGAGATTTTAAAAATTAATACATTATGGGTTCTTTTTATTTGTATTCTGCTTTCTGAGGCTTTAGGGTTCACTCAGGTCATGTTTTCAAGCTTTTCTCTGCAACCAGGAGGGCTAGAAATTTCTGGGATTTTTTTAAATATAAGCTAAGTCCTCTGTAATCACATGACTCTGGGAGCTGGGGCTTTAAGAAAAATCACCAAAATACTGTGAGACTCATGATAAAATCATGACACTGGTAACATTGTAGAATGGACCAAATTGCTTGTGATGAAGTGGGGATTTTCCCTTATGTTGTATGAGAGCCTATGTGAATCTTACTGTTTTGAATGAATACTGTGTGTGCCCCAGTTTCCCTGTGTGCTGCACCAATGCCTAGGCGGTGGGAATAACTTTGGCTGAGCCCCTTGGGTACAGGTGAGGTTGCTCCAGCTGCCTGCACGTAGGCTATGGCCAGTGCCCTTCATAACCTGAGCCCCAGGAGGGGGATGCGACCAGGTGACACTTTGCCTGAGAAGCAAGACAAAGACCAGGAGAAGATGCAATGGGGTGGTGGTGGGGTTTGAGGTCGGGTTGCTGGAAGCTGGGCAGTCTGCTTGGGGAGACTAGAGAGGGGAGTCCAGGAAGTCTGGCCCGGGATTCCCCCAAGATGTACTTGCTGAAAGTCACTGATTTCTGTGCTAACAAGTTCTGTTCTGTACTGTGTTCCTGTTGACTAATAAACCTTCCGTTTTACCCTGGCAGAGAGTCACTGTTGATTGCGGAGTTGGGGTGCAGGGCCCTCTGGCTTCCCCCGGAACACCCTGCATGGGCAGACTCACTGTGGGAAGTGCACGGTGTGGAAGGGGATGCTCCGAGGTCAGACCCAGGAAGGTCGAAGCTGTGTAAGCTTCTTGCCCTGGCGACAATATGCTCAGAGAGAGGAGGCATGCTACCCCAGAGTCCTGACTGGCTTCAGATGGAGTAGTTCCAGAGTATTGGCCTGGTGACTCCATGACACTGCTGTAACCATGGAACCTAACAATGATCTAGATTATGAGTCACCTCCAGTAATGTACTATATGCCGAACTCTGCAGACATCAAACCATGTTATAACAGTCGAGAGACTGGAGTTTTGCTGTTGTAGCAAGGCACTTTTTTCTGAGTTTGGGTTAATCTGGAATCAGGAATAAACATTCTGCATTGGTTTCTCTGGTTTAAGGGGATTGGTCCCTTAAATCCCCTTACCTGGCTGGGGAAAGAGTTTCCCCAGTTCAGGCACTGTATAGGACAGCCATAAGCCACCATGCTCAGAGCCTGTAGCTAGCCCATCATATGGGACATGCTGGGTTGAGAGGAGGTTTGTCAGCTTGCAGCCTTGTCCCTGTTTGTTCATTTTTTGTCCCCCATATTCAGTTAAGTTCTGGGTTCTGGGGTGCCTCTATCTGTGGGGACAGGCCTTTTGTTGTTTTGGTGGACTCCGACCACCATGCTTTGATGTAAATAGGTTGCTCCAATTTTCTCACCAACCCCTGGAGAAGCTCAGAAGAGGGAGGTCACAAAGGTGCCTTAAAGCCAGCTCCTCCCTCCCAGCGGTGCTTTTCAGTGCTGCGCCTCCCAGAGGCACAGTTCAGAATCTCAGCCTCTGAGTAGAAAATAAAAGTTGTCTGGAGTTTTGGGGATTTTTTAACTAAAACTTCAGCAAATGAAGAATTGGACTGGAGGAAGTAGGCCTGTTGTATTCTAGAAGCAGAAGCCCTTGACCAAGGAACTTGAGTTACTGGGAATTGGTCCCAGAGAAGTCATAAAGCACCATAATAACAAGAGCCTCGACTCAGGCAGCTGCAGACTGGTATTATTCCTTTTGTATTTGGAGACTGTTGCTGGGAAATCACAAGTTTCCTGCAGAATTTAGATTTTCTTCTCAGGGGATTTTTTTTTTTTTTTTTGCAACAACTTTTCTCCTAGCCAAAGGGAGCTGTGTGTTCCGAATAAGAAAAAAGAGCCTGGAAAGTTTTATGAAAATGGTCAGGAAATTCTGTGGAGCACACTTGAAACGCACACACTCTGGGCAGTTCTCGTCCTGTGGTTGAAACAATACTACTAGCAGTTACCTTGTTTGCATGTGATTTCCGAGACCTAGATTTTCTCTAGAATAATGATAGTCCAACTGTGCTGTCCACAGTGATTACTAGCATGCCTCCTACAACAATATGGACACGGCTTTATTTGTCCAGAATACGTAGGTTCTGGTGTGTCTCAAATCTGTACCAGGACTTTATCATGACTTGGAGACACAGTTTAAATATGGCTAGATCCTGTCTACACAGCAAGAAAAGAGCATATTTTAAATGTGCTGAGGACAGAGGACCGGGCTTACAGTTGCTTTGTGCATAGCAAACAGACTACAAAGCCACCATGAAATTTACAGTTCAAAACTTGTAGGCATGACAACAAGTTAAGATAATGCACAGGGTGATTTAAGTTAGGGTTAACAGAAATCTACACATGTGAAAATTATGTGGCAATCCAGTAACAACCTTAAATTTAGTCAGCTTCAGTGTCTGGTCCAATTAACCTTTAAACACCCCTGCAATAGCACAATGCTGCAATTTATGGTTTGCAAACACTGCATTTTTTTTTATGGTCAGCTTTTTAAAGTAAACCCACTAATTCCCCAGCAAATTAAACATGGATATGCATCTATTTTTCTTCGATGTTTTTCAACAGCTTGTTTTTACAGAATTAAACCTGGGCCAGTTTGACAGCATCCATTTAAGCAACATCAAAGCTGTAGTTTAGCTGTTCAAAACAGGGAATGTTTTAGGAATTGGGCATCAAGAAATGCCCAGTAAATCTGAATACTTCAGATCTTTAAAAATCTAGATAATTAAAGATCAAATAATGGGATCCTTACTCAGTGCTGGACTGCACCTTCCCCTGAATAAGGAATGTGAATGAAATTAATCTTGCCTCATGATGGCCCTTTGGACAGGGGTAATTTCACCCCTGAGTGGGCTGTCCTAGTTTGTGTCTGTCTAAACCTTGATTGTTTGCATTCTCAGCAAAGCTAAAACTGAGAAACTTTACAATGCAACCTCAGCCACAACAGTATGAGCTAAATCTCCATTTAAACAATTATTTTTGTCAAATTTACCAGCATTGCTACACCATACTAATTATACCGCAATAGCCATAGAAGTGTAACTTCCTGTGTGGACATTCTTACTGGGAATGACAGTGGCCTTTTCTCAGTTTAGCTATACTGCTATAATTATATTGGTCTAGTAATGCTGGTAAATCTCCTGTGTAGACAAGACCTTAATGAATACGTGCTGCCTCCATAGGTGCTCCGGGGCTGGAGCACCCAGGAAAAAAAATGGTGGGTGCTTAGCACCCAATAGCAGCCCTTCCCCCCCGATCAGCGCCTCCCCCTCCCCCAGCGCCTGCCGGACCCCGCTGATCAGCGCCTCCCCTCCCCGCAGCTGCTCCCGCCTGCCACGGATCACCTGTTCAGCGGTGTGCAGAAGGTACTGGGGGGGGAGAGGAGGAGGGGGAGGTGCGCTCGGGGGAGGGGGCGGAATGGAGCAGGATGGGGCAGAGAGTGGTGGGAAGAGGCGGAGCGGGGGCAGAGCTGGGTGGAAAGAGGCAAGGCGGGGGTGGGGCCTTGGGGGAAGGGGTAGAGTGGGGGCAGGGCCTGGGGTGCAGCGGGGGTCAAGCACCCCCCCCCCCCCCCCCCCCCCCCCCCACCGCCCCAGCCCCCCCCCCCCCCCCGCAGCACATTAGAAAGTCGGTGCCTCTGCCTTAAGGTTTTGCCACCTTTCCACAAAATGCAGTCCCTCTCTGCACGGTGTAATTGTCTGAGAGTTTAACACAGGGTTCCTAAAGTCAATATTACCTGAAGTGGGCAATTGATAACTTGTTTGTACTTAGTTATTCTAAGGTATTGTCAAGCCTACGTTAATATTAATACTTATATTACATGTTGTAGGTTTCCCTACTTCCATTTCAGCTATATTGGCATTACTTATAATTAAAAGCAATTTCATACACAGTATATGAATCAAGCTTGCCTCATAGCCCCTGTAGAACCAGGTTAACAGAACCTGGAATGAACCTAATCTAGTTCCGAGGGCACAGGGAGCCACCTCATGGTTAGCACTAAGGATGTATCTATACTAGCCTTTTTTTGGGAAGCCACCTCCTAGTGCAGCTCAACCAATGGTAGTGCTAACGCTACAACTGGTTGTGATGTCATCTAACCCTGCCCAGAGCAAGTCTAGATGAGACACTAGTAAAACCATCCGAGCCACATCCACATCAGTCTCCCACTGTTGCTGTTCTTGGTGGAGCTGCACCATTGTTAGACTAACAGTGGCACATTTCCCAATAAGCATCTGTGTAGGCAACGCTTAAAATTAGAGAAGCTGGTTGGATATTTTTCAGCAAAATAGTTTTTCACTGGAAAATGTTGATTCATTGAAACTTTTTTCAGGAATGTACCAATTTTGATGGAACTTTTATTGGGAAAGGCTTCTCAGGTTCAGCATGGAATTTCTGGTGAGAGTCTCACTTCAGAGTAGCCAGTCGTCTGGTGGTTAGGGCACTCACTTGGGATGTATGAGATGCAGGCTCAAGTCCCTCCTCTATCTGATTCAGAGCTAGGGACTTGAACTGTGGTCGCCCCTATCCCAGGTAAGTGCCCTAACCACTATGCTATTGATTATTCTGGGTTTCTCATTTTTTGCAAAAAAATTTGAAAGGTCTCAAGTTCACCCTGATGTGGAATGGGAACATTTTTGAAACCTCAAAACGTTTCAAAGGATGGGAAAACCATTTCCCACCCAGCTCTACCTAAGAGGCAGACATATTAGGCATGTCTTTACTGCAGAGTTAACTTGGTCTCTTAGACCTAGGCTACACTGGGGTGTGTGTGTGTGTGTGTGTGTGTTTCGAACTAAGATACGCAACTTAGTTCGACTTACCTGGTGGTCCTCACGGTGCCGAGTCGACCGCCGCAGCTCCCCTGTCGACTCCGCTTACTCCTCCTGCCGAGGTGGAGTACAGGCGTCGATTTGGGGATCGATTTATCGCATCTAGATGAGACACGATAAATCGATCCCCGATACATCGAACACTACCTGCCGATCCGGCGGGTAGTATAGATGTACCTTTACTCAGGTATTTCCCTAAACCCCCTCTAGTCCACTCACAAAACCCTCTAACTGAAGTGTAATGGTGCTTTTAATACAAGCTAGCCAGCCCATTCAGGGCTACAGGCTAAATCCTGAGTGAGGCTTTCACTCAGGCTGGTAACCCGACAGCTTTGCAGTGAGAATGTACACCAAATCACTAGAGCAGGGGTTCGCAACCATTTTCTTTCTGAGGCCCCCCCAACATGCTATAAAAACTCCATGGCCCACCTGTGCCACAAGAACTGGTTTTCTGCATATAAAAGCCAGGGTGGCATTAGGGGGTAGCAAGCAGGGCAATTGCCTGGGGCCTCATGCCACAGGGAGCCGCCGTGAAGCTACATTGCTCAGGCNCCAGATGTCCCGATTTTATAGGGACAGTCCTAATTTTTGGGTCTTTTTCTTATATAGGCGCCTATTACCCCTCACCCCCTGTCCCGATTTTTCACACTTGCTGTCTGGTTACCCTATGGCAGGGTCAGGGCCCCAGTGAGTCTAATGCTGGCCCTGCTTGGTGGCCCCCCTGAAACCTGCTTTCGGCCCCCTATGGGGCCCTGGACCCCTGGTTGAGAACCATTGCACTAGGGGGCTGTCTGAGCAGTGTTTTTTTTTTTCTTTTCTTTTTTTTTAAACAAGAAAGGAATAATGGCATTGAAAGCCTGCAAACTTCTGTCAGTGATTATGACTGATGGAGCAAGACTGCACTTATGGAGTGTAATTCCTCCTACTCCTGTAATATCTCAGCTTCATGTAGGATCAACAAATTACTTTTCTGAGACCGTGCTGTCAAGTCTGAGGTGTGCTTCCTCATCGCATTCGGGTCTTATCGAGGAGCATAATGAAAAGGTGCTTCGTAGGTGATTTAATAAATTGTGTGTGTGCAGGGGATGGCTTGTTTTTCAAGTTTGCTCCAAAATTCAATCAACTCTGAAAGTCTTTTATAGAAGCAATTTATTTTATTTTTAAATCAGCATTCAAATGTTCTCTTTTTGTTTGTCCTCTCCCAAGCCTTTCACCTGAAGTGTTTTTGGCACAGGGCAATGTAAATTACTCTCTGCTTTCTTCATCTCTTTTCTCCCTGCTGCAAACTCTCTTTTTCCACAGCCTTCTCCTCAGAGAATTGGCACTGAAGTATTTGAATTCTCCCACTAACACAAGAAGGATAACCCAGATGCGTGTGTATACTGAGGACTGATTGACTCAATGAACAGGATGTTCTTCCGGGTGTTTGTCATTCCATAAGTCATTTTAAATTCATGGAATCTCTTAACTATCTAGGGTGACCAGACAGCAAGTGTGAAAAATCGGGACAGAAGGTGGGGGGTAATAGGTGCCTGTATAAGACAAAGCCCCAAATATCAGGACTGTCCCTATAAAATCGGGACATCTGGTCATCCTATAACTATCCCAAAATAGGGGCAGGTTAGGTATGTTCCTTTTTACTCTGTACACTTCTAGATCTGTTCCAGAACATTGTGTTTTGGGGATTATTTTTTAATCTGGAGTGAGAGACAAAGATGTTTCATCCCTGAGTCAAGTAAGTGCTCTGCTTTGCAGCTGAGGCAATGCATGCACTTCTTGTCCTTTGGCTTGAGCCTGTTCCAGGATTAGTAGCTTGGGTAACTGCCTAGCAGTTTATGTGCTTCAGGCTGTGAAGCAGATTGCTAGGACTGGGCTGTTAGAAATAAAGGAATGGAATGCAAAATGCTGCAGCCCCGGGGCCCAGGTGCTCAATGTATTTAGGTGCCCAACTCCTATTGAAATCCCTGGGCAGTTGGAACCTAAATACCCTTGAGGGTCTGGGTTCTTGTGCCTCATGAATGGCTCCATGTGGCTTGGTTATCCTGTTTTACTGGAACTTCTGAACTACAGAGGCAAAATATTTGACTAACCCTCCCTCTCTTCTTTCATTACCCCAGGGGAAAGAATGGAGTCCAATGAATCTGGCTGCAATCTACAGCTTGTTAATGCCTCCTCTCCACATGCCTTTTTTCCAAAATGGCAATATTCCTTAGTGAATGGGGAAATTGCCGCTCAGCCGCTGCTGTGCTTTCCAGCAGAACAGTGAATATGGGGAGGAGTGGGGGATTCTTTTCCTTTCACATTAAGTACATGTCTCCTTTGCCAAACTCCCAGTCCTGATAACTGGATAAGAAAGAGCATCTTTATCTGCATCATTGCACAGCTCTTATCTAGCTACAGATGTTGGTTTTGCCATGTTTTGTCCTCAACTTGTGTTTCTATTTAGCTGAGGAAACTCTTGGTTATTCTTATTTATGCAATTTCTACTATAGAGATAAGAAGAAACCAATGATGAGAAGAGGGTCCCAGTTGTTACACCTGCTTCTCCTTTCCTTTGCTCATATGCATTCATATCCGTCTTCTTAAAGTCCTTTTTCCCTCCAGGCATTTCTTTTCCCCCAGCAACTGTGATGATAACAAAGAGCCTGCTGTTTAGAGAAAGGCCCAGCATACAGGATGCAAAAGCAGATGCCCTTATGGCATCAGATGACCAGCCTGGAAGGTGTTAGATGATCAAGCTGATTGTTGGACTCTCAACTCCCCGTCTTACATTTCATTGTGTCCCATCCTCTTTATAGCATTTCTTGTTTCCTTCCATGTCTTTACTTTTTCTGTAAGGCACATGCTCAGGATTCACCAACACGTACAGTAAATGCAGAGCAAACCCCTTCTAGAATGACCCCAGCTAGCAGTTCCATAGTTTGCTGTCTGACAGCATTTTTCACTATAACACCTTTTTTCTCCTTAGGTTTATAGAAACATAGGAATTGTCATGCTAGATCAGACCGATAGTCCATCTAGTACAGTGTAATGTGTTGGGGCCTATGGGAAACTTTCCCATCCAATGGGCATTGGAGCAGGCCCTCTGAGAGGCGCCAGTGCCAGATGCATTTTAGAAAGGTGATGAAGCTTGGACATTTCTTCAAAAGCCTTTCCACAAGGGAAACTTGTTCCTCTCCTCAGTGGTTTCTTTATCCTGAAGCAGGAAGGTTGATAATATCCCTCATGAATGTTTATTATTACTGGTTTGAATGTGGTTGATATCCTCATTAGTCATGAATATATAACCTTTTTTAGAATTCTACTGAGACCTGGTCTACATACTCTTTTTGGTCAGGTATAACTGTTTTGGGTAAGTGAGTGATTTTTTTTTTTTTTTAACCAAAATAGTTGTATTGGTACAACCCCAGTGTGGATGCCATTATACCAGTACAAAAGTGCCTTAGGGCTTGGCTACACTGGCAGATGTACAGCGCTGTGAGTTAAACCTGCCTTCGTACAGCTGAATAGGGAAAGCGCTGCAGTCTGTCCACACTGACAGCTGCCAGCGCACTGTCGCGGCCACATTGGCGGCACTTGCAGCGGCATTGGGAACAGCGCACTATGGACAGCTATCCCACAGAGCACCTCTTCCCATTTTGGCGCCACTTTGGCGCCGTGGCTTGTGGGAAGGGGGCAGGGGAGGGCGGGGCATTCTGGGTCCTGTCCCAACGCCCCGTGATGCATCGCTTCACATCCCAGCAATCCCTGTGTTTCCGTCCACATTTGGCGCCATCTTTCAACGGTTATTGTGCAGCGCGATCTGTGTGTTCCGTTTCGGTCTGCGGGAAATGGAGCCCGAACTGCTGAGGAGTATGCTGACGAGTCTCGCCTTCGTGTCACGGTTAGCAGTCGAGCTATTCCTTAGGATCCAAAGTGACAGTGATGAGTCCGACGAGGATTCCAACGAGGATAGCGAGTCACGTAACGCGTACGACACGAAATTGCTTGTCTCATTCACGGACATGCTCAGCACCGTGGAACGCCGCTTCTGGGCTCGGGAAACAAGCACTGAGTGGTGGGATCACATCGTCCTGCAAGTCTGGGATGACGAGCAGTGGCTGCAGAACTTTCGGATGAGAAAAGCCACTTTCATGGGACTGTGTGAGGAGCTCGCCCCCACCCTGCGGCGCAAGGACACGAGATTGAGAGCCGCCATGCCGGTGGAGAAGCGGGTGGCTATTGCAATCTGGAAGCTGGCAACTCCAGACAGCTACCGATCGGTCGCGAACCAGTTTGGAGTGGGGAAGTCGACCGTTGGAATCGTGCTGATGCAAGTTTGCAGGGCCATTAATAAAATCCTGCTCAGAAGAACCGTGATTCCGGGTAACGTGCAGGACATTGTGGATGGCTTTGCACAAATGGGTTTCCCTAACTGTGGAGGGGCAATAGATGGGACGCATATTCCTATTCTGGCCCCGGAGCACCTAGCCTCCGAGTACGTTAATCGGAAGGGGTATTTCTCTATGGTACTCCAGGCGGTAGTGGATCACCGTGGGCGTTTCATTGACATTAATACAGGGTGGCCCGGAAAGGTGCATGATGCACGCATCTTTCGGAACACTGGCGTGTTCAGGAAGCTGGAGGCCGGGACTTTTTTCCCCGATAGGAAGATCACAGTAGGGGAAGTCGAAATGCCCATTGTGATCCTTGGAGACCCCGCTTACCCGCTAATGCCGTGGCTCATGAAACCCTACACAGGGTGCCTTGACAGTAGCAAGGAACGGTTCAACTACAGGCTGAGCCGGTGCCGAATGACTGTGGAGTGTGCTTTTGGCCGTTTAAAGGGCCGCTGGCGATCTCTGTATGGGAAGCTGGACTTGGCAGAAAACAGCATCCCCGCGGTTATATCCGCGTGCTGTACCCTCCATAATATTTGTGAAGGGAGGGGTGAAAGATTCAGTCAGGCATGGACCTCCGATGTTCAACACCTGGAGGCTGAATTTGCACAGCCAGAGAGCAGGGCTATTAGACGGGACCAGCACGGGGCTGCTAGGATTAGGGATGCCTTGAGGGAGCAATTTGAGGCTGAAAGCCAGCAGTAATGTCTGGTGCCCTGTGGTTACAATGTTGGTAGGAATCTGTGTTTGCTTCACTGATTTGCAGTGCCTGGTTCCTGGCCTAAGGGATCTTTTACTTTATGCAATAATAAAGAATGTTTTCAAAACCAAAATATCCATTTATTGAAAAGAAAATAAATTTATTGAAAGAAACAACTGTTTGGGAATCAAGAAAGGGCAATGGGGTGGGGTGGGGTGGGGTGAGATGGGGAATGGTACAATCAAAGATTTGCGTATGTCCTGTCTGCAGTGCTGTGCATTGAGTGCTGCACTTCAGGATGTCTATACTGCATGGTGATGGGGGTTGAGTGCAGGGGGTAAGGGTCGTAGTTTTCAGTGCTGGGTGGAGAAGATACCGGTGTTGGAGGCAGCAGTTGGCGGTAAGAACCCGCATGTTGGGGAAAGTGGGTTGGAGGTGACATGGGGGCACAAGGTAAAGAGTTTTGGGGCAAGGGCTGCAGGGGGGCGCGTGCGCGGTAGTGCTCCGCCTGCATGGCTATGAGCTCCTGGATAGCGTCTGCTTGGCGCTCCATTATGGTTATCAGCCGATCCGTGCTTTGCTGCCGGCGCTGCGTGGCCTGCCGCCGGTGCGCTGCGTTTTCCTGGCGGATCCTGCTTTCTCTCTCCCTCCACTCCTGCGCTCTCTCCCTCCACTCCTGGGCTTTTTGATTTTCTTTAACAGACTGCTGCATCACTTGGTGCAGCATGTCTTCCTTGCTTTTCCGCAGTCTCTTCCGGAGTCTTTGCAGTCTTTGAGCCGGTGTAAACACGGACAGCTGATGTCTCAAGGTTGCATCTGCAAAGGCAAAATGCAACACTTAACAGAGGCAGCATTGTTTAAACCAGACAGAGTAATCATTCCCACGCACTTGAGGAGGGCACACACAGTGTACAGAATAGCATAATTTTCCTGTCCCAAAGAGAGCGGACATAACCCACGGGAGCCCCAAAATGGTGAGTAAGGGGGACTGATTGTTTCTGCACTGTCTTCTGGGTTTCTGTGCCTTGGGGAGAGCCAACAGCTGCAGGGGGCACCTACACTGAACACTGTCCCAAAATTTTCCACAGGAGTGCATCCTGGAAGATATCTCACTGCTGAGGGTGACCTGGGAAGCAAGGGAGGGTCTTCTACTGCAATGCGGCTTCCGCCCTGGCCCATATGCAGCTTCACTGTGTGCAGCAATGGTCCCCCCGCCCCTCGTGGCACAGTGGCGCGGACACGTTAGCCTGACTGGGACAAGGACCACGGTGGCTCTCCCAAGAAACCTGCGCAAGCGCATTGCCCACATTCTGGATGAGACTTTCGAAGAGATTACCGCGGCCGATTACCGCGATGTGATAGACCACATCAATGCGCTATTCCACATCTAGGCATGCATGCAGCCCTAACCCTCCTCTCCCGAAAAACTTCCTTCCCAAAAAATGAAGCCGCTTACCGGGAACACGCTCTTCAGTTTGTCCTCCACCAAGTACCGGCTGCTGCGACTGGCTACCTTCCTCCTGGCTCGAGAAGAGCTCCTGGCTGCATGCATCCAGGGATTCCGGGGTGTCTCCCACCGCCCCAGCACCCTCACTCCCGCTTTCCTCCTCGTCCTCCTCCTCCACCACCTCCACCACCCGCTCTGAAGTGTCCATGGTGGTGCTCGGCATGGAGGTGGGGTCACCCCCAAGTATCGCATCCAGCTCTTTATAGAATCTGCAGGTCGTGGGGGGAGCACCCGAGCGGCTGTTTGCCTCGCGGGCTTTGCGGTAGGCATTCCGCAGCTCCTTCACCTTAATCCTGCACTGCAGAGCGTCCCGGTCATGGCCCCTTTCAATCATGGCCCTTGATATCTGCCCGTAGGTATCGTAATTCCTACGGCTGGAGCGCAGCTGGGACTGGACAGCTTCCTCCCCCCAAACACTGATGAGGTCCAGCAACTCGCCATTGCTCCATGCTGGGGCTCGCCTGGCGCGTGGAGGCATGGTCACCTGGAAAGATTCGCTGATAGCACTCCACACCTGGCTGGCTGAGCAAACAGGAAGGGGATTTTTCAAATTCCCGGGGAATATAAAGGGTGGGTCTGACGGTTGGTCACCTGAGGCCAGGGCAGTAGAGTTCGAACTGATGACCAGAGTGGCTAGAACAGGCATTGTGGGATACTGCCGAATACTTCTGGAGGCCAATCAGTGCGCATTGGGCGGCTACACTGGCGCCGCAGTGCAGCAGCAGCAGCGCAATTCTCCTTATTCCTCTGGGGGAGGAGGAGTACAAGCAGCGCTGTATCTCCGGAGATACAGCGCTGTACGTGCCTTGCCAGTGTGGACGGGGAGTGAGTTACAGCGCTGTGGGCAGCTTTAGTGCGCTGCAACTTGCCAGTGTAGCCAAGCCCTTATACTGTTCTAGCTTATTCCCCTTCCCATACAGGAATAGCCATACCAGTATAAAGCACCTTTATACCAATATAACTGCATCTGTACAAGGGGGTTTGTACTGCTTTAACTATACCGGAGTAGTTAAAGCAGTACAACTTTTGTGTGTAGACAAGGCCTAAATTCTTAATCTCAGTGATCTTGTGGTAGTAAATTCCACAGGCTTATTATGCACAGTGCAAAGGTATTTCCTTTGTTCCATTTTAAAATGTTACCTTTTCATTTCATTGTGTATCCCTGTTTCTCGTATCACAAGAGGCTAAATAGGAGCAGCCCCAATTATTGTTCATCTCAGTAGTAACACTTTCACTCAGGGCTGATATTTGCCAACTGTAGGCCGGACTGAGGGTGTTGCTTTGAGCAATAACTAAATCTGTGCAAATGTGTGTAGTCTCTGTAATCTGATATTACTTAATTAAAAAAAAAAAAGAAGTTGGAAGGTAGCCGTGGTCAAGTGGATAGTGCATTGGCTAGCATCAGGAGACCTGGGTTTTAATCCTGGCTCCCCAAGTAACCTCTCTGTGCCTTGGTTTCCAATCTCATGTCTCTTACTATGTATTTGTACAGTGCATGGCACAATGGGTCCCAGGTCTCATCTGCAGCCTCTAGACCAGTGATACTCAGACTGAGGCTCGCGAATGGCAAGTGGCTCTTTAATGTCTCCTGTGGCTCTTTGCAGCACATGATATTAAAACACTGTGATTTAATTATTAACTAATCTAAGTTATTAACCAATCAGGATGCTTTTACTATGTTATTAAGTAATTGTAGTTGATAAAATAATACTACTCGGGCAGTCATTTTACTGTGAGATTATAAACTAAATATTTCCCCTGTCATACTGTTTAAATATGAATATATAGTACGATAGTAAATGCAACAATGAATTCACACTAGTGTGGCTCTTCTGGGTAATGCTGATTGCTAATTTGGCTCCTGAGCCACTGAGGTCTGAGTGTCACTGCTCTAGACACTACTGGCATATGTGTCATTAAAATAATGATGAGCTAATATAGCCTTGATTTTCAAACAAACATTTCGAAACAGCACATATATTGAAGGTTAAAAAGTGCCAACCCAAGTCACTGCTCTATCTGTACACACGTAGCACTGTGGATCCATAAAGGCACATTTTAAAGGGGTCTCAAAGAGCTGCCAGGTTTGTCACTGTTTGATGTTGGAATTTCATGATGGCTTAGGCACCTTGCTCAAGTGTATTTATAAGGCTGCTGCCTCCTCGGAGGGAAGGAGGGAGGGAAGGTTACTTCTGAACACTAGATAGCAGAAATAGAGTGGCTACAAAGGTGAAAAGGGGAGCACTGCCTGGCTGGTTGAGAAAGTAGCTAGGGGTGGGCACATGTAGCTCAGCCTCTGCTGTGCTGGCTGCAGCACTGCGGGTGTACCGTGCTAGTACATTAGAGACCAGGCCTGCTGACAGCAATTCCGGGCCCCAGGGCAGAACAGTCAATGGGCACAGCCAGGGCTTCCACATGCCCGCCCAGCAGCTTTCACCGCCGCCGGTACCACTCTGCGCATGCCCAGGAGCCCTGCGGCCTGCCCGGGTGATTTAAAAGGGCCACTGGGCAATTGCCCCCTTTGCCCTCCGCCCCCCCCCCCCGTTGGCAGGCTTGTTAGAGACAGATTCTGCCACCCGACCTCATGCTCACTGGTTTCAATGGGATTACTCAGCGTGAATAAGGTTGGTAGAACCTGCTCTTAATGGCAGATTTAGTCCCATTTCTTACATTTAAATACACTTCTGATGGTCCAGAATGTTTCTAAGGCTACGTCCACACTACCCGCCCGGATCGGCGGGTAGCCATCGATATATCGGGGATCGATCTATCGCGTCTCGTCTGGACGCGATAGATCGATCCCCGAACGCGCTCCCTTCGACTCCGGAACTCCAGTAGGGCGAGCGGAGGTAGCGGAGTCAACGTGGGAGCCGCGGCCGTCGATCCCACGCCGCGAGGACGCGAGGTAAGTCGCGGTACTTCGAAGTAAGATACTTCGACTTCAGCTACGCTATTCTTGTAGCTGAAGTCGCGTATCTTACTTCGACATCCCCCCCTAGTGTGGACCAGGCCTAGGAGAGGAATCTGCAAGCACATTGTATTTTAAGTTTTGACACAAAGTTGCAGCATATGATAAGGATAAACTAGCCAGCATTTTATTATTGCTTCATGTTGTTTGACAGGTGATGTAGTTAAGTGTTGCATGCTTGCTGGCATACCATTAGCACTTCTCGTATTGCATTGTACAGAGGAGGTCTTTAAAGAAAAGGCTGTTGGCCATTCCCAGTCTGTTTTTTTAATAATCACCAGTAAATTCCCCCTTCAGAAGCTGAGTTTGCTGGAAATATTTCCAAGGAGCTGACAGAAGTGTTTTATAGAAGAACCCCTTTTTTCTCCTGAGGAATTATAACCCTATCCGTCTTCATTTTACTTGACATTCCAATTTGCAGTGTTGATGACTCAAGAAATGCTTTGGATTTCAGTTTATTGATAAAAATGCTCATGTAATGGGAAAAATGAAGAGCTGCGGGGTCTATTTAGGTCTTTTCTTGTTAATGTACATAAGATCTGAATTAGGAATTACATCCTCAGTTCAGCAAGGTGTTTAGGCATGTGCCTAACTTGAAGCATTTGAATAGTCCCGTGATTTCAGTGCTTAATTTAGGCATGTGCTTAAGTACTTTGCTGAAATGGGGTCTTGGATCATACTGTTATAGGGTAAATTGTTACTTGGACTTTGTGGCAGTGCACAACAATAAGATCTCACCTTAAACTCGAGCATGTGGTGTCTGGACATTGGGTGTAGGCACATAGGAGTAAGCAGCTATAGCATGCTTGCTAAATCCCCTCCCTCCAGCAGGCGGACAGGGAATGCATAGGGAGAATAACCAACACAGCTGAGCCTGCACAGGGTTGTCCTAATTTTCTAAGAGCAGAGAAGTTAACTCCATTGTGGTGGCCAAATTCCATGCGAGGTAACTGAATCTTATTTCTTGCCTATCTATGCTATCCTTCCCCCACCTCGCATTGTTCTGAAGTGTCACCATGCCCTGTTAAACAAGGACTAAGCTCACACTGGAGGTGGGCAAAGCCATTCCTGTATCGAGTTAGTACAGTTTGTTATGTGCTTGGTGATACAGCTGGGTGTATTGTACCGTAAATGCAGGAGCATTATTAGCTGTGATTGTGCATCATGGAGACGACTGGGGAGGAGAGGAAATTGAAGGCAGGTTATATACCCAAAGGGATATTTTCACAGTCCTTGTTTTCTTTGATATCTCCCCCAACTTGTCATCTCAGCCTGCCCTAACCCCTAGCTCATCCCATATTTAGTGGTTTCTGTACAGCAACAGTGTGTCATACTCTAGGCTCCACCAACTTTCCTTGGGAACCACAACCTTCACCATCTTCCTAGTGTAACCCTCTGGTGAGTGTATGTTACAGGTCCCTTTCTGTGCTGACCCGCAGAGGATATGAGTCTGTTACAGCCCCAGCTACTGAGCTTTAGCTCAACCTGTCAACTCTGCTTTAAGCTCTGGAGGTCCCTGCTTCAGTCCCTGGGGTAGGATGGTTGTTACACAAGCATGGCCACAAGCAGATTCAAAACTGCCATGCTGGCCAAATCCCTTGCAATCATTAACAGGGAACATAATGTAGACGGCAAGGACAAATGTTTAATCTTTGTGGAAAAATAAGCCGTACAGGGGGGTTAGGGCCCTGAGTCACACATAGGAGAGCACAACCAGTGTCTGTTCATGGCATTGCCTCTTCATTTGTCTGCAGGGTTTGTCACCCTGAGTGAGTGGCAGGCGGTTGGGCCCACCGAGCCCACCTCTCCCCTGAAATTAGCACAGATCTCTGGGGATCTGCTGGGACTCAGAAAAATCCATGTGGAATCCCCTCTGCTTCTGCACTATTTCTCACTCCCACCCACTGGCAACACGGAAGCCCCTTAACAGCACAACTTCTGCCCCAAGAACTCACGCAGGATGGGGGTGGGAGTGGATAGAGGGTTGAGGAGGAAACGATGCGACATTACCTTGTGCCTATTTGTTCCGTGTGGTGGGGCACTTTACAGCTGAAACTTGCAGCGCTCAGGGGTTTTTTTTTCCACACCCCTGAGCGAGAAAGTTGCAACGCTGTAAAGTGCCAGTGTAGACAAGCCCTTAGTGAAGATGCTACTACGCCGATAGCTTCTCCTGTTGGCGCAGTTAATCCACCTCCCCGAGATGCAATAGCTATGTACAAGTGAGAAGCTCTCCCATCGGCATTGCACCGTCTACACGGGGGTGGGGTGTCACTCAGGTGTGTAGATTTTTCACTCTGCTGAGCGACATAGCTATACCGATATAGGCCTGTAGTCACTACCTGGCCTTACTCAGTGTCACAGCTAAGTACAAGGTGGAACAGGTTGTGTAGTTAACAAATGTTTCATGGGACCATTAAAGGTGAAGTGGCCCATTAACACCCCTCCAGTCATAGGGAGGAAGGGAGGAGGGTGGGGGGAAAGCAGCTGGGGTAGGGTTGTTAGTGGGTTATAGATTGCTGTAATAAGCCGTTGTCTCTATGCAGTCCATTATTTTTAGTGTCTAGCGAAGTTATGAATTTAAGTTTCCAGGCTCACCTTTTGCAAGTGTTGTGCGGGTTTCCTTTGAGGATGAGGACTGATAGGTCAGATATCGAGAGATTGCTTTGTGAGAAGTGTTCACTCACAAGTGATGTGGTGTTTTTGTCTTTTATCATTTTTCTGTGTGTGTTCATTCAAGAGTGCGGCTGGGAGCCAGGGGAGCGGAGCAGGCTGGGGCCGGTCACTCTGCTTACCGGTGAGTGCAGGCCCGACCGCTTCTGAAGTCCTCAGGGGAGTGGGGGCGGGGCTGGGGCGGGGAAGAGGTGGGGTGGAGCGGAGCCGGGGCGTGGGCCCTGGGGAAGAGCCGGAGCAGGGGCTGCAGCAGCACGCAGCTGTGCAGGGCACCAGGAATTTGGTGCCCCAAATTTCCTGGTGCCCTACGCAGCTGCGTACTTTGCGTAGGGGTAAGGACTGCTCTGTCTGTAGCAGCTCCTGGCCTGGAGCCTCCACCAAGCATCTTCTCCCTGCGGTGGTCAGCCTAGAATGAGCTGGGCTGCTCCCTTTTTACACTGAGGCAGCAGTTGGAGCATGCCCAGCACGGTCTGAGGAGTGGGACTTCCCCCACCCATAATGTGGGGTTGATCCTCTCTTGTCCAGTGCGGGATATGCACACCCCGTCACAAAGGGGTATCTGTCTTGAAGCAGGTTCTCTCAGGGTATTTGGATGGCTCGTTCCATGATGCAATCTACTTCTCTGGTGGAATGTCCTTGTTAGGTGAAGACAGTTTTGAGTGTGTTAAAGTCTATATCCTGGACATTGTCCTCAGAGCATATTCTGTGGTATCTCTGAGTGCCCGGCTGTAGATAACCGATTTCTTGGTGTGTTTGGGGTGGTTACTGGATCTATGAATAACTTGAGATTTTGGAATAGTGGTCTTTAAAAAAAATGAAAAAATTGAACAAAGAAGAAACTCTCCCATACAAGGTTGGTGATCTGTGGATTTCTTGTACATAATTGTCTGTAGGGTTCTATTGTTGAAGCTGATCTTGGTGTCCAGGAAGTTGATGCTGGTGTGGAAGTGTTCCAGAGAGAGTTTAATGGACGGGTGGTGGTTGCTGAAGTTGTGGTGGAAATCTATGAGGGAGTTTAAGTTGTCTGTCCAGAGGATGAAAATATCATTGATGTATCTCAGGTATATCATTGGTTTTGTGGTACATTTGTCCAGAACGTCTTCAAGGTGGCCCATGAAGAGGTTGGCGTTTTGGGATTCATCCTAGTAACCATAGTTGTTCCCATGGTTTGGACAAAGTGTTTGTTGTTGAATGTAAAATCATTATGTGTGAGGATGAAATGGATGAGTTTGGCAATGTGTTTGGGGTGGGTATCTGAGAGTTGTCCATTGTCTTGTAAATATTTGAGGCAGGCAGCTATGCCATCTTTGTGAGGGATGTTGGTTTATAGGTTGGTGACATCCATGGTGACAAGGTTGGTGTTCTGAGGGAGGTTGTTAATGTTGCAGAGTTTGTGGAGGAAGTCAGTTGTGTCCTGGAGGAAGCTGGCCCTTTGTGTGGTGAGCACAGGTGCTGACTTTCCATTGTGCCAGGGGGTGCTCGACTCCTGGCTCTGCCCCAGGCCCCACTCCCACTCCACCTCTTCCCTCAAGGCCACGCCTCTGCCCCACCCCTGCCCCACCTCTTCCCACCCCGTTCTACCCCCTCCCCCGAGCGCCATGTCCTTGCTCCTCCCCCCTCCCTTCCAGCCTTCTGCACGCCATGAAACAGCTGATTGCGGCAGGCAGGAGGCGCGGGGAGGGAGGGGGAAGCACTGATCGTTGGGTCCTGCCAGTGGGTGAGAGGTGCCTGGAGGGGAGGGGAGAGCTGATAGGGGGGCTGCCGGTGGGTGCTCAGCACCCACCATTTTTTCCCTGTGGGTGCTCCAGCCTCGGAGCACCCACAGAGTCAGCCTATGGTGGTGAGTGGTTTGAGGATGGTTTCTATGAGTCCCAGTATTACTTCAGTAAAAGTGCCATGGCCAGATATGATGGGTCTGCCTGGGTTCCCTTGTTTGTGAATCTTTGGAAGCATGCAGAAAGTCCCTGGGGTGGGTTCGTGGGGGATGAGTTTATAGAGTTTCTCTTGGAGTTGTTTGGGGAAGGATTTAATGATATCCTTAAATTGTGGGTAAATTGTGGTGTGGGGTCTTCTTGGGTATATTTTGGTGTGGAGTCTTCTTTGAGTTCTTTATAGTAGGTGATGTCAGAAAGTTGTTGGTTGGCCTCATTAATGTAGTCAGCACGTTTGAGGATTACGATGGTGCCCCCTTTGTCTGCTGTCTTGATCACTATCTATCTGGTGGTGACTGCAGAGCTGTCTTCTCAGCAGTGGTGAGATTGTGGTGGATGTGATGTTTGTTAAGGATTTCGCAGTGATTTTTTCCCCCTGAAGCAATCAATGTAATGATCAAGACTGTGGTTTCATCAGCTCTGTGATGTCCAGTCATATGATGATTCTTTTTTCTGATGATTCTCCATGGGGACATGGTAATTGTGAGTGGTGTCATCATTGTGGAAGAATTCTTTGAGGAGAAAGAATTCTTCTAGTTCTCCACATGTTGGTATGGTATCGGGTTCTGTGGTGGAGCAGAAGTTCTGTCCCTTAGAGGAGGGGTGGCCAACCTGTGGCTCCGGAGCCACATGTGGCTCTTCAGAGGTTAATATGTGGCTCCTTGCATAGGTGCTGACTCTGGGGCTGGAGCTACAGATGCTAACTTTCCAATGTGCCTGGGGTTACTCGCTGCTCAACCCCCTGCTCTGCCCCAGGCCCTGCCCCCACTCCATCCCTCCCCCCACCCCAAGCCTGCCATGCCCTCGCTTCTCCCCCTCCCCCACAGAGCCTCCTGCACATGCGAAACAGCTGATTGCGGCAGGTGGGAGGCGCTGGGGGGCTGGGGGGCGGGAGTTGATGGGGGGCTGCTGATGTATTACTGTGGCTCTTTGGCAATATACATTGGTAAATTCTGGCTCCCTCTCAGGCTCAGGTTGGCCAGCCCTGCCTTAGAGAATACAGATAATACAGCTCCAGTTAGGGGCAGTCCTGATAAATTGATGATGTTTGGGTGTCATATAGTGTCCGTGTGGTGGGCACTGATGCCATGGTTTCTCCTTGAGGTGGTGTTCTGTGGGTTGTGGAGTAGTTGTAGTTGGTTCCACTTTTTGTTTTTGGGTTGGAGGGCTGTCATCAGGTTTTTTTTAAGAGTTGTTTTGGATTCCTTGCATCATTTCCCGGTAACTTTCCTTATTTTTTTCTTCCATTGTGTGGGAGTCTGTGATGATTTCTTGTTTGCGGTGATCCCTTCTGGAGCATGTGAGGTGCAGTAAGTGGTTCCTCAGTTTTTCTGCGGTCTGTCTGCAGAGGTGTTCAGCCTATTTGGAGTTGTATGCAGTGGTCAGAGAGTTATGGATAGTGAGACCCCTGGGGATGATGTTTCGTTTTTTGCATTTGCTCAGGAAGTAGATGTCTGTCTGTGGATGTCAGCTCTGCCTCAGAAGCATGAACAAAGTCAATAGTAGAGGGCTAACATTTAATCATGGTGTATTTTCCTCCCCTTGGAGCAACTGTTCCTGCTCAGAGTGATTGACTCTGGCAGCCAGACCTCTGGAGCACGTTCTATTGTTAACTAGGAGCCCTTAGCTGGTCCTGATAGCCAAGGGCTGGCCTGCTGCCTGTGCCAGTCATTGTTCTGTTTGCTTCCTTTAACAAAGGGTTTTCTTTTTCCATTGGAGTCATTCCAGTATATTCAGAAGAATTCATGAAAGAGGGGAGGGTGTTTTTAAAATAGTTTTGCCTCTTTGACATGGTTGCTGATTTACTTGAGTGTGCTCAGGTGCTTCCCAGGATTTGCTAAGTGACCTTGCTCCAGCTTTTGAAGTTTAGTGAATGAACAGCCAGAGCTCTCATAGGCAGGGCTGCAATCTTTACACAGAAGTCAATGACAAGGGTGAGACCCTGCCATGCCTTCTGAGTTCCATATGGTGAATCTTCCTTTAAGTCAGAATCTAGGTGAAACTAAAGAAGCCCTTTCCCCTGGCAGGTCCCATGAAATGTGCCCTTTCCTTCAAATGTCCTCATGGAACTCCACAGATCTCATTTTCATTTCTCTTGGCATCTCTTTACCACTTTAAGACTCACCACTGTTTCAGCCCTATCTTTTTAAAGGTATGTGACATCATAAAGTGTTCTGGGGGAACGCTACACACATACCCTTTAAGGTGAACTGCTTGTATGATGTGACTGGCCAGTAGAAGTGGGCAAAATATTTCAGCTGAATTTTTTTTGATGAAAACTGCAGATTTGGCAACACTGAAACATTTCATGAATTGGTTTTGCTGCTTTGGTTCAGCTGAACACCCCCCCCCCCCCCCCCCCCCCCCCAAAAAAAATCCAGAAAAATCAAAATGTTTTGTTTAGACATTTTTGAAACAAAATGTTTTGATTTTTTGGTTAGGATGGAGTTTTTGTTTTGAAATTTCCTTCAATTTTATTTTTAAAAAATTAAAAAGGTACAAAAGGGCTTGGAATAGAAAAGAAATATTTCATTTTAGAGCATTCATCAAGGGTCATGGTGGATTCTTCATTACTGACAATTTTTAAATCAAGATGGACTGTTTTTCTAAAAAATCTGCTCTAGGAATTATTTTGTGGAAGTTCTATGGCCTGTGTGATACAGGAGATTGGACTAGATGATCACAACGGTCCCTTCTGGCTTTGGAATCCATGATTCTATGACTTTTTGATTCACCAGAAAATGTTTTCTGTCTAACCCAAAACAACTTTTTAATTTTTTTTTAATTGTCTGTGAACTAAAAAATGCATTATTCACACATCTCTACCGGACAGTAATCACCAGCATAGTAATATTAATGCCCCCCCGCCCCACACTACATCAATTTTATATATTGTGGTGAAAAAGTAAAGAGCACTATGACAAGAATGCTATTATTATCCACGATAAAGCTGTGAAGTTCCAGATATTTAATGGTGGGAAAATATATAGCCTCTCTTTCAGAGGCTCATCAGTGGTTTGTGCAAATCCCTGCTCTTGGATACATACACACACTTTCATTAAATTAAATAGTAGCTACATGTGCATATGTGAGGGCAGAATTTTGTCTATTGCAATGGGCTTAGTTAGCACGTGGTTCAGTCTTTCCTGTGTGAAAACTAGTACTGTAGCGTGGATCTTGTTTAAAAAGGATTGTTGGGACTTTAGAGTATGTCTATCCCATATCTGGGAGTGAGCCTCCCAGCCTGGGTCCACAGATTTGTGCTACAGGCCTTATGTCAACACACTAGAAATAGCTGTGTAGACACTGCGGCTGGACCTAGCTGCATCATCTACACTGCCATTTTTAGCGTGCTAGCATGAGCCCTGCTCCTGCAAGTCTGTGGACCCAGGCTAGGAGGCTTTGTCCCAAATGCAGTGTAGACATATCCACGGACTTCACAATGTGCTTTGTAGGAGCTCTGACTGCCCAACCCTGCTGAAGCTGGGCTGCCCTGCTCTGCCTGAAATAGTCTCATCCTAGATAGTAGCTTTTTCATAATAGTTCACTGAGCTAATTCCCAAATAAAGTGGGCACAAAGGAGCTTTCAAAGGCCTGCTTGTTACAGAACCAACTCTCTGGAACAAGGAAGCTCCACTCTATGATCGTTACTAAAACTATTGGGCCTTAATAAGGGGACTGGTTGGTTCAGGGGCGTGGTGATGGAACCTCGACTCATTTCCAAAAGTCATAACCACCTGAGGATTGTTCATGGCTCTATGTTTGGTGATCAGACCCATTGCCAATGAACAGGTGCTACCAGCCCAACTGGTCCCTTTATTTTCAGCCTCAGCAGAGAGATCAGGGACTGAATGGACACAGAGACTGATTTATCATCTGATCCCTAGAAGTGATCCCCTCAAGATCAGGGCAGAATGACTCCATGAAGGATGGAGGCTGTCCGAATGGCATCTTGCAGCAGCTCTAAATCCATATGGAAAACGTTGAACACATAAAATCAACTTTGCTGCTTTTCCTAGGTATAATAACTGTAGGTACATTAGATTAGTAACCTTTGTTGCCATGGAAATGCTGCAAAAGAGAGCCTAGCTGCTGGAATTCAGAATGTCTGTTACTTATGCTGCCAAAACCAGTTGCATGTCTTTAAAAGTACAGCGTAGCATCGTGCCATCATATCACCTACCAGGCAGCAATGACTTTTTAAAAAGTCTTGGCTTGGCTTAATTAGCAAGGTGCATAATGCTACACCAGTCTGGAAATTTAAGAATGACAGTTTGTGGGAAAGCCACAGTGGATGGATGAAAAGATCCCATAATTAAATTTAGTTCGGAACTCCATGTTGTCATTTGCATGCACATCCCCCGTATACGAATCTTTGAATCTAGGCCCCTTCTCACTATATCATCTTCAGTAATTTATAGTCATGTAAAATGGGTAGATTGTTAGATGAACATCATATGATGAGATGCACAGGGAATTGCTTATAACTGAATGCGTATATGTCACTCTGTGTTCTACTACAGTACATCTGATGTACTACACACTGCCTTAAAGTATGGGCCTCAGTACTTTGCAACACTTTCAGTTTTGACGTCAGAAATCAGGCGTTATTTAAGGTGATCCTAAACGTCAAGCCTGTCTGCTGTCTCCTGGGACCATTGTTGTTGAAGCACCTCAGATGTTCAGTCCTTGTTAGGGACCATCATCTTTCCTGTCTTCACTTGGCAACCTACACAATTGTGCCTCTCCTCTAATGTTGCCTGTTCTTTACATGTTCAGCAATAGGGACAGGAACACAACCAACTTCTCCACCCTGTCCTTGGAACCATAGCAATTCTTCAGTACAGAGCTGAATCCAGACTTCACAGCTTAACTCCAACATGCTTTTGAAGCTCTGAAATAGGTAAGATTTGCATTTCAGTTTTATCTGCCTGTACTGCTAGCTGGGACTGCAAGCACAATTGCTAGACTAATACAAGAGAGGTTTTACCCATAGCATTTCCAGCCAGGATCATAAGCAGCAGTGCCAGAAGTCTCACAAGAAAGTCTGTTCGTGAGAGTGCCAGGCTTATTTTCAAAGTCAGGGTTTGGATAGTTCAGCTCTATTGCCAAATGTCTGGCTGCTTATCCATGATGATGAATCCTTTGAGGTTGACTTGTTACTAGTCAAAACAGAAGATCTCACAGGCAGCCATAAATTGATTAGACTGACTTTACCTCTGTCTTCTGTGGGTAGTCTACATCTTCATATATTTCTCAGACTCCCCACCTCCTTCCTTGAAAGATGCTGTGGGTTTGGAGCACTCAAATATATACAAACATTCAAGACCTTGTGTGTCATGGATAAATAGTTGTGGTGATCCAGTCCAGAACTAGTCTAAAGTTTGGGAGTGCTTTAAACAGGACATCTGGTTTAGGCCTCATCTCTAACATTTTCACATCTGTGTAAACTCTTTCAGATCATCTTCTGTGCAATTATTCTCTGTCTTCTCCCAATGATCACTGTCCACACCTCACTAGCAATCATCAGCTGGTACCTGGAGACCTTCCCACTAGCCTGGCATAATCCTAGAGTCTCTTGTTTTGCTTGGGCTTCTGTTTATTAGGTCATGGGGGGTTGCTGCTGTGATAGCATTCACAGAGTTACCATTTTTGTGTTACAACACTAAGCAGATACCTACGCTACTTGTGATGTGTTATAACTGCTTGAGGTGGGAAAGTATTCTCCATGCACAGTATTCTCTGTTGTTCAGATGCTACCGGTGTGGTGCTCTGCTTTCTCCTGTTGATATCACTCGGCTGCGTGCGTGTGTTCCCTCTGTGTGCTGCCCCAGCTCTGCGCAGATAGCTGACCCAGCAGACCCGAAGAGAACCCCCAATAACCACAGAGTCCAGTAAGATGCAAAGTCACGTCGACTAGGTTTATTGCGATCTTGGACACAATTGCAGTTCCCTGTAGGTTTCTTAGCCTAACTCAGGGCATACTACGAGAAAGTGCCTCTTGGCAAGGACCCGGCTTAGTGGCGGGACTTTCCACTCCCCCTACGGCCGGACAAAGACACTGCCCCAGGGATACGTTCTTATACACAGGTACAAACAAATTACACATCACTCCTGACGTATTAAGGTGCAACCCTTCTAC
>QXTE01000398.1:116156-219154 GCA_003942145.1 Platysternon megacephalum
AAAAAAAAAAAACTTAAAAAACAAAAGTGTGATTGATAAAAAATAATTTTTAATTCTTTTTGTTTGCAATTGCATTATTTGTTGAGGCAGAAATATATGTACATATATTTGTAACTGAAACCTTTTTGAACTTTGCACAAAAATTGGTGCTAATAATACTATGATTATACCCCAACCATAATTTTAAAAGAGTGTGGTACCACATATACATTTTTTTTTTAAAGGGTATAAAATTAACTTTTGTTGCAACAAAATAAAAATAATAATAAAAAATAATAAAAAATAATTACATGACACACACAACATAATTACGTGACACACACAACATGCTTTGCAATGTGCATGGGTTCTTTCCTGAATTTAGATTATAAACCCCCCATTTTTATGCACCTATAAAGCACTCTGCACTTCTATCCTTCTTTATAAATAATTAAAGTAGCAATATAACATATATTCAATGTTGATAAATGTGAAGTAATGCACATTGGAAAACATAATCCCAACTGTACCATACAAAATGATGGGGTCTAAATTAGCTTTTACCACTCAAGAAAGAGATCTTGGAGTCATTGTAGATAGTTCTCTGAAACATCCGCTGAATGTGCAGCGGCAGTCAAAAAAGCTAACAGAATGTTAGGAACCATTAATAAAGGCATAGATAATAAAACATAAAATATCATATTGCCTCTATATAAATCCATGGTATGCCCACATCTTGAATACTGCGTGCAGATTTGGTCACTCTATCTCAGAAAAGATATATTGGAATTGGAAAAGGTACAGAGGAGGGCAACAAAAATGATTGGGGTATGGAACAGCTTCTGTATGAGGAGAGATTAAAAAGACTGGGACTTTTCAGATTGGAAAAGAGACAACTAAGGGGGAATATGATAGAGGTCTATAAAATCTTGACTGATGCAGAGAAAGTGAATAAGGAAATGTTATTTACGCCTTCACGTAACACAAGAACTAGGGGTCACCAAATGAAATTAATAGGCAGCAGGTTTAAAACAAATAAAAGGAAGTACTTCTTCACACAACAGACAGTCAACCCATGGAACTCCTTGCCAGGGGATGTTGTTAAGGCCAAAACTATAACAGGAATAGTCAAAAAAGAACTAGATAAGTTCATGGAGGATAGATCCAGTAATGGTTATTAGCCAAGATGGGCAGGGATGCAACACCATGCTCTGAGTGTCACTAGCTTCTGTTTGCCAGAAGTTGGGAGTGGATGACAGGGGGATGGATCACTTAATGATTACCTGTTCTGTTCATTCCCTCTGAAGCATCTGGCATTGGCCACTGTTGGACGACAGGATACTGGGCTAGATGGACCTTTGGTCTGACCAAGAATGGCCATTCTTATGTTCTTATAACAAGCACCCCAGAGAATTAATAACAAACATTTGGCACCAGTGCCTTTCATCAGGGATTTAAAAACACCTTACAGGTGAATAAGGATTATCCCTTTTTACACATGGCTCTGGAGAAGAGTAAAGGATTTGCTCAATGTCACAGGCTGCAGTACAGCTGGGATTGGAATCCAGTTCTCCTTTCCTTAGTTCAACACTGTAGTAACTAACCACAATCCCTCCCCGCCACAAGAAATTTTGAGGACACCCACAGGCCCAGGCAGAAGTCAGATTTCTGTACTATTACTTAATAAGTCTATTACTTATAAAGCTGTGCATTCTGCCCTCAGATACACAACACATGCACAACTGCCATTGACTTCACTGGCAGCTGCATGCAGCCGGTGGCAGAATTTGATCCTTGATTTGAAGGATTTGGGGGGGTTAAAAGTTCTTTACTTTGCCCTAGCATTTAAGGGTGTGCATTTAAAAATGCCCAGGACAGCTTGTGAGCTCCAGCCCCTGAGTCAGGCAATGTTTGTTCATTGTGATTTACTTCTTTTCCTTTTGGGATACTAAGAAGTTCTCACTTTGAAAATACACCCAGAGTCACTTTCTCATCGTGACTATTCACCCGCTGTTTACATTAAAAGCTGTGGGCCAGGTTCTTGACTGAGGAAATGGACCTGGAGCTTTTTCAAACTGGATGCAATTCCTAATCTGTTTTAACCCTTGAAAAGCCACATACTTTACTTTCATGCTTCTGAAATGGTCCTGCCTACCCAGCGGAGTGAATAGATACCCTTGTATCTTCTGTTCTCTTCTGCCATGGGGGGTGGTCTGTGTGGGCCCTTCTTGTCATGCATGGGGTCCCCAGAAAGAGCATGACCAGCTTCCTGCTCAGAGCTGCAGGCCCAACACCAGTAGGAACACTTTTGCATTTAGCAACAGCTGTCACATTTGGTACTGGGACAACTGCCTTTTGGACAGCTCAGTCTCTGAGCACTCAGGTGGGGCAGGGCACCCTGTTCAGGGACCCAATTTTCAGAACTCTTGCAGCGCCCATCCTCAGGTCTGGGAATGTCTCTGGATTGCAGAGCATTCATAACCGAGTGCTCGCGTTCCCCGCTGCATGTCCAAAATGCCCTCACGTATCACTTGCCAAAGGCCAGCTAATGGCAGAGCTAGGGATTGAACTCAAAACTGCAGGCTCCCAGGCCAATACCTTAAACACAAGGCCATCCTTCCAAGCACATAAATCTGCTGTCTTCATTCTTTGCTGGCAGGTTAAAACGTGTATATTCCTTTCTCATTGTCTTCAGTGGGCTTAGGTCCAACGGGAGAATGTTTTGTGCACTCTCTTTTTATAGTTCTTATGAAGGTCAGAATAACTATTATATTTTCAAGCTATGCCATTGTGCTTCGCCTGGACGGGGGAAGATCCAGGCAAAGTCCCACAGTTAATATTTCCCGGTGACTTGACTAGCTTTGGAGGTGGAATACTTGAGACCTAAACAAAGCGAATGGGTACAAATCTCTTAGAGTGCGGTTCTGTGCTGAAGAGTGACTCCAAAAATGGTATCAGGGTGTTCCACATTTAATGCTGCCAAAGGAGTCCACCACAGATGTGCTCAGTTTATAAGGGAGAAGATGCCTCTTCTAACAGCCTGCAAACACACGCTGATGCAAACATCACCACTCAGAGGTGCTGCAGGACAGACAGGCCATGAGGGACACCCAGGCAACCCCATTGTCTTCAGTAGCTTTGACAGGGCCTGAGACAAGGTGTCAAAGCAGAGCCTCCACCCCCTCACTAGCAGCCCCCTGGATTATCTCCTAAGGCTCCACCCTCACTCCCTTGTCACACCTATTCTGGTCTTTAGGTCAGGGGTGTTATTTGCTATGGGGCAAGAGGGACAGTTGCCCCCGCTGACCTTGATAAGCTCCCCAGACTTTTTATAGGTCTATAAGCTCCATTCCTCACCCCTCCGCAACTTCGCAGGCAATGAAATAATCACACATCATGTTCTATATGCTAAAACAACTTCCCCCAGTCCTGTTCTGAATTATTCTGAAATGATACCTCTGTCCCTGATGATTCTGAGTGTTTCCCCACACTGCTCCATTCGTACTCATGTGGGGAGACCAGATTTTCAAGATGATGACATGGGCCTTAGAAAGCCAGGCCCTTTCCCCTGCCTGGCAGGGTAGAGGAGAAGAAATCTGCTTAGCTATTCCCAGCAATCTCGCCCCGCTCCCTGTGGGGTTGCTGGGTCTGTGCTTTAGGTGATTCCTGGCCAGCCTCTGCTGAGAAGCTTCCTCGGGGTAGGCCCCAGCGTCTCTGGCAGCTGCCCCCTTCTGCCTGAGCTGCAGTCTTACACCCCAGCTGTTTAGGGTGACCTTATTTCCCAAAGGGAAAATGGGACACCGCATGGGGCTAGCTCTCCCCCTCTCCCATCCCCATGCAGGAATGGCCCTTGCCGCTTGCCCAAGCCCCTCCTCCCCCACGCAGGATTGGCCCGAGCCTCCGAGTGACACCGTGGGACTGGTGTCACTGTTCGCTGGAGGCCTGCCTGCCCCTCGCCCAAGCCCTGCACAGGGCTGGCATCGCTGCTCCCCTCCCCGCCCCCTGCCCCCGCACATTCCTTTGCACCTCACTTTTTGACAAAAGTGGGCATTTGTCCCATTTGCTCTTGCCAACTGATCAAGTTGGAAATGCCCACTTTTGCCAAAAAAGTTGGGAGAGCCAGGACAGGGCTTAAAAAAAGGGACTGTCCCGGCCAAAGTGGAACGTATGGTCACCCTGCGCTTGCTGTTGGAGAAGAAAATGTATTTTATAATTTCACTCAGAGAGAATTGAGCCATGAGGCTGCGTGGTGCCCCTGCGTAACCCTCTATCCATTCTGTCATGATGAGCTACGCACCGCGAGGCAGTCAGGCATTAGAAGTGGCTGCCATAGAATATGTATTTGTTTTTTTCTGTGACCCACAAAGTGCATTAGGGGTAGTAACTGGGGCTGACTGAAAAACAACAATTCTGTTTTGCAAAAATTTGCCAGGTTTTGAAGTTTGTTTTCATTCCAAGGCAGAAAGAAAATGAGGCCTTTTGAAATTTGTTGTGAAAAAACACAAGAAAGACCCCAGAATAACCAGTAGCTGGGACAGTGTTCTCGGATGTGGGAGACCCCAGCTCAAGTCCCTGAACTGAATCAGCCAGCGCAGGGACTAGGCCCTTAGTCTCCTACCCACCAGGTTATAGAGTCAGTCTTTGTTTCTGGCTCAATGAATATTTATACAAAGTGGAACAGCTCCAACAGGAGCGATTGGCAGTGTCTGAATCCAGCATTGTAGCCTTTTAGTTGGATTGTATTAAGCAAGTAGCCAGAGGTCACCTTGGACCTCCTAGATGAGCTCATAGTTTTTGTGTTCTGGCCCCTCGGAGCTTCACAGCAGCAGTGGGGCTAACCCTTGGATCTAGGGCATGGTGGGAATTTCTTGATGAAAGGCTTTTTTGTTGGAAAATGCTGATTTGTTAAAACCGAAACTATTTGTGGGAAAAGAATGGTTGTGACAAATTTCCCGTTTAAACAAAAAATTGAAAAAATATTATCAAAAGACTCCCCACTTTCAACATTTTCTAAACAAAGAAGGTCTAATTTTTTGGAGTTGATACAACTGCATTTTGAAATGCAAGTTAATTTATAGTAAAAAAATATATAAAAACATTCTTGACATTCACTTTCCTGTTTTACAATGAAGCCCATCATAGAGTTGTTTAAACTCTAGAATCATTCGCTTCTCTGGCTGGCCTGAAATCCATTCCAGACATAATCAAGGGATCTTCAGAAGGCTGATAAATGCCTTACCATAGGATTAACCTTTACAGTAGGCGCTTCTTATACAAAATAACTCTTGGAAAGGTCTGATAAGGTTATGATCAAATAAATCTATCCTTAATGTCTATAGGACCTGCATCAGTGCTCACTGGGAGCCTTTCTGTCAACTTCATTGATTTCACTGGGATTTGAATGAGATTCATGAAAGAGGAACCATTTTATTGTCTATTAAAATGCAGCTTCCTCTGGGGTGGAAGGTGATAGTTGTGCAGCATTAACATGAACTGTTGAAAAACTGTTGAGGACAGGTATTTAAGAAAACATACTATATTCAAAGGGGGTTTGGGTAGGCAGATTGTAGCTTCTTACATTGGCATGTGGCCACGAGACTGGGACTAGGATGTTTGAGCGCCAGCATGGCCAGTAGCATCGTTTTCCATCTTTTCCAAAAAGCTGCATGTCCAGCAGCACCTTGCTGGAACATTGATTCCAAACTGACTCAAACAGAAGTGCTTCCTAGTAAAACATCCACACTACTCCCAACAGCACATGCTGTTCTTCAGAGGTCACTTATCTAAGCACCAACCAACCCTGACGCTGCTTAGCTTGTGAAATATTACAACAGCACACTACTCTATGGATGCAGACAACATGTAATTGCTTTTCCAGTGCTAAACATATACACCCCTCTCTGAGGTTGTTCATTAATAAAAATAAACAGATGACGCTATAATCAGTATGACTCTGCTGGTAACTCACCCTGTCTCTCCCAGCCTCTCTTTATATAACTCTGCCTGCTTCTATCCTGTATTACTGCAAATTGTTAGAAGAGAGAGTGCGGGAGGAGGTGAGAAAGGAGGCAATATAAAGCACATGCTCAGAGAAGGAAGAAGGCTAATTTGGTGTTATGGATTAGGAGCCAATAGTGGATAAATAAACTTCACTGAATAGAGTGTGCTTGTCATTATTGGTTTATTATTCCAACTGAAAGTGAATGATAGAAAATATGACCAGAGTTATCTTACTAGAAGCAGAAAAATGTATAGATTCATAGATATTAAGGTCCGAAAGGACCATTATGTCCATCTGGTGACTGACCTCCTATATAACACAGCCCATAGAATGTCACTAAGTGGTTCCTCTATTAAACCCATAACATGTGACTGAGCCAGAGCACGTCTTTTGGAAAGGCATCCACATACATTAGCGCCAGATGGATAACAGAAAATCTTTTTTCTGAAGTGATGTGGAATTAAGGGACACAGAGAAGAAAAACTCTAATTGGGCTGAGACTAAAGTTAGAGCAGAGAAGCCAGGATAATTGGTCCTGCTTTGAGCAGTGGGTTGGACTCGATGACCTCCTGAGGTCTCTTCCAACCCTAATCTTCTATGATAATTAGAGCTAGGGCCCAGGACTGGCAATCAACAGACCTGCCGTTTTCTATTCCTGGCTTTGTGACCATGAGCAAATCTCTTAACCTCTGTGTGCCTCTGTTTCACCAACTATAAAATAGCGATAATTAAGGTTTCATGTATTATCCCCATTTCACAGGGTGGGAGGCTAAGACACCATTGGGGTCTGTCTACACTACAGCAGGACTGTAGTGCATTTGTAAGCTGCTGACCCCCACATGTTCAGAGCCTATGGATAACACAGCTTCTAAGCATGTGTTTGTTCTGTAATTAGCCCCTATGTAACACCAGGGCTGGATGGCCTTTTCCCACTGTACTGTAGGGCGCAGGTACTTGGTACTAGGAGTCTGAAGAGGCTCTCAAGAACTAATTTAAAAAAAATATTTTTTATCAATGAATTGGAAGAAAATATAAAATCACAGCTGATCAAGTGTGTGGGTGACCAAATTATGGCAGCGTGGTAAATAACGATGAGGACAAAGCAGTCAGACAGAGCGATCTGGAGCACTTGGGAAGCTGGACGCATTCAAACAAAATAAGTTTTAACAGAGCCAAATGCAAGGTCATATCCCTAGCAGCAAAGCATGTAGGCCACACCTACGGAATGGGGAACTCTATCCAGGAAAGCAGTGACTCTGAAAAGGATATAGGGGTCATACTGGGCATGCCCTCAACATGAGCTCCCAGAGTGATGCTGTGATGAACAGGGCTAAAGCCATCATTAGACATTTGAGTAGGAATACTGCAGCCAGTTTTGATGTCCATATTTTAAAAAGATGTTGAAAAATTGGAAATGGGGCAGCAAAGAGCCATAACATGTTTTGAGAGCTGGAGAAAAATGCCTTCTTGTGAGCTATTGAAAGAGCTCAATCTCTTTAGCTTATGAAAAAGAAGGTTGAGAGATGACTTCATTGAAGTATTTAGGTGCCTTCATGGAGAGAAAATGTTGGGTATTAAAGGGCTCTTTAATCTTGCAGAGAAAGGCATAACCAGACCCATGTCTGGAAGATGAAAACAAACAAATTCATATTAGAAATAAGGCACAAATATTTAACAGTGAGGATGATTCACTATTGGAACAAACTGCCACAGGAAGTGATGGATTCTCTGTCTCCTGATGTCTTCTAATGAAGACTAGATGCCTTTCTGGTACGTGCTTTGATCAAAACCTAGCTATTGTGATTTACAGGAGGCTTGTGATATGCAGGGGGTCAGATTACATGCTCTAATGGTCCCTTCTGGCCTTAAAGCCTACTAATTTATTAAAAACTTAGTGTGACATGGGAATCAACCTCTGATGTTTTACTGTGTAGCCGGCTTGATCCCCATACTCAGAAGTCATTAACTGGGGTGAGCCAGGGGAAGCAATTTAAACATCCAAAGAGGCTGGCCAGGGGCAGGACATCAGCCTTACAGGGGAGGGGTGGGTGTGGCAGTTACATCATAAAGGCCTGTTGTAGGACCTCAGCCTATTGGGCAAAGGAGGTGGGGAGGTTGTGACTTCACAGAGAGACCCTGACAGCCAGGCAGGACAGAGGTGCAGAGCAGGGGCAACCTCAGAGACTCCTGGGGCTTTGCTGCAGCAAGTCTCCTCCTCGAGGCCTCTCCTTGAGGACGGAGACAGAATTAGGATTCACGTACATGAGCGTGAGGACGAATCTCTTTGGAACTTTCTCCTTTCCTACTACTGATTTTGTAGTCCCTGTTTAGAAGGTAAGAGCTTCAGAGAGGTTTGGAATCTGTTCAGTCTGATCCACCTGGTACCAGCTGAATTCTAGGCACAGAAAACACTATGTTAAGATAGCAGAATTTGATTTCCTACCTGGGGATTTTGTCCCTTAGAATCACTGGCAGGGCCGGCTCCAGGCACCAGCTGAACAAGCAGGTGCTTGGGGCGGCCACTCGGGAGAGGGGAGGCACGACCAGCTATTCGGCGGCAATTCGGCGGGGGGCCCCCCCCTCCCGCTCGGAGCGAAGGCCCTCCCGCCGAAGTGCCGCCGCAGATCGCAATCGCGGCTTTTTTTTTTTTTTTTTTTTCCTGGGGCAGCAAACACCCTTGTGCTGGGGCTGGTCACTGGGGGGTTTTGGGGTTGTTTTTTTTGGTTTTCCTTTTCCTTTTTCCCTCCCTCCTCTTTTTTTTTTTTTTTTTTTTCTGCCTGGGGCAGCAAAAACCCTGGAGCTGGCGCTGATCACTGGGGACATTGGGGTTTGTCCTTTTAAGTTTCCCTTTTCCTCTTTCCCTCCCTCCTTTCTTTTCTTCTCTTGCTTCTTTTTTCCCTTTTCCCTGCTTCCCTCCCTCCACCAAGAAAGTGTGTGTGTGTCAGGGGGGTTTGGTCTCATAGTGGGAGGCCCTCACAAAGAGGTGGGACTGGAATAGAGCTCTGAGAATGATCCCCTCTGGTGGTGACCTGGGCCATCCTTTGGGACATCTGGTGAGACCCCTCAACCTCCCAGCTCTCAGAGTCTCAATATTGATTGGCCGAGCAGAGAACTATTGACAGGGAGCAGACGCAGGTCCTTTTGTTCTCTTTTAAGACCTAGCATATAAGTCATAACCAATCATGTATTTGATTGATCTTGCTACTTCTCTCCAATAATTGTATCTGAGCAGTTCATGATTCTCTCTAATGTTCTAGTTCTTCTAAAATACTTGCTGAATAGTGACTATGAACAATTGTTGGTCTGTAGCTCATTTGAGAGCACTTTATTCTGATCAGTCAATATATCCAAAGGGGCTGGCCAGGGGCAGGACATCAGCCTTGCAGAGGAGGGGTGGGTGTGGCAGTGACATCACAAAGGCCTTTTGCAGGACCTCAGCCTATTGGGCAAAGGTGGTGTGGAGGCGGCGACATCACAGAGAGACCCTGACATCAGCCCGGCAGGACAGGGGTGCAGGGCTTGGGCAACCTCAGAGACCCCCATGGCTTTGCTGCAGCAAGGATCCTTCTTGAGCTCTCTCCTTGAGGACTGAGAGAGAAGTAGGAGTCACATACATGAACGTGAGGAGGAACCTCTTCGGAACTTTCTCCTTTCTTACTACTGATTTTTCTAGAAAATGAATGTCCCTGTTTAGAAGGTAAGAGCCTCAGAGAGGTTTGGAACCTGCTCAGTCTGATCCACCTGGCGCTGGCTGAATTCTAGGCACAGAAAACACTAGGTTAAGGTGGCAGGATTTGATTTCCTACCTAGGACTTTGTCCGGTAGAATCACTGGGGACATTGGGGTTTGACCTTTTAGGTTTTCCTTTTTCCTCCTTCCTCCCTCCTTTCTCTTCTTCTCTTGCTTTCTCCCCGTTTACCTGCTTCCCTCCCTGCACCAAGGAGGTTTGTGTTTTGGGGTGGGGGGTTGCTCTCATTGTGGGAGGCCCTCACCAAGAGGTAGGGCTGGAATAGTGATCTGAGAGTGAGCCATCCTTCGGGACATTTGGTGAGATCCCTCAACTTCCCACCTCTCAGAGTCTCAATACTGATTGGCCGAGCAGAGGGTTATTGACAGGGAGGAGACTCAGGTCCTTTTGTTCTCTTTTAAGACCAAGCATATAAGTCACAACCAATCATGTATTACATTAATCTTGCTGCTTCTCTCCAATAATTGTCTCTGAGCAGTTCATGATTCTGTCTAATGTTCTAGTATACTTGCTGAATAATTACAATTGTTAGTCGGTAGCTTATTTGAGAGCACTTTATTCTGATCATTTGATGTATGAAATTCAAAATGTGACGGTTAGTTTGAAAGTCAGGACTCCTGGGTCCTATTCCCAACTCTGCCACTGACTGGCTGGGTGACCTAACACAAATCGCTTCACTTTTCTTTAGTTTCTTCCTCTGTCAAGGAAGGATAACAATCCTCTCCTGCCTCCGTCACAGTGGTAGGAGCTGTGAGGATCTGTTTGAGAGTGTCACTAGTAGCAGTGCATAATATGAAGTGTTCCATCACATGGAGGCATATCAGATTATGACATAATATAATAGCTGAAATATTCTATTTTATTATTTTGAAATTGTTATGAGCAGCAACTACTTAGCACAGACTGAAGCATCTTATCTAATTCTCTAGATCAAAGTGTCTCCTCTTTGTGTGTGACGAGACAATTTAACAGTTTGTGACAAACAGGAGGTGGTTTAGTCTAGGGTGACCATATTTCCCAAAGGGAAAATGGGACACCGCGTGGGGCTAGCCCGAGCCCTCCTCCCCACGTGGGGCTCGCATCGCTGCTCACCCGAGCCCTGCCTGCCGCCTGTGCGAGGCTGAGGCTGGCGTTGCTGCTCCCTCGAGCCCTTCTTGCCCCCGGTCCAAGCCCTGCCTCCCCTCCTGCACGGGGATGGCGTCACCACTTGTCCTCCCCATCACCCCCCGCATGTTCTTCCACACCCACTTTTTGACAAATGTGGGCATTTGTTCCATTTGCTCTTGCCAACTGATCACTCAAAAAATGTAGAAATGTTTTGCCAAAACTTTTACCAAAAAAATTGGGACAGGGCTTAAAAAAGGGACTGTCCCACACAAAACAGGATGTATGGTGACCCTACAGATGGGGAGATAACCATTCTATCCATTAGCCCCTTTGTGACTTTTGCCCCCTTATGGGGGAGAAGGGAGAAGGAAAAGGCCCCCCCCCCTTTATTCTCCTGCACCAGAACCTCCTCCAGTGGGATGCTGGGAGACATTACAATGAAGGGGAGGGGAGGAGTAAACACTAGAGCTGATAGAAAATTTTCCACTGGACCCCCTCCTTTTTTTTAATTGACAGAAAATGGCTTTTTAATTAATTGGACATTTCTGTTTCTGTCAAAAAACAAACAAAAAACTTCACTTTAAGCTAAGAAATGTTGGTTTTCAGTTGGTGAAAAATGAAACATTAATCATGTGGGGGTTTTAGGTTTTTTGATGAAATCCTGAACAATGTCAATAAAAAATAATTTTTCTTCAAATTTACCATAGGAAAAAGCATTAATTCCCAACCAGCTCTACTGGAAAGTGCTCCCCTGCATGCCTTTTGCTGTGCTTATATTCCCAGACCCTCTACAATACTTTCTATCCTGTTTCTTCCTTCCTGGTTTATTTAAGGCCTGGGCTACACTAGCGGGGGGGTTCAAACTAAGATACGCAACTTCAGCTCCGCTATTCGCGAAGCTGAAGTCGAAGTATTTTAGTTCGATTTACCTGGCCGTCCTCACAGCGGCGAGTCAACTGCCGCGGCTCCCCCGTCGACTCCGCTTACTCCTCCTGCCGAGGTGGAGTACGGGCATTGATTTGGGGATCGATTTATTGCATCCAGACGAGACGCGATAAATCGATCCCTGATACATCAAACACTACCCACCGATCCGGCAGATAGTATAGACGTACCCTTAGTTTGGTCCATGGTTTACTTTGCCCTGCTTGGCACCATTACTTTTCATGTGATCTCTGTCCAGCTCTTCCTGAACTTTCTGCTTTACTCAATCTTCATCTCAACTTTCTTTTGCCTTTACTGTTACCTCCACGTAATCCCCAGCTGCCCTAGCCTTTCCCTTCCAGTGGTCACTCATCCTGTCTCTCTCACTCCCTCATTCATCCATTCTCAATCATGTTCATTCTCTTCCTCCTCCCCCTCCCTTGTTCTTTCCATCACCATTGGGGGTAAAAAGTTGGAAAACTGAGTCACAAGTCCACCCAATTTAGGCTTTATCAATTTTTGCCTTTATTTATACAATTTCAGACAGAATTATTGTCACTTATAGTGTCTGGACATACATTTGTGCCAAATAAATAATAACAGACAAGACAGAATTGGTAAATGGGCCCAATTTACCACATTCTGGGGCACCAGGAAGTTCTTTTACCTTCTATGGTAGTCGTTGCCTTCTCTGATCCTTCAGTCTCATTCTTTAGTTTCTGGTCCAGCCTTTCATGTTTACTTAGGTTTTTGTTTGTTTTTTAAAAACATTTCTACATTACAGATTCCTTAATCTTTGTCCAATTGACTTTTAGCACATCAGCCCTTTGGATTTCAGATAACCCGTACATTATACATGCACAAACTTCAATTACCCAACTACCAAAGCTTTTATTTTTACTATTAACAATTCTTCATTTTATATTTCAATTATACCTCTATATATCTCAGTATGTGTTATTCTGTGCTACCCGGAATCTATTAGAAAGGGAAGGGGAAATTGGTGATTCTTTAATGTCCACATTTCTTATCTTCTTTAAACATGGGTTTGTTTTTTCATTTAAGGTTTAGTTTTGTTTGTGAATCATTAGACCTTTTCCTGTGAATGCATTTTGAGGGGTGTTTCAATTTTAGGGCCATGATATATAGTTGCTTTTAATGGTACCCCAACAATCACACACTGCACACAACCATCCACTCTCACAAAGTCACCCTCCCAAACAGTCATAAGCAGAAGTTCCATTAGGCTAGAGTCGGGGAAAGGTGGGTGGCCTACTTACAAGTCATCCTTGCAGTGTTGTGGCACTGTAGGGGATCTGGAGGCCCAAGAAAAAACTACTCTTGGAGCCAGAGGCAGATTATGGTTTTGTGGGGCCCTGAGCCAGAGCAAGTGGGGGGCCCTCCCTACTCCTTCCACCTGCAGTTCCCCCCACCCCGCCCCCGGCGCTCCTGGTGGGGAAGTGGGGTCGGGGTACGGGGCTTGCCCAGCCCTGCTTCCCTGCCCAGCACTCCTGCTGGGGAGCAGGGTTGGAGCACAGAGGCTTCCCCCGCTCCCCGGCAGGACCACTGAGCGGGTGGAGTGGGGCAAGCCTCCGTGCTCCGACCCCGCTCCCCAGCAGGAGTGCTGGGCAGGCCGGGGGGAGCCCCCGTGGCCTGATCCTGCTCTCTGGCAGGAGCGCCTGGCGGTCGGGGGGAGCGAGGTGAGGGCGAGGGGGTGCCCATTTTTCCAGGGCCCCCCAATTGGCCGGGGCCCCGGGGCTCGGGTCCCAGTGGCTAATCCGTCACTGCTTGGATTGGTAGTTTGGGGAAAGAAGGAATCTGAAGTAGCACGGCAGCTGCAGGATGTGCAGGCCAAGTTCGCTCCCTGTATCCACAGTCCAGTGTTTGAAGCCTTTGGAGCAACTCCTGTTGAGAGCTAGGATAGGGGGACCCAGCCAGAACCATGCTGCACAGACCTCCTGTTTGGGAAGTTTATAGAACTATAAAATGATACAATCCCCCAAAGTGGATGCTGTTATTTTGGTATAAAGGTGCTTTTATACTGGTATAGCTTATTCCTGTATGGTAAAGGAGTAACCTATACTGGTATAAGGCATCTTTATATGGGTATAACTGCATCCACACCAAGGGTTGTACTCATTTAACTATTTTGGTAGAAAAAAAATCATACCTCTAACATAAATAGTTACATTGCTACAGAAACTATGTGTAGACCTGGTCTGGGGTTGAAACTGTGAGAAGCTTCTCTGAACTGCCTTGACCCAGAATGATTTGATTTGAATTTTTTCCCCCCATATTCGCTCAGAAGTAACTTGAGCTCTCTGGACAGCACCCAAGAGGGCAGGAGTGGGAGAAGGATGTCGGAGTTTGAAATAAAACAAAAGTTATACTGGGGTTTTGGAAAATCTTTCAGTTGATGCTGTTGGTGGATGATGACACAGCTTCCTCAGAGCCCGGGGAGAGCAGCACAGAAACCTAGGCAACTGGGCAAAACAGAGGCAAAAGCTATTTAAAGCAGAGAGGCTGTGCCCTGGATGTTTATGTCAAAGGTCTAATTGTAAGAACTTAAACATGCCAGTAAGTGCTACTACAAATGATTAAGTACTGACTTAGTTACACCATACACAAGGACTCTCAGGTCAATTTAGACCCAGCATTTAAGAGCCTGTTCCTTTATCTCTTCCTAGACAGAAAGTCCTGGCTCATACAAATACTTCACTGACATCAAGGCTGTTTTCATAAGCAGTGGCTACTCATGTGGGTAAGGGGTTTGTAGGGCATAATCCCTTGGCATAACTGAGTGTAACTCCAATGAAATAATGGAGGTGCCACCCACTTCCACCGCAGTGGATTTGTCCCTCGGGTATGTAGCACCTTGTCCCTCAGTGTGTAGCACCTTAATTTTTAAGTAAAATTATCATCTTGCAGATATTAGAGGGCTCTGGGCCTTTGCAGAGTCATAGCACACAAGGGGTTAATAGAACGGCAATTTGATTTGTAAAGTTGTATATTGTGATTTGACTCACCACTATACAAAGGCAGTGGCTAGGAAACCACCCCGATGAGGCCCATAGAAGTACCTACTGTAGAAAGACACAGAAGCTACTGAAGAAAAATCAGTTGCCTTGTTTCCAAAGGATATGCACTGTATAAAGCCAGGCTTTACTCACTTGTACAACCATCTCTTTTTTTTGTTAAGAACTCCCCCTTCTTTGTCTCTTTCCTTCCACTTTCCCACTTGGAAAACTTCTCTTTCTGCCAGACAGCAGGAAAAGAGGTCTTCTAGCACACACTGTATGTTATCACTCCATGGGTGAGTCACTATGGGCTGCTTCAAGTAGTACTCTTCCCTGTACACTGAGTACAGTACATTTCCTAGTGACATGTCCAAGATGTCACATCCTTGAGCACTTATCTGTGGCATGTCACCACTCAGCACTGCGGCTTTTTGCTTCCAGCCTCATTTTACTCAGACTGAGCCCTGTCTACACAGGGGAGTTGCACTGGTACAACCTGATGTGTGAATTTAAACAGATATCGTTAAACTGATGCAAACCCTCTGTGTGGACGCTCATTTTGGCATAAGAGAGGCATTTTTCACTTTAGCTTAAGTCAATTGGGAACAGGTTGAAGTTAAACTGCAATGAACCATTTGAATCCAAAACAAGAATGTCAGCCTAGGAGTTTGCACTGGTTTAACTATGTCAGTTAAAAAATTGATTGATGTGAAATGGCTGCAACTATTCTACGAGGACAAGGCCTAAATCAGCTAGGAAATACAAATGAAGAGCGCTGCCACTGTGTCAATGGCCCCGTGAAGTCAATGGCAGTTTTTCCACTGCCTTCATTGGGCTTTGGCTCAGGCCCTAATGGCCCATTTCTGCATCCATTGAAATCAGTGGCAAGGCACCCATTGTTTTCAAGGGGAGCAGAATCAGGCCCTGTTTTACTGGTTAAGAATATTGAACAAAATCTTTTACAAAAATACAACACCACTGGGCTTATTTGCCTACGAGCAAACATACCATATTACACAGTGCATGAATTTAGCTGTTTGTTCTTATTGGACATGGTCAATAACCATTAACATGCATAACCCTTTGCATATCATTATTAATGACTGAGTGCGCATTTGACTCTGTACAAATATAAAGGAAGAAGTCATGATCCCTGCACTAAAGAGGTCATGATCTAAATCAGTCAGTGCAGCAACATTATGAATGCTATGACATGAAGACGTAACAAAAAAAAAATGGAATGTGAAAACAACCTCTGTTGATAGCACCATTAATTATAGAGATGCAACTGTTCTCTCTGCAAACAAAATACTCTTTAAATGAATAGCATTTAATGTAAATGTGCTAAATGGTCTGTACCACAAATTGTACAGTGGGATTTAATCCTCTGCTGGGATAAGTAACCTTGTCCAGTAGTGAGGGCTCCTTATTGAATTTTGGGTGTGTGTGTGTGTGTGTGTGTGGGTGTGTGTGTGTGTGTGTGTGTGTGTGGGTGGGTGTGTGTGTGTGTGTGTGTGTGTGTGCTATCACATGTGGATGTGGACAAGAGAGTTCAGGTTGTTAATGTTTTTAAGACCTGATCAGTGGAAGCTTTGTTATTGATTTCAGTGGGCATAGGATCAGCCCCTTAATTCAGATTCTTAATTAATTGATTTGGGATTGAAGCTTTAGGAAGAAAGATCTTGTGGATGAACATAGAGACACAGACATTGCCAGACTGGCTCTGGTTATCTAGTCCAGTATACTTAGGACCAAATGTTTTAGAGGAAGACGCAAGAAACCCTACAATACATCTGCCTGCTGTGAAGATTATCGTCCCAATTCCTAATAGTTATAAATTGGTTTGAACCCCGAACCATTTAGATATTAATTATGATTAATTATTATTATTTATTTGTATTGCAGTAGGTAGGTGCTGTACGAACAGAAAAAGACAGTCTGTGCCTCACAGAGCTGGCAATCTAAAGCTTATACCAATTGAGCTTAATTCTTAATGAAATCTGTCCTGTAGAGACATGATGATGGGAAAATCTGAAACTATCTAATGTGCCTTTAAAGATCAGTTCCATCTAATCTGGGACTCAAGCACTATTAAGTGCTAGTCATTGTATGTTGGTGCATGCCATTGCTGCAGGGCAGAGTTACAGTTGTTGGCCTGCCTTAACTGTGCATTTCTATAACTCATTATGTTTGGATTTATTTTAAATTTAACCTTAACTCTGATTTTCCTGGGTTTATGATGCTTGTTTTTCAGATAATCACAACACCCCTGTACTGTTTTCACCCTTAAATTAGTGATATGTACTCAGCCTTTAATTTGAGTTTAATATAGTTTTCATCTAGGAATGGATAGATATATATTAAAAATAAAATATTGGGTCCTAGGTTGGTCATGTATACTATGTACTGACTGTTATTGTTTCATACACATTCTGATATTAATGTCTTAAATATGCATCATGTTTTCATTTCCCTCCACTCTATTCGTATGGCATGTTCAACCAGCTTTGAAGAATTGAAAAGTATAAGCAATCGGGGAGGGGGGGGGGGGAGATCAATTGGAGTCTAAACCTCAAGGCAGGGCTCTTGTGATCCTTATATCAAGTGCCATACTGTACAATCATTAAATGCAGTATTAATACCTATAGGAGCTTGATAAATCATTAATCTTGTATAGGCAATTAATTGGTGCTAATGGAGTTTGTGGTAATGCAAGGCATCACAATGCATCATCCAGCACCATAATAGTCCCATAGTTAAAGGTAGCATTGAGATTTGCATTAAAAACACATATTAAATCCTTTCGTTGTTTGAATTATTATTATTATCTTAGTGCCTAGGAGCCCTAGTCCGGACCCCATGGTGTTAGTTGCTGTACAAACACAGAACAAAAAGATGGTCCCTGCCCCAAATATATAGAATCATAGAATATCAGGGTTGGAAGGGACCTCAGGAGGTCATCTAGTCCAACCCCCTGCTCAAAGCAGGACCTAATCCCAATTAAATCATCACAGCCAGGGCTTTGTCAAGCCTGACCTTAAAAACCTCTAAGGAAGGAGATTCCACCACCTCCCTAGGTAACCCATTCCAGTGCTTCACCACCCTCCTAGTGAAAAAGTTTTTCCTAATATCCAATCTAAACCTCCCCCACTGCAACTTGAGACCATTACTCCTTGTTCTGTCATCTGGTACCACTGTGAACAGTCTAGATCCATCCTCTTTGGAACCCCCTTTCAGGTAGTTGAAAGCAGCTATCAAATCCCCCCTCATTCTTCTCTTCTGCAGACTAAACAATCCCAGTTCCCTCAGCCTCTCCTCATAACTCATGTGCTCCAGCCCCCTAATCATTTTTGTTGCCCTCCGCTGGACTCTTTCCAATTTTTCCACATCCTTCTTGTAGTGTGGGGCCCAAAACTGGACACAGTACTCCAGGTGAGGCCTCACCAATGTCGAATAGAGGGGAACGATCACGTCCCTCGATCTGCTGGCAATGCCCCTACTTATACAGCCCAAAATGCCGTTAGCCTTCTTGGCAACAAGGGCACACTGTTGACTCATATCCAGCTTCTCGTCCACCGTAACCCCTAGGTCCTTTTCTGCAGAACTGCTGCCTAGCCACTCGGTCCCTAGTCTGTAACAGTGAATGGGATTCTTCCGTCCTAAGTGCAGGACTCTGCACTTGTCCTTGTTGAACCTCATCAGGTTTCTTTTGGCCCAATCCTCTAATTTGTCTAGGTCCCTCTGTATCCTATCCCTACCCTCCAGCATATCTACCACTCGTCCCAGTTTAGTGTCATCTGCAAATTTGCTGATATATAAATATCTTCCCTAAAGTACTTGCTTGCAGGTTAGCAAGTTATAATTATTTTAAAAATCACCCCTTCTGATAGTTTTATCTGGGAAGTCTCTTCTTTTTTCAGATCCTTTCACTAAGTTCCTGAGGTTGGAGATTTGAAAGATGGCATGGTTGAAGACCATTTCAAAATCTAACACACGGCCTAAGTTTATTTATGCAAAAATATTTGATTTATTAACACTATTAGTTATAACCCTTTCTGTTTACATTACAATGTTCATTATTTATTTGGCCTCAGAGATGTTTGTAATGCATGGCTTGGAATCACAGCTTTCATGAAATTGTGAACTGAGTGTTACTGATGCAGTGTTGCCTTTTTAAGTCTGTTGAGCGACTGAAGCTATAGTTGCAGAGGGATATGAACTGCTCTGTTCATTTCAATGAAGCTGCACTAGCATGGGACCAATAGTGGGAGAATTGCCTACAATTCATAGAATATGTACAGCCCAGGACACTACTTAATCTGACATCAGTGATGCTTACGTTCAAAGGGCCCAGTCCTGCAGCTTTCAGGGCTTGTCTACACAGGGAAGTTACTCCACAATAAGGTAGGGTGTGAATTTAAAGAACAATAGCTCTGCTTGAATAACTGCCTGTTTGGACACTCTTATTCTGGAATGAGAAGGTCCATGTGGGGAGCTATTCAAGAACAGCTGTAGTGGAACAGTTATTCCTATTCGCTATGCTGGTCAACCTCCCAATGTAGACAAGGCTACATCTGGGCAATTTCCCCACTGAAGCTGTATCACAGTTGCTTTTGTTGCTGTAATTTTCTGTTATTACAGAGTCGCAGATTTGCACTTTGGGGACTTGTCTTGATTCCAGCTATCAGTGTCCAGCAAGAAGTGTAACTCCCCCGTGCAAACCCCTAGCATAGATGAGGCAAGCTGCAATTTGTGCCACTGCAACTTTCCCTGGTTTCAAGCAAGAGAAAACTGCTTCAGTAAAATAACACTTATTTTGTCTACATTAGGAGTTAACACTGGCGCAGCTACATTGGAGCCTCAGATGAAGGGAAATCCCCATGTAGACAAGGGCTATGAGTAACCTGTTACAGAGGAATGTCAGGGCTGTAATAGTATGCAGCAATATTGCCAACTCCAAATGTTCAAAAATCATGAGTCAGGCTCACCAAAAATCATGAGATTGGCTCTAAAATCATGAGATTATGTAAAAATAATAGATTTTTATTTGCCTTCTGCTTTTTGAACCTTTAGGGTGCACTGGGGTCACATTTTGAAGCTTTCTCCACAGCCACAAGGGCTAGAAACTTACTTTTTCTTTACAAATGAAGGCTGAAATCATCACATATCCACTTGACTCCAGGAGCTGTGACTTTAAGAAAAACAATAATGATCATGAGACTCTGACAAAATCATGAGAGTTGGCAACACTGAATTGCAGTATTGTTAGCTGTGTCAGTCTCGGGATATTAGACACGGTGGGGGAGGTAATATCTTTTACTAGACCAACTTCTTTTGGTGAGAGAGACAAGCTTTCGAGCTACACAGAGCTCTCTTCCTTTGGCAGAGAGACCAAGTGCATGTCATCCCACAGCAAGCCTACAAACAAGAATGCATACAGAAAATTCAGGATTAAATACAGTTTAGAGCTCACCAGTAACAGTGTGCGCCACACCTCAAGAACTTCAAACAACAGAGAATGCCCCATGGTGCAGTCCACTTGTCAAGGTTCTTAGCAGAGTGTGGTAAAAGCCTCAAAAGGTACGCTAGACATAGAACAAGCCACAGGCAATGATCTGTCTGGCTGTGTCATTTGCTGGGAAGTAAGACTTCCCAGCAAATGACACAGCCAGCAATGAAAATAGCTGAGAGGGAACAGAGAGCAGATTTAATGAAAAACATGTGGAAAATTTGGCATTTTGCCCCTGAAACATTGTTATTTAAAGTAGAACAAAGCATAAGCCAATAGCGCCATTCACTGATCCACCATCTGGATATGTTAAGTGGGGTTCCCTGGCTTTATTTTAGGCATCTGACCCAACAGCAATGTTCAGGAAATACGCAGAGGCAGGTAGCACTGATCAAGTCTAAGGCCTTGTCTACATGGGGAGGCTATTCTGGAATAAGGCAGGGTGAGAATTTAAAGCTTTATAGCTCTTCTGGAATGACTCCCCATGTGTACACTGTTATTCTAGCATAGCTATGGAAGAATAGTTGTGCATGTGAATTTCCCTGTGCAGACAAGCCCTAATTCCTTTCCTATTTTGTCTCATATCACTTGTGGGAAAACATACCTCATTTTCTACTTTGAACCTTGATTTGTCTTTTTAGGCTTGAACCTTTAGCAGAGTTCTTCTCTAGGCTTCATTTGTTAATGCTAACAGAACAGTCAGCTCGAATTATGCTGGGCAAATAGAATATTTACATAAGGCTTGATCCAAAGCTCATTGAAGTCAGTGGAAAGACTCCCCTTAATGTCAATGGGTTTTGGATCAGGTCCACAAATTATACTTTTCTGCTATATTATTTCTATTTGTGTATGAAAAATAAACATTTTAAAACTGCCTTCCAATAAATACCCACATCTGGACAGAGCAGCTTTTGAAGCTAATCCTTTCTGTCACTACTGCTCCTCTGATACTTTTAGCTGGTAGCTCAAGGAGTATTTGAAGGCTATAGTTGTTCATTGAGCAATGTGTTTAGGTCACCAGCGAAGTGTTTTGTTTATGTTACTTGCTTCTGTAGGATCTTTTAGCTACACAGGAACAGATGTGCAAAAACGGTGCCAGATCACAGTGACGCACTGATCCCATCCAGAATCCTACTGGCCCCATTCAGAATCATGTTCCTTGTGTGCCGGCCCAAATATATTTCTGGCCAGCCTTAGTATGAACTGTTTGTTTTCCAGGCATATTATTCCTCCGTAAGCAATCTGTGCTTTTCTGGTTGCACTGACATTATTACTTTCCCCCACCCTCTACCCCTTAATGACTTTCCCCACAAAAGATAATTACTGATGAGCCTGCTACTGCCTTGGCTAAGAGAGACAAGATGGGTGAGGTAATATGTTTTATTGGACCAACTTCTGTTGGTGAGAGAGAGACACACTTTTGAGCTATGAAGCTCAAGTGTGTGTCTCTCTCACCAACAGAAGTTGGTCCAATAAAAGATATTATCTCACCCATATTGTCTCAATATCCTGGGACCAACACAGCTACAACAACACTTCTTACAACAATTAGCTAAAGAGTCTTTTAGCTCAAGCATTAGAGGCTCATCCTTTAAGATCAAAAGGTTCCCAGGTTCAATCCCCACCACGGACAATCCACCTGGGATTAAGTAGACAGCTATAGTCAAGTTTTTAGAATTCTGGGAGAACTTTGCCTTCGCTTCCTTCCTCTGTGCCCCTATGAACTTTTCCTTCCCTCTCCTTCAATCTGATACGCTTCTAATGAGGAAGTGTGTGGTACTGTCACAGGGTGGGCTAGCTCTTTAAGGGAGTTGGGATCAGCCCCACCTGTGTCTAGTCAACTGCCTCCTCAGGTGATGGGTGTTAAGGCCTCCTGTAAGAAGGAGCCTGCTTAGCTCAATAGGAAGAATGACCTATAGGGAGTTGGAAATGGTCTGCAGGATATTTAGTCTCAGGGAGAAGGAAGGGTCTCCTATAGTGGAGCCAGATGGATGGCATGAAGTGCTTGGAGTCTCTCTGCAGTGGGCCACACTGCCAGTCCTAGAGAGAGCCTAAAAAGAGGCTGTGGGAAGGGCCTAGAGATAGGCAAGGTAGGGACTGGTTCAGGGAGGAGGTGAAGCAAGAGGTCCAAGCAGATGTCCCTTTGCAGTTTGATACAGTGTCCCTGGACTGGACCCTGGAGTGGAGGGAGGGCCTGGGTTCCCCTACAGACCCACCAATGAAGGTGATGTGAAACATGAGGTTTCTGGTGTTGACTGTTTTGTTGGCCCTTCTGCTTATTCCCAGAAAGGGGGGTGAAGTTCATGATTTGTCTGGAGGGTTGAATCACTAAGAAGCCCTGGAATTGGTCTCTTCAGAAGAGAGAGACTGAAGGGCCTGGACCCAGAAGAAGGGGACGCAGAGGGATGGGACACCAGGTACCAAGAGAGGTAAGGTGATCTTGTTACAAGTACACATTCACTGCACCATGTATTTCTCTGGTAACTTAATATAAGTGGATCCTTGTGCATCAGTGGTCAAGTAAACAGGAAAAAGTAACATGTTCCCCTTCTTTAATGGCACATACACCCTGCTAAGAATTCTCTAGCCCAGGGTCTGGGCAGGGCTTCCTTCCAGTGGCTTTTGGCTGGTCTTTCTTTTGGACAGGAAGGAGAGAGTTTTTTGTTCTCCCTTCAAGTGGTGCCACCAGAGTGTATTGTACTCCTGGCTTCCTGTACTGGTGGTATGGGCTTGATAAACATAGTCATTTAGCCATATGCTGCTGCAGCTTACAGCTAATGGACATACAGATATATGTGAACAGCCAAGGTAACAAGCGAAACAGCAAACCATAATTGTCTGTATTAGAGTAGCACCTACAGGTCCTAACCAAGACCTGAGCCCTAGCATGCTATGGAGAGTATGTTATGGAGAAGTTCTTACAATTTCTGTAGATGAAACAGAAGGGGGTGGGGAGAAAAGGCAAGGGAGTAATTTTCCAAATGTTAAGGATGGGGATCTGAGGCACAGAGAGATTGTGATTTGCCTAGGGTCACATAGGAAGCTAGGGGCAGAATCAGGCATTGAACCTATATCTCCTGAATCCCAGCCCACTGCTTTAATCACAAGAGCACTGTTGTCTTTTGGGCTGTTGGAGCTTTAATGCTGCTTCAGTGTAATATTTAAGGCAGGGGTCGGCAACCTTTCAGAAGCGGTGTGCCGAGTCTTCATTTATTCACTCTAATTTAAGGTTTCACGTGCCAGTAATACATTTTAATGTTTTTAGAAGGTCTCTTTCTATAAGTCTATAATATATAACTAAACTATTGTTGTATGTAAAGTAAAGAAGGTTTTAAAAATGTTTAAGAAGCTTCATTTAAAATTAAATTGAAATGCAGAGCCCCCCAGACTGGTGGCCAGGACCGGGGCAGCGTGAGTGCCACTGAAAATCAGCTCGCGTGTCGCCTTCGGCACGCGTGCCATAGGTTGCCTACCCCTGATTGAAGGTAAAATAGTTATTTGGTTGCCCAGAAAAGGTACAAATAGCTGTGTCCCATCAAATACGTGATTATTTGTTTAATCCCAACAATGTGTTTAGTGCTGTAGAGTAATAGACACACAGACAGATCTGACCTAGAGAAATCACCATGGGCTGATTAATAAATGATCTTCTGCTTATCAGCACTCTCAGATGTAAATGTTTTGCCTAAACCTTGAGTGGTGGGAGAGAATTAGATCATTCCCACAAATACGTCTGTGCAAGTATCGGTGACTGACATGGTCAATGAAGCTCAGATGGTTAGACTTAGTTATGAAAACTGAGCCCTATAAGGTATTGGAAGCATATATGCCAACCGGATGGGTACTCATCATAAAAGTGCTCTGCCTACCAGAAGTAAAGTCATGCCCAGCCCCCTTTCCCCATCCTTGCAATGGAGTACACTTCCTGCACATTGTTTTCAGGTCTTACTGGAGGGGATTCCCCATAACAATCTAATCGAAGCTTGGCCAAAGAAGATTGCATATGCTGGGGCCCCCTCTGTGCAAGCTGCTACCCATGTGAATAAACAAGCAATTGTCTCGATAAGGCTTTTTGGCAAGGGCCCAGAGGGATTTGCCTGGCTGAGGGGAAAGTGCACCCACAGTGCAGCTTCTAAACAATACGATCATTCTGCATGGGCAGCCCGCGCAGCTTTTCCTTGCAGAGTGGTACAGTCACATTAATGTTAGCGGATTCTGCTCTGTCAACCTGCCAGTAACAGCAAATGCTAAACAGAACAGCAAGGTCATTTAGCAACTCTGGGACCCAGAGAGCTCTCACATGTGTTAGGCTTTGTTACTGGGTTTAACTGCTCGTTTGGGGACAGGAATGCCTGGAACAAGAATACAAGTCAAGAGCTCAAAGAATGTTGGAAACTGGGCCGATGAAACAGTAACGGTTCTGCTTAGCGACTTTGAGATGGCTCAGTTTGACTGAAATGACCGTGTCAGATGTCCGAGTGCAATTCAATTTACTGTAACTCTTGTACTGCACCCTGGGCGTCGAGTTATATGGGCCTGTGGTTTCTGGGCACCAGGAATATTCCTGGCCTGGGGCCTGGCTCCAGCAATGTGGGTCTCTCCCTCGGCCCTGCCTTCCACCCCCGGGCGCTCCCCCCTCCCCCGGACAATTTAAAATGGCCAGGGGCCCCCACCCACCACCGGCAGCGCAGTGGAGCTGAGCAGCTTCCTGACTGCTCGCTGCACATGCTTGCCGGCCCCTCCCTGCAGCCCCTGGGCGGGGTGAGTCTGTGTCCCGCCCCAAGCGCCCCTGCCGCCAATAGGAAGCTGTGGGGGCAGTGCCTGGGGGTAGCAGCGCATGGAGGCCCCCCAGCCCTCCCTGCCTAGGAGCTCCAGGTAAATGCTGCACCCCCCGACCTCCTCCCAGAGCCTGCACCCCCTCCCTCCGCACTCTCTCCTGCCCCCAATCTCCCTCCCAGAGCCTGCACCCCCTCCCCCTTCCCACACATCCCTCTCATCCCCAAACTCCCTCGCAGAGCCTGCACCCCTACCCCTTTCCCACACACCTTCTCCTGCCCCCAAACTCCATCCCAGAGCCTGCACCCCCAGCCCAGAGCCTGCACACAAACTCCGTCCCAGAGCCCACACCCCTCATCCCCTCCTGCACCCCCACCCGTTGCCCCAGCCCAGAGCCTACACCCAAACTCCGTCCTAGAGCCTGCACCCCTCACCCCCTCCTGCACCCCCAGCCCCAGCCTGGAGCCTGCACCCAGCACCCAAACTCCATCCCAGAGCCTGCACCCCAGACTCCCTCCCCCACCCAAACTACCTCCCAGAGCCCAACCTCTCACCCCTTCTGCACCCCAAATCCCTCCAAGAGCCTGCACCCCTCCTGCACCCCAATCCCCTGCCCCAGACCAAGACCTGCAACCCAGACCTCCTCCCCCCACCCAAACTCCCTCCCAGAGCCTTAGGCAGGTGGTTGGCGCCTATAGACATTGTGAGATATGGATTCTCTCAGCTCTGTTATTGACTCTTTTCGCTGTAGGGCAAGTGAGTTAAAGTCTCTGTGCCTCAGCCTCAGTGGGGGTAATATACTTGCCCTCATTTATAAAGTGTCTTGAGATTTAATTTAGGATATGTCTGCACTTGGAGCTGGGCAGGAGGTTCCCAGCTCAAGGAGACATTCTTGCACTAGCTCTCATATAGCTAGCGCATTAAAAATAGAATGCAGGTCTGGTCTACATGACAGTGTTAGGTTGACACAAGGCAGCTTACGTAGACCTAACTATGGAATTGTCTACACCAGGGTTAGGCAACCTATGGCACATGTGCCGAAGGTGGCACGCGAGCTGATTTTCAGTGGCACTCACACTGCCCCGGTCCTGGCCACCGGTCCGGGGGGCTCTGCATTTTAATTTAATTTTAAATTAAGGTTCTTAAACATTTTGAAAACCTTCTTTACTTTACATACAACAATAGTTTAGTTATATATTATAGACTTATAGAAAGAGACCTTCTAAAAACCTTAAAATGTATTACTGGCAGGTGAAACCTTAAATTAGAGTGAATAAATGAAGACTTGGCACACCACTTCTGAAAGGTTGCCAACCCCTGGTCTACACTTAAATTTCGTTCCTGCTGATGTAACTGCCCTGCTACGCCAACTTAATAACTCCACCTCCACGAGAGGCAACTTAGAGTCAAGGTCGATGTTCTGAGGTTGATGCAGTGTCAGTGTAGACATTGCGTTGCTTATGTCGAATGTTACTGGCTTTCAGGAGCCATCTCACAATGCCCCATGCTGACAGTACAATCGATAGGAGCGCTCCTGGTGAGAATGTGTACTGCCAATACAAGAAGCAAAGTGTAGACATGCACAAGCAATGTAAGTACTGTGTCAGCTGTATACCAACGTAGGTTGTAGAAGCTCCTTCACTGGAGGTTTTCAAACGGAGGCTGGATAGCCATCCGTCTTGGATGGTGTCACGGAGTCACCGGGCGATGCTCTGGAACTACTCCATATGAAGCCAGTCAGGACTCGGGGTGGGGGGGTGGGGGTGGGGGGTGGAGGGGAATGCCTCCACTCTCTGAGCATACTGTCTCCAGGGCAAGAAGCTTACCAGCTTCGACCTTCCTGGGTCTGACCTCGGAGCATTCAGCATCCCCTTTTCACACCGTGCGCTTCCCACGGTGAGTCGACTCCAGTGGGGCTCCTGGGGAAGCCAGAGGGCCCTGTACCCCAACTCTGCAGTCAGACGTGACTCTCAGCCAGTGTAAAACAGAAGGTTTATTCATAGACAGGACCACAGCATAGAACAGAGCTTGCTATTACAGACATCAGTGACTTTCAGCCAAGTCCACCTTGGGAATCGTGGGCCAGATGCCCTGGATTCCCCCTCTTCCAGTCCCCCCAAGCAGCCTTCCAGCCACTCGATCTCCGATACCCCCCTCATGCCTTTCCTCCTTCTTTGGGCTGGTCCACACTAGGGGCGGGATCGAACTAAGATACTTCGACTTCAGCTACGCTATTCGCGTAGCTGAAGTCGAAGTATCTTAGTTCGAATTTGGCGCGCTTACCTCGCGTCCGCGCGGCGCCGCGATCGAAGTTCGCGGCTCCCACGTCGACTCTGGTACCTCCGCTCGCCCTGCAGGAGTACCGGAGTTCGAAGTAGCGCGTTCGGGGATCGACTTATCGCGTCCAGACAAGACGCGATAATTCGATCCCCGATAGTTCGATGGCTACCCGCCGATTTCGGCGGGTAGTGTAGACGGGGCCTTTGTCTCGCTTCCCGGACCAAAGTTGTCACCTGGTTGCACCCCCCTCCTGGGTCTTAAGTTACATAGCTGCAAATAGCTGGGCAGTCTCACCTGCCCGGAGGGCCTCAGCAAAATCTCACACCCAATTCCCACCACCTAAGTATTGGTGCAGTACACAGGGAAACTAAGCCCTGGTCTACACTGGGGGGGGGATCAATCTAAGTTACGCAACTTCAGCTACGTGAATAACGTAGCTGAAGTCGACCTACTTAGATCTACTTACCCCGGTGTCTTCACTACGGTGAGTCGACTGCTGCCGCTCCCCCGTCGACTCTGCCTGTGCCTCTCGCCGAGCTGGAATACAGGAGTCGACGGGAGAGCGCTCGGGAATCGATTTATCGTGTCTAGACTAGACACAATAAATCGATCCCCGCTGGATCGATCGCTGCCCGCCAATCCGGCCGGTGAAGACAAACCCTAAGGTACACACAGTATTAGTATAGGACAGATGACCCTTGCAATCCCTTCTAATGGTATGATTCTAAGTTAGGTTGATTTGATTTTGTAGTGCAGACACGGCTGTAGCAAGGGTGGTACAAGCAGCATAAGGGGCTAGCTATCCTGAGTACACACACCTAGTATCTCTGACAAGCGCATTCTCAGGGTGGCTAGCTCCTCCGGCCGCTTGCATTGCTGTGGCTACGTTCCATTTTTCGCATGCTAGCTCAATGAGAGCGACGATGAATATGTCTGCTCAGGTTGGCAATCACGCCCCCAGCTCGAAGTGAGTAATAGACATACCCTGAGATGGGCTGGATTCATTTTATTGCCCTGCACCTTGTGTAAGAACTTTTCAGAATGGCAGCATTTTGCACCCACTTGGCACAAAGTAGTGTTCGTACAAAGTATCTCAAAGCACTTCATAAAGAGAGGTAAGAACATCTAGAGGCTGGTCCAAGGAACTGGGAATAGAGGCGCATGGGTTCTAATCATGAGTCTACTAGGGACTTGTGTAACTTGGATGAATCACTTAGTGCATCTGTTTACCCACTTGTAAAATAGGTATAATCCCACCTCACAGGGGTGTTGTGATGGAGGTTTAATTAAGGTTCTGGAAGCCTGGTTCTAACGTGAATTCTTCAGTGGCAATGTACTGCAACTTATGTTTTGGCTTAGTGAAAAGGTAACCTTTGGCCATTGCAGTGTGACAGCGTGTGATGTGTGATACCCTTTGCTTAACACCATTCCTGCCCTTTATTTGCTGAGGAAATAAAATAACTTCCCTAGGACAAATCACTGGTATCATTAGCCACTATCATGTCAGATTCATCAGTCTTCTGTATAGTAACATGGCGTTGGATGAGACTCCATTCAAAGCGTGTGTTACTATTTAATATGACATAGAGGTTGCTGTTGACTGATGCAAAGCCCTTTTCTACCACAAGGGCTAGTCCTATTGCCTCTTACATGCCCCTCCCCAAACATACTGATGAGTCTGGTTTCCTCACAGGGCAATTCAGACCATTGTTACAGCCTTTGAACAGGCCAGCCATCTCCTTAAATGCATTTTCTGAATTTGTTAAAGAACCAATAATCTCTCACTTACCCAGCTCTCTGTATTCCCTCATTTGCTCTTCCGTGGTCATGCTGCATGTATATCTGATTGTGTGCTTTCTAAGTTTCAGTTTTTCTAAGTCCTTTTTTTTTTTTTTTTTTGGCATTAAAGAGATGCAGTCTGCAATTTTTCCTCAGACCCCAGGGCTCTTGAGTTTATGCAGGCACAAATCCCTTGAGAACAGAGCCTTTGGATAAGAGCTATCATTCTGAACATACACTCCACTCCTCGGAGTTTGGAGCCTGCTGGGGACAGGAGTTTTTAAGATGAAGGGCAAATGAATGGAATGTGGTGTGGTTGACAACAAGGTGAAGTAAGAAGACAAACCGAAATGCTATGGAAATAATCTGACTTGAAAAAGACAGGACAGTTGTAAAGCAGAGAAAAGTGCAAGTCATCATTTTGGAAACACCTGCAGCTGGCCCATATCAGCTAACTGGGGGTCATGGCAGGGTCCCAGAGCCCAGGCTCCAGCCCAAGCCTGAACGTCTACCCTGCAATTTTATAGCCCCACAGCCTGAGCCCAAGTCAACTCACACGGGCCAGCCACAGGTGTTTAATAGCAGTGTAGACATCCCCTTTCAGTCTCGTTCAGCTAATAGGGACTGTTGTTTGTATTGGACATAATCTTACATTATTTGTGAAGAAAGTATTACACAGAATATATTTAAACAAAATAAGGCAGATTTATTAACTTTATGTCCCTGTGATGGCCTCCAGGACGGCAATAAAATGTGTACGCTGTTCTGGTGGTTGGTAAAAGAAATTCAAACACAGCAGCTACAGAAATTCTTTGAAATATCTAACACGATTTAGCTGTCTTGAGTTTCATTACTGATGACTAAATGCTCTTGTTAAGAGTTTACTTGTACCCATGATGTACACAACTGAAGGTGGACAGAGAGCAGCAGAAGAGCTAACCCCTCCCCAAGAATGCAAATAATTGCTGCCTCTTTTTATACAGTTTTATTTGTCTCTGTTTTTTATCTCATCTTCATGCCTCCGGTGATCATGAAGATTTTCAGTCTATCAAGAGAAGTGGTAGACTCGCCATTTCTTCATGTCTTCAAATTGTTATGAACTGGCTTAAAGCTTGCTCTGGGTTGGGTTAAAGTGTGCTACAGGTTAAATTAAAACCCCATTGAAACTGATGTGTGAACACCCACACCCTTCATTTAAAATAGCTGTCAGAGACATTTAAGGGGCCCCACCTAAAAGAGTCTGCCCAGAAACTAGCACCATGTGGATGGAGAATTCCACTGGGAATTGTTCTGACCAAGTGGCTGGGTGTGTCTGACAAAAGATAAACTGGGGGGGGACACAACAGGACACAGCGAAGAGACTGAAGGCAACCCAGGAAGAAGTCCAAGCAGCAGCCTGTAAACATGGATGGGGCATCGGGAGAAGGCTAGAGTTGTTTGGGGGCCTGGTGCTGGCTGAGAGAAGCTTGGGCCTGTAAGCTAAGAAACTGCTCCTTTTATTTTTAGTTCCTCCTGCATTTGCAGAATCAGGACTTTGTACATTTCTTGTAAATAGACAAGATTTAATAATAATAAAAAATACCAGACTTCATCATCAATTTCTACTCCCAACTGGAACAACCTACAAAGCCCCAAACTTTGACTAGCCACTCGGCTCAAGAAGGGGCAATAACTTCGAGAGAGGCATCCAGTCTCGATTTTATGGTTTAGTTTAGTGTAACCCAATTTACTGGGCTCACTACAGGGGTCACTGGTTGAAGAATGGCTTCTGATATACAGGAGATCACACTAGATGATCTAGTGGTCCTGCAGTGGAGTGGCTCACCACTTGAGGGCTGGGGCTAGCCAGTCCTAGTTACAGAATGAGCCACACGTGGGAGAGATCAGGGTGATTGCCCTATAAAGAACAGCAGGGGGCAGCACTGAAGGGGGGAATGTTCTGGGATTCGAGACCACTAGGAGAAAGCGGGCTCTAACAGAGAGTCCTGGGAATTAGGGCTGAGATTCCAGCTAGGTAGGGTCTGAGAGTGGCCTATCAAAGCAGGAAAGGTCCCAGGCAGGAAGGCCTGAGAGGAGGAAGAAAAATCTTTGTTTTGTGTGCTTTTGGATGGACTTGAACAATTTGTCTTGAATTTGTTTGTTAATTTAACAAAGCACAACTCGAGAAAGGATGGGAATGGAGAAAAGTGGGTTTTGAGTTCACTGAACAATCCAAGAGGGGAAACTGAGGCAGCTGCCTGCAAAGCTACCCCTGGCCACAAGGGGCTTCTCAGTATATGGTAACACTGCTACAGGTCCTTTCTGACTTAAGCTCGATGAATCTTCAACATTGTGGGCCCTAATCCAAATCCAAGACTGGCCACATTTAAACTCTAGGAAAGTTTGGATTCAGAATGGAGCTTTGATGCTCAGGCTCATCTCCAGTCATAACCTCTTTAAACATTTTTCTGTTTCTGAGAATTAGACCCTCTCGTATTCTTTGCTAGAGTGCTGTGAAGGGGCCTTTAGTGAGCTCAAGAGGGTGTAGTAATATTTACAACCACTTTGAGGCCACTTCACAGAGAGTGGGAAATTCAGGGCTTGTCTGCACTTGGAAATTTACCAAAATAGCTATTCTGGAATAATTATTATACAATATTTATTTTGGTATAAAGTCTGTGTGGAAGTGGATTAAGCTGCAGTGGGAAAAGACACACAATACAGAATAAGTGTCCATGTGGGGAGTTCCTATGGAATAACTATTTCAGTAAATTTCCAAGTCCTCAGGCTGTCTTCTATCCTTCTTGATACCCTTTGGAGTCATGTATTTGTGCGGGAAGGACAGCATTATCCGATGTCCCCTCTCCGAAGATGGAAGATGGGAAGCTTGGGAATGGTTGCCTGAGACCCCAAGTGGGAACTAAAGGGAGTGGAGGAGAAATCGGGCTACCTTTCTTCCAACTCCCATGAAAACTACAAATATTTAGATTGAGGAAGGAGCGCATCTCAGGGATATGGCTTCCAGGTAAATCTATAGAGGTTGGTTTATTGCAGATCACTGCAAACTGCCTCTGTGGTTCTGGTTCATGTAACCCCCAGGAACTGAATTCACCCCTTTTTATTTCATACCAGCCACTGTACAGCCAGTGGACAGTTAGATGGTTGGGTCACTGCTGAGCTATCTTCCTTTGGAACCTATAACCTAACCTGAAAGGCATCATGTAGCATTAGCCATTCTCTGAGCCATCCAACTCCTCTCCATCAACAAGTATTTTATGGGATAGCTGAGAAGTAGAGTAAAGATTATGTAGGGACCATTAAATATCAGGCATGTAAGCTTAGGCACTAACACAAGCAGTTAATCCAAACAGTTATTAATTTAAATGTCAAAGTGATGTAGTAGCTACCAGAAAGGATTCAAGCAGGATTTATGAATTTAAGGCAAAAATAAGTTCTGGGAAGAGAAAATAGAACAAGATACCAATTTATCTCCTATTCTGGCACAAAACATTGAGTCTGTTCTATAAACAAATGTGCATGAAGGCAGAAGACCTTCTCTGTGATAAACAACTTAAACGTGCTGTGCTCTCTTGCCTGAAGTTCTTGGAACAAAGGCAGATTTTAAGACCCCTGGACATATTTTCATGCTGTTGACACATTTCAGAAGCATAAATGAGAATCTGAGGCCTGGACTGCAGACAAAACCTTACAGGGCAGATTGTGGCTGACCCCTGTATGGATGTGCCACAAACCTCTCTCCTCCTTTGCCATTGTGAAGAGGCAGCGTTTGTGCTAGCATGGCTTTCCTGAGTCCGTGTAGAGTTAAAGTGCTTGCCATGTGTTTAGTCTGTAGAATGGCTTTGTAAATCTCTCAGACATGGTTCACAACAGCTCAGTCTTCTCTACACTGGCCCAGGAAATGCTGACCTTACATCTCCTCAGCTATGTAGTGCAAAGGAATGGGGAATCCTGATGGAATAGCCCCAAAACTGCTATGTGAAGGGGAGCTACCTCCCTCACCTTGAGACAGCAGTTCCCCCATATGAATGCTGCACTGTCAGGATTTCACAGGTTGGAGGGGTGGGAGGTTGTCAGGCCAGAGGGGAGCAGGCATGAGAAACAGCCACTCCATGTAACTGTCTCCTAACCATCCCAGGGAAATCGCAGTGGGAGTCAATGCTGCTTTATTACAGAGTGATACAGTATAATTGTATTTGTTGTATGGCACAGCATAGACACACCTTCCTCCTTATTCTATAAATAGTGACATTCTCGTTAATATCCTAAGGTGGGCCTTGACCCAATTCCTAGGTATAAACGCAATGGACCTGCAACAATTTACACCAACAGAACTTCGTCCACAACATTCAAATGGGTTTGAAATTGGCTAAAATGAGTTCACCTGTCCCCTACAGCCAACTCGGCCACGAATCCCGGGTTAAGGGTCCACCTGTTGTGGTGCCAGCCCATAGTTCTGGCTCCAGACTCTATTTATTCCTACACGGAGAAATGCATTTTGGGGTAACAGAAGGGACTCTCTTCAGAGGACAGATTGCTGGTGGGTGCTATAGTCAGTATTTTTAGAAAAAGAGGCTGAGAAATATTTATATCTATAATGTGGCACTGTATAAGTGAGGGATAAATACAATCAATACCTATGACACATGGGACAGAGGATGATAACCTCATAATAGTCAAAGGAAAGTACATGGTTTCTAAATCTGGTCAGGGTCTTACGCAAGCCTATTTGTCTAAACCAGTCATACCTCTCTGAATGTAACTCTTTAGAGCATCCATTAATGTAGATAAATATATACCTTCTGCCCATCTGTAAGAGGTGGGGGAAAAAATTCCAAGTACTGAACAGATGTGGGCTTTGGCTAGTCATGCTCATTGTGTGCTTGCTGTCCTATCTATTTTAGCAAGCAAGTTTACTACCAGGAATATTCACTGAAATAACTAGCTGTAATTACATATTGTAGAATAGTCACTGAAAATGAATTCATCGACATGTGTCTCAGAAACCTGGTTCTATGGAGTTATGCTCATTCAGTCAGGGATCAGAAACATGGGCCCTAATTGTCCAATTAACAAAGCTCAAATATTAAATATTTGCAACAAAAGGATCAGAAATGAGCCACAAACCAAGGGCCAAATTACCCAACTAATGAATTCAGGGAGATCATAAACTGCTTGTGTATAAAAAGTCAGATTACACTGAATTATTCCTTATGAATGATTTGCCCAACTCACGTGTATTGATACATATGCACCAATACATATAGCACTTAGATTAAGCATATTCTTCCCTCCAGTTTCCCTGTTGCTGAGCCTAGGTCTAACTGAAACCATGAATGTGATAAATGTCTTCAACTAATCTGGAAATCAGCCAGCCATAATGCAAGTTTCACAAAGAGTGAGTTGTAGCTGAGAGGCTTGTTATTCAGTTCCTACCAACCTAGGCACAGGGAGGCTCATATTTGGCTTACCTGATAGTGCTGCTGATTCAAGTCTGGGCACACACCGCAAGCCCAGCCACCGGATGGTGGAAACTGTTAATTGATCAATTCTGCTTCTGTCTGGTCTCCAGCTGGCAGATACAAGACAGGATAATGTCAGCACCTGTGTAAAGTAACAGGGAACCCACACTGAGCATTCAAAGGAACTCCAGACAAACCTCAGGAAAATACTACATTCCCCTCAGCCTTCAAAACATGTCTGTCTGCAGAAACTGCTCCTTTATGTGGTATCTACTGTCATGCAAGCCTGGTAACTCGCTGAGACTGCTTCTGGGGTGGGAGAGGTGCCAGGCCAGAAGGAAAAAAATACACTCACATTGAGAATATCATACCTAGGAGTCTCCTCTACACTGGCACAAGAGAGGACTCAATGGGTAAATGGATTAGCAATGCGCTAGGAAGACTTTTTGTTCCTGGTTTGGCAGTTCAGATGCAGCCCTGATAACCCGTATTTAAAAGTAGTTACCATCTGCTGGCTAGTGATTCTAGATGAACTGAATTGGCGAGTCCTTGTCTAATACACTACAACGGGTACCATGCTGACAAGTTCAGCAGGGAGAATCTGGACTGGGGAGGAATGGAGATTGAACTACTCTGAAAGTCACCCCGTGAGGAAACCTCTCCAGATCAGGCTTGCTGGGCAGTAGGAGAAAGCCCGCACTATTACGGCCAGTGCTGAGAAGTTTCTCTTGGAGTCAGTGCTTTTGACCCGTATCCAGAGCTATCACTCTGCCACCTTTCACAAACACTGATGGCTCAACTTTCAGTGGTGCTGAGCACTCAAGCTGCCATAAATTCATCTCAAAAGATCATTTATCACTTATTATTAGTCATGCAGACACAAATTGGAAAGAAAACTGTTCTATTAAACTGAGCATTCCATTACATCCCATCTTTCCTGTTCAGAAGTGAAAATGGAAGGCACCCCTCATTTAAAACACTTAACACTGGCACCCACCCCAAAGAGTGAAGTTCCAAATGGCGCAGCCCAGCTTCAGAGCTAGTCTTTCTTTGTTTCCTAATAGTCACTACTTGGCTCTGTTCTGAGGCATTCAGGTAACAGGAGTATGTTACCAAAGGCAGTGTACATTTCAAAAGTATACAAGCTGGGTACAAATGAAAGGTAATGTGAATTTTGAAGTCCTGTGCAGTCTTTGAAAGATTTTTGGAGGTCTAAACACCTCAGGGATGATCTAGAAAATACCTAGTCCTGCCATGAGTGCAGGGGACTGGATTAGATGACCTCTCGAGGTCCCTTCCAGTCCTATGATTCCATAATCTATGCCTATTAAGTGTTTGGGCCCACGTTTACCCAGTTGGCCAACCCTCTCCTGCTAATAATAAACAATCTATGCCCTGCAAGTCCTCGGACTCTTTAAATGTCTAAAAACAATGTGACCTGCCTATATGTTTGGTTCACCTTTGTATTTTACTTATTCTGGCCTCCCTTTCTTGGGAAGATATTGTTATATCAGCATATTTCTAAACTCAGCACAAGACTGATTGTCAGAGAGACATGGGAAAATCATCAAGAAGGGAGGTTGGATTGCTTGAAGAGCACACTCAGTTCTACACCTCTGAAGCAAATATAGTGCTAAGTAAGATGGAAAAGTAGCTAAGAGTATTAAGGAGAAACAATAAAAATAAACTCACTTAACACAGGGGGCAGCCGTGTTAGTCTGTATCCACAAAAACAACAAGTGGGTTTTTTACCAATGAAAGCTTATTCTCAAATAAATCTGTGAGTCTTTAAGGTGCCACCGGACTCCTTGTTGTTTCAGTTAACACAATGATTACAGTTGCCTGGATATATTTCTACCCTCTCCTCCACTGCCGACTTTTGTATCTGTGCTCTTTGTTTTCTCTCCTTGAGGGTATAGGACTTCATGCCTGTTAGGACCAATTCCCTCATGATTTCTGGCAGCCCCCACTGATCTAATCTCTCCAGGTCACTTGGTGCCAACCTCTTCTGTGACTGGTGTAAATTCAATCTTGATCAAATTTTCACATGACAACAAAACTGGAGAATTAGCAAAGAAACAAACCGGCAAGAAAGAGACTCATTAACAGACTCCAGTTTCTCTTCAGGAACAGGCAGGGAAGCATAAGGGGGGCATCAGTCAAAGGGAACTGTGCATGAAGAATGAGGCCTACTACACAACCGAAGTTTCCTAGGATAAGGGGTCTGCCTCTGGTTTCAGTTGGGCATGCTTCCCCCATTGTGCGCGAAGCAGCTCTGGGGACCACCTAGGAGTTCTCTATAGACCAAGTTGACAACCTCTTCCCTAGAAAATATATTTAACCATAGAAATTAGAGATCGGTAAAGACCTATTAAATCACTAAAGGCCTGATCCAAAGCCCAATCAGGTCAACTGAAAGCCTCCTATTGATTTAAATGGGCTTCTGTTCTGGCCCTTAATCCATCCCCATGTTGGTGCGGATTGTCCCATACACTATGGTAAGTGTTTTGTCCAGTTATAAATTATTCAAGCACCACGACCGCCACAACTTTCCTAGGTAATAATTCCAAAGACTAATAAACCGAATTGTTCAGAGTTTCCTCCAAATAGTCACCTTTGCTCAGTCTTGCACCATTATTCCTAACTATCCTCTCTTTGACCAGCATAAGCAATCCCTCTCCCTACTTTATGTTTACATTATCAGTTGCTTGTAGATGCTTATCTTGCTCTCCTTGGTAGCCAAGTACAGCTCATCTATGTGACAGAACCATGACCAGGAAGACTTGTGGTGAACTTCTGTGGAAGGGATGGTTCCATAAATTAAGGCTGACTAAAGATTACAATCAACTATGTTTCAAGACTTCAAAACTTCCTAGTTAAAAGAATATGTAAGCTGCTTGTCTGGGCCAGTTTCTGGGAATGAGATATGCTGCCTTTTCTTTATCTATCTGGATCATCTCCTTAAATGTGCAGTGTGCACACACTGACAGGAAGGGGAAAATGGCAATTTATCTAACTTGCATGTGAACTGTGCAACACTCATCTTTGACTCAAATGAGATGCCACAGTACCGCAGGGTCATATACGAGATCAACCCTATCGCCTTTGTTGGAGGCAGTGAGCCTTAATGTAATTTTTAACCATTAGGTTCATAGCATAGTCTTTGGAAGAGGCTGCTCGTATTATTCTACGTGACAAACAAGTACAGGCTTTCTAGATTGCTCCTTCATCAGGAGGGATTTGAACTTTAGCTGACCTTTTCTACAGCAACGCAAGTCCGTTGGATATGCTGACTGTATGCCTCCTGTGCAGCCCTCTTTGATGGAGAGCAGAATTAATGATGTTCTCAGTGCTAACCGCACATAAAACTTGGTACTCTTGACTGTTTCAAGAGGTCACATTTCCCCCCCAGAAAATTAATCTGAAATTCCTAGAAAGGGGGGATCTTCATGGTACAGAGAGTATTAAAAATACAACCCATGCATGTATTTAAAATAAACCTAAAAAACCACAATAGGGGGCTGATACTTGTTATCTTTTGTTTGCCAGTGAAGTTCGCTGACAAAGACATTCTGTTGAAACCGCTAGTTTAGTGGTCTCAAGCTAACTGCACATAGTCTCAAGTTTGTAGTCTTCAAGATTAAAAGAGAGGTTGTAAAAGAAAACTTCCAGCAGAAAGCAGGGATATTGCGTAACACTGATGCGGTCATATTTTCTGGAGAAGAATGATCAAGGGTTCGGAACGTTCTCCCACAAATATGATGCTTATCAAAAATGTATTTAAAGCTCTGGTGTTCGCTTCCTGCCTTATCTTTTCCTGCTTCTCAATCCTTCCTCTTTCTTAGCCCCCGACCCTTTTCTTTCCTCCGGCTCCTCTGCTCTGTTCTCTGGCCATGCTTCTCTCCTTAACTTCTGTGCTTTAAGGGCCAGATTTTCAAAGATATTTAGGCGTTTATCTTGTGGGATTTTCAGAAGTGACTAGGTGCCTAACTCCCACTGATCTCATTAAGTGCCAGGCTGATCTCCTGGTGTGGGAGGAGTGATTCATTCACCCCAGTGCTCCTCTCTAAATCTTGACCCCCTACCACTTCCCTTTATTGATCTCCCAGCTCCTTTATGAGATCTGAGCTGGCTTAGCAGTTTCTCAGATCTGCAGGCAGCAGGTGCCCTCAGCCCTGCACACACTGTGGGGCTTCCCCTGATGCTGCAGATTCATGGCAGAACCCACATTTTAACTACTCTGTCTTTAAGTGTGTATTTACTATGGAAATTTGATCAACATTTTATATATGAAATATTTTCAAATTGTTCAACCTATATCCCATTTTTCACTGACATAATATCTACCATGCCTTTAGGAAAGGCAAACCATAGTCATGCTGCAACATGCCCTAGTTCCTCCTCGAGTCAAAGCAAACCCATCTGGCATGGGCAGTGGGTATCATAGGCTGGGGGAGGCTGAGCCTCGCCAAACATCCTGGCATGGCCCCACCCATGCGCCGCCCGCCTGGTGTTCTGGGGCTGGGGGCGCTGCAGTCACACAGCCTGCCCGGCACTCCAGGGCTAGGGGCACTGAAGCCGCGCCGCCTGCCTGGCACTCCAGGGCTTGGGCTGGGGGCGCTGGGGCTGCCCACCCGGCACTCTGGGGCATCCCCCAAGGGCCGGTTCACCTGCCACCCATGCCATCTGGCCTGAATGTAGGGCTAGGGGAGTGTACAGGAAAGATACAATCTAAGATCTTTTCCCCATACCAATCTAAACCAAGGCAGATTCACTGGATCAACCAGCGAAAGCTAGATCTAAAATGCCAGATAAGGCAGCAATGCACAATGCAACGTTGCCAACTCGTGTGATTTTTTTTATCGCAAACATTTGTTGTGTTAATTAAAGCCCCAGCTTGTGGAGACAAGCGATTATGGAGAATTTCTGCTTATTTATATTTTAAAGACAGTTTCTAGCTCTTGTAGTTGGGGGAAAGGGTAACGTAGTGGAGGCACCTAATTCCCATTGACTTTGTCTCTTTTGGGGAGTAAACCTCCTACCTTACTTTGACAGTTTTCAAAACTTTACCCCAAATCTTGAAAACATGACCCAAGAGCACCCTAAAGGCACAAAAACTAGAAGACAAAACCAAATAACCCCAAATGTATTTGGCTTAAAAATCATGAGATTAAAAAAAATCCCACAATTTTGGGGGAGCTGACACGATTTTTAAATGTTTGGGTTTTTTAATTCTGGAGCTGCTGAGTTCTGAGTTTTGCCATTGATATCAATGGGGCCAGTGTTTTGAACAGTGGGGGAAAAACAAACTCGGAAGCATCTGAACTTGCAAGAAGCCCCTGTATTTTTTATAAATCATTCTCTGAAGCAATGTCACTTCCCTCTCCCACCCAAATGTTTGGGTCTCCATATCTCCATATCTATAACAGAGTGGAGCAGAGTGGAGCATAACCAGAAGTGTAAGGGGATTAAATAGTACACTGTATCTCACTTTGTTTATGACAGTCAAGAACATGATGAGACCTGCAGCGTCACTTTTCTTCTTCCATCTTACGTGCAGTCCCAGAGCAGTGAATCTGCTTCTTTGTCCAACACATAGTTTCCTTGCCTCAGAGAACAGCAAACTCACGCTGAAAAGGGGAAAACAGAAAATTAAAACAAGTGTAAAAGGCATGTGCATACGGGCTCTGAGACAGCAGGGGAGAAGCACAGCGGAACTGCATTTAACCTCAGTATTTAACAACAAAGGGATAATGGTCTGGGGAAGAGAGAGTCGGTCAACTTCAGACAGAGCTACCATCCAAAAACAGGCTGGCAGACTTAGATAGAAAGAAGCACTGTTATCTCTATAGCTGGGACACTTCCTGCCATCATTTATTGTATGTTAGTCACCACCACCTCCCACTCTTTCAGCATGCGGGAGACAGCATGCAGAATATTGCATGAGAAAGGATCACTTACCCATCGCCACTTGCAATCTATTTCTTAAAAGGCTTGTTTATTTTTGCCAGGCATAGAGAAGCAATTTGTGTTTTGAACTAGAATCACTGGATTCCTGTATCCAGCTACCATTAACCATATTGTTGTGGTTTGTAATTCAGTGCTTTCCCACCTCATTGATCTGCGGCTAAGCATTATCCTATTGGAGTAACTGCGCTAAATTATTTTCATTGCTTACGAGGAGGAGGATGAATGGAGAGCAGAGGCTTTATCAATGAGGGGTCTCTGGCCTTATGCACACTAAGGCCATGTCTACACTGGCGAGCTTACAGTGGCGCAGCTGTAAGATCACTGTGTAGTAGCTCTATGCTGATGGGAAGAGAGCTCACCCGTCGACATAATAAAACCACCTCAGCGAGCAGCGGTAGCTATAGCAGCAGGAGATAGTGCTGTGCACACACCCACTTATGTGGCTCGGGGGGGGTTTGCACATCCCTGAGTGATATAAGTTTTGCTGACATAAGTGGCAGTGTAGACATGGCAACAATATAGTAGCAAAACATTTTTAAAGGGAAGGATTTAATAGAAGGGATTTAACGCATTGATTAGAACCTGGCAGAGTTCAAATAGGTGCTAGCCAAGTTTCTCAGTGTGCCCTTCCATCTTAGCCCACAATAGTCTGATGTATCTAGATCCAGCCGGGATTGGATGTGCTGAAATACTATGAGGTTTGTGGTTCTCATAAGGTTTCCAGAGCAGTTTTTGAGATTTCAGTGGTTCAAACAGTTTGGCTAAACTTCAGATAAGGCTCCACACTTTGGACACCTATCAGCAGTCGTTAACCTGTTCTCCAATGCCCACTTCTAGCAGTGAAGATAGATAATTAACGCCCCTCTCTGAGAATAGTACAGACAGTGGGCCAAATTCTCACCTGGTATATCTCCATTGTCTTTAATAGTGATGGCATTTGGACCTATTTGGTAAATTAATGAGGTTTGGGCCCAGCAGTCAGGGGAAAGTACTAATGGGAGTTGGAATTGAGACTACAAAATGGAATTGCTACACAACAAAAACAAATCAAATCAATGTGCACTAGATATACAGCTATAATGAAGGAATGTAACCTCATGGTTTGGGGCCAATCATAGAATCATAGAATCTCAGGGTTGGAAGGGACCTCAGGAGGTCATCTAGTCCAACCCCCTGCTCAAAGCAGGACCAAACCCAACTAAATCAGCCCAGCCAGGGCTTTGTCAAGCCTGACCTTAAAAACCTCTAAGGAAGGAGATTCCACTACCTCCCTAGGTAACCCATTCCAGTTCTTCACCACCCTACTAGTGAAAAAGTTTTTCCTAATGTCCAACCTAAACCTCCCCCTCTGCAACTTGAGACCATTACTCCTTGTTCTGTCATCTTCTATCACTGAGAACAGTCTAGATCCATCCTCTTTGGAACCCCCTTTCAGGTAGTTGAAAGCAGCTATCAAATCGCCCCTCATTCTTCTCTTCTGCAGACTAAACAATCCCAGTTCCCTCAGCCTCTCCTCGTAAGTCATGTGCTCCAGCCCCCTAATCATTTTTGTTGCCCTCCGCTGGACTCTCTCCAATTTATCCACATCCTTCTTGTAGTGTGGGGCCCAAAACTGGACACAGTACTCCAAATGAGGCCTCACCAGTGCTGAGTAGAGGGGAATGATCACATCCCTCGATCTGCTGGAAATGCCCCTACTTATACAACCCAAAATGCCATTAGCCTTCTTGGCAACAAGGGCACACTGTTGACTCATATTCAGCTTTTCGTCCACCGTAACCCCTAGGTCCTTTTCTGCAGAACTGCTGCCCAGCCATTCGGTCCCTAGTCTATAGCAGTGCAATGACTGTGGGTGGGTGTGTCAGGATTCTAGGGTACTGTTACAGCCTCTGCTACTAATTTGCTTTGTGACTTTGGAGAGATCACTTAAATTCTAATCCAGAAATGAGTCATCAACATACTATTAACCCTCGAATTCACGCGAGTCACTAGTCTCACCAGTGCATCAGCTCACAGACGGAATCTAACCTTCAGAGCTGGAGTGGACATCAGAGGCACAACCTCTAAGCAGAAGATAGATCTCTCTCTCTCTCTTTCTCTCTCTCTCTCTCTCTGTCACACACACACACACACACACACACACACACACACACACACACACACACACAAAGTGTGACCTACTTTATGGTCTCTTGTTGTCTTCCAAACTTCCCTAGCAGAGAAAACTATCCTCTATCAGGACCAGGGTGTCAATGATATGGTCTAATAAATTACTGTTGGCACTCTACCATCACACCGATCACCAAGGTTCTCAGACAGCTGAAATGAGAAGGCAGGAGTACTGATGCAGAAAGACCTGTGACAGAGAATATGACTGCCTGCAACATCAGGATTTTGCATGAACCTATGATGTGACTAAATCCCAAAGGGCCACCTCCTCCATGACCATAGCATCCTCCAAACCCAAATCAAAGGCACTATTCCGACTCACAAGTTGCCCAATAAATGCTGAAATTCATTTCGCAGCTAAAGCCCTACCACTGCCTGCTGCAAAGAACTTGCAAGAATTCACAGTCTCTTAGGCCTGAAGATAAATATGTTGGAGCTCCTAAAACACACACCACATCCATCCTGATGGAGCCAGATGGAGAAGGAGATACTAGATGCAGTGAGAGAAGCCTGTGCTACTGCCTGCAACCTGGTCCTGGATTGTCAAATCCAGCCAGGAACGCTGTGGTCTCACTGCTGACAGAAATAGTTCCTGTCTTTGTCAAAGGGCATGCTACCAAACCTCACAAAGCTCATTATAGCCCAGCCTGGAACTCAACATTTTTGTCCAATGTCGTCACCATCTGTCACCTAGGGCTAGTCTACACCGGCAATGCTAAAGCGCTGCTACAGCAGCGGACGCGGCAGCGCTTTAACGTGGCTTGTGTAGTCACGGCAGAGCGCTGGGAGAGAGCTCTCCCAGCACTCTAAAAAACCACCTCCACGAGGGGAGCAGCTCCCAGCTGGCACTTGACAGCACTGAAATTTGCTGCGCTCAGGGGGGTGTTTTTTTCACACCCCTGAGCGAGAAAGTTGCAGCGCTGTAAAGTGCCAGTGTAGACAAGCCCCATGCCTCATACTTTACTCCTAGGAGCAGGCCCGTTTGGTGCAAGCTAGTAACTCAGCATGGGGCTGTGGGAGTGTTTGTAGCCTGTTCTGTTAGGCATTCAGACCTTTGCCCAGGGGTGCTCTAGAAATTACTGTTTAACATTCAGAATTGTACCAGTCGCTTATTAATCGCTTATTAATCATTGACTAAGAAGCTATTTTCAATCTAGAAGAGAGGCTGTGCACTGTCCAGCTCTTGGGAAGAATTATAAAGCAGAAAAGCCTTTGTTACGAAATACTTTTTGAAAGCTTCATCTCTTGGCAGACTGTGAACGCTCTTACATGTATCATTTGGATGGCTGCCGGAAGAAAAGTGAATCAGTAAGAGTTGAGTTCACTTAGCAGAGTATGAGCTTTATGCCACCACCAACTCTGATACAGAGATGCATGACATTAAAGTCTGTATGTTGTGAGTATTGTTAAGGCTGTGATCCTTCCAGCCGCACTGTCACATGTAATCCCATTGACTAGTTGGTTAGCTCCTTGAGGCAGGACCCAGGCCCTCCTCTGTGTTGTGCACCATGATGGCATTTTAACAAACAGTAGACAATGAAGACTATGAGCTCCTCAGGATAAGAACTAATCCTGCTTTTGTGCCAGCCACTATCTTGGGTGACACACTGGGGACTGCCAGAGCTAAAAGCATGAGTTACTTCAACTTGAGCTAAAGAGCCAAGCCAGGCGAGGGGCTTTAACCAGTGATGAGCTGCCAGAATGTTAATAACCGGTTCCCTACCAGGTCTTTGGTGGCGGGTCCTTCACTCGCTCCGGGTTTTCGGCGGCACTTTGGCGGCGGGTCCTTCAGTGCCGCCGAAGACCCGGAGCGAGTGAACGACCCGCCGCTGAAGTGCCGCCACCGACCCGGTAGGGAACCGGTTATTAAGTGCCGCTCGGTTAATACAAGCCCGAGACCCACCACCCTAACTGCCCCCCAGGGCCCCACCCCCTACCCAACTTGCCCCGCTCCCTGTCCCCTGACTGCCCCGCCCCCACCCACCACCCCCCCGCCAGACCCCCGGAACCCCCACGCCTACCCAACCCCCCCATTCCCTGTCCCCTGACCGCCCCCACCCCCTCCACCACCACCCCGACAGACCCCCGGAACTCCCACGCCTACCCAACCCCCCCATTCCCTGTCCCCTGACCTCCCCCCCAGAACCTCTGCCCCCTCCAACCGCTTCCTGCCCCTTATCCAACCCCGCCTCCCTGCCCCGGCCTGGCCCCCTTACCATGCTGCTCAGGGCAGCGTGTATGGATGCCGCGCGGCCCGCTGGAGCTCGCAGCCCCACCCCCTTACCATGTCGCTCAAAGCGGCAGGAGCTGCCGAGCTGCCCAGGAGCAGTCCAGAGTGCTGGCGCCGGGCTCTGCGAGAGGGGGGAAGGTGGGGGAGGGGCCGGGGGAGCCTCCCCAGCCGGGAGCTCAGGCGGGCCGGACAGGACGGTCCCGCGGGCCGGAGTTTGCTCACCCCTTTAACAACCGGTTCTAAACCGGCTTCTAAATTTAACAACCGGTTCGCGCGAACCGGCTCCAGCTCACCACTGGCTTTAACAACTCATATCCTCTGTGAATCGGCTCAGAGGGAAATCCGCAATGGACATGCACCAGTGGGTTATGTTTGCACTGCTCTCAATTACACTAGTGGTTAATCGGAGGGTGGAGAGCTGTCATTCTGTTGGAGAGTTGTATCTGTGGAATACCAGGGCTCAATATTGATGATGTTGTGAAGAGTCAGCTAAAAAAAAAACAGAAAACAGCTGGCATCAGAACAGGTAAACATCAACTGTATGAAAGTCTCAGGAGACACCCAAAACCTTTATAAAATTGAGGAGTTGGGAAGAAATACACTAATTTGTTGTTAGGATGGTGGATACAAAGGAACTTTGGATAAGAGGGAGTTTTATAAAACTGGAATTTGCCTATACCTTCTCCCCCCCCCCCCCCCCCCCCCCCCCCCCCCCCCCCCCCCGGATAGCAGTCTCAGTGCAGGCCCCACTCTTGGTTGGTGCATAAACATGATTAATAAAAGTGTGAAGGTTTTGCTTTAAAAGAGGCTTGGCAAATCTACTAAGTGTGAATGTAGGTTGTTAATTGACACAGCAGGTGAAATCTCCGCCCCATTGAAATCAAAGGAAAATTCCTGTTGACTTCAGTGGGGCCGGATTTCACTCAGGCTATGTTTACATTGGCAATTGGACGACAAAACTTTTGTCTTTCAGAGGTGTTGGAAAAACAACAACCCTGAAAGACAAAAGTTTTGGCGACAACAAGCGCCAGTGTGAACAGTGCGTTGTACAACGCAAACACCGCTCGTTGGGGGTGGAAGTTTTTTGTTGGCAGGGAGAGCCCTGACTGGGAATACAAGCTATGCTATTAATAATAGATGGTTACACAAGTTGAAAGAAAGTGCACAAGCCAGGAAGCAATCTATGACTTTTCCTAGATAGCATAAAGGGATTAGATGAGGGATTAGATATCTTGCTATTTTTGGCACCTACCTAATATTAAGCAAATGGAGATCCAGACAGATAAACCTTTCAGATCAGAGTAAATACAGATTTCAGAGTAATAGCCGTGTTAGTCTGTATCCGCAAAAAGGAATAGGAGTACTTGTGGCACCTTAGAGACTAACAAATTTATTGTAGCATGAAAAGCTTATGCTACAATAAATTTGTTTTAGTCTCTAAGGTGCCACAAGTACTCCTATTCCTTTTTTTAGTAAATACAGAGTATTTCTTTGAACTTTTAAACAAATGTTTTCATTGTGGTAACACCACAAATGTGTGCTCTCTGAGAATATTCTGCAGAATGCATTAACTGGCAGGAATGTTAAGTGAATTTTAAGCAAATGTTACAAAATATTAATGGAAAGTGAATTTTGAATTCATAATCTTGACTCTTCATGCAGGAAACCTGATTCTAGCTATTACTCTTGTCCATCAGAGAACTGAAATGTGCCATCTCACCTATGTGTCCAATCACAACAGCAACATTTTAAATATTAAATACATAAAATTGCTTGTAAAAGTACTACAGCCCAAGAGCAGAGAGTATTTGGCAAATAATTTTGAATACTTAAGTTCATTTTAAAAAGTCACAATCTATTTGCAGTGCTTTGAGATCTACGGATGTAATGTGATATATAAGAGGTAGGTATTAATGTTAGTTATTATTGCAGACAAAATGTATGTACATTGACACAATCAATAATAACAGGATGCAAGCAGACATCATGATTAACAGTCACATCGTAGAGGCAGTAGATGAATTTAATTATCTGGGATCATACATATCCAACCAGAAAGGCATGCAGCATTCACACGAGGAAATTTCAGAGGCCCTTATTTGTGTTTTGATGTCCCAGAAAAGATGCTATCTGGTTGGGAATAAATTCCTACTGTATGTACCGCACTGCATGGAAGTGTGTGTGGAATTACTGAAAATGCTTGGGGCGTGGAGCAGGGCGAAGAAAGAAATACTATCAAAGGAAAAGCCAACCGCATTGGTCAGCTGGAAAGCTATCTTGCTAATTGCTTATAGAATACTTTCCAGGTTACTACAGACCACCAGGCCACAGTGTTTATTCAGCTGAACTGAAAATTACAGTGATTTCCCCCCCCCTTCTATTATTTGACTGATGGGAGTCTTGCATCTCCTCAGGCACTTGCAGGAACTAGGAAATGGTGTATACTACTGCAGGGTGTCCTGCTGGTTTGGCTTTGATTGGAGTTCAGTGTTTGTTGTTGAAAGGAGATATTTCATCTCGGCAGATTCAAAATGTACACAGCCTGTTCAAGGCTAATGCCGCAGGACTTGTCAGACAGAGAAAGAACAAGGGTTTCCGCTGCCCCTCCCCCAAACAAATGATGAACAAAAGCAAATGTCCAGCCAAATTTGGGTTAATTTTCATCTAGCACAGAATGTTTAAGAATCACTCACATATTCATTATTCCCATGTTCTTAAAGACATCATCATTCTGGGCAGTTTTCAGAATGGTTTCTTATTAGAAGTATGTAGTTAATATCAAAGTCAACTTTCAATTACACCCGTGTCCTTAAAGAAATACTCGGCATTGTGCATCTATAGTTCCTGTGCCAAGTTTGTAATTAAAGCAAGACTAGCAAATATTCAAGAGCAAGTACAGAGGACCACCCTCCTCAACCCCCAACCTAACCAAAATAAAACCTACAAATAGATTGTTCTGCACTTCATATTTTTCTTTTGTCATTGACTGTGTCCAGCATGTTCTAACCCTTTGCTTCTCGTATATAACAACCTCAGGCATGAATTTTCTGTCCTTATGTGATCTACAATCTCTGGTTTTGATTTACACCAAGGACAACCATCTATATATTTGGGAAAACAGGGTAAGCAGGTGTCAGTGCACAATCAAATTTTGGTTAGTGTGAGAGTATGTTAACCAGATATTGGATTAATAGGGTTATATGATGTGGCCTATTTTACACAGGGAAATTGACCAGAATAGAAATTGTGGAATAAACTATTCAGGACTAACTATTCCAGAATCGCTCCCCATGTGGACACTCTGTTCCAGAAAAAATCACTTTATTCTGGAATAATCTGCCTTTATTTTTCATATTTATTCTGAAATAAAGAGACTTTTATTCTGAAATAGTGTCCACACAGGGAGTTCCTTCAGAACAGCTATTCTGGAATAATTTATTCTGTCATAGCTATGTCCGTCAATTTCCCCGTGTAGACAGTTTAAGTATTCATGTGTGTGTAGCTACATACGTAGCCTTTCCTGTGTGTGTGTAGCTGCATATATAGTCAATCCTCCATTACGGAAGAAATCAGTCACTGTCTTGGCAAAATATCCTTTTGCATTAACCCAACCCACCTTTTTGCTTCTATATTCAGTTTTGATCACCCAATGCATATGTAAGATGATGTGTGGGAGGAGGAGCAAGTTCTCCTCTAAATGAGAACTCCCACTACCGCTTTGTTTGGGTAGAAAGAGCTAGAGCTTCCTAAATTCTATTGCCAAAGGGGAGCTGATACAGAATTGCCTCTCCAGTGCCCAGCATGTTGTAAGTAAACAAAGGATTGAATCTGAGGTGCTAGTGGATGGCATTTCTGTATTGTGGAAAATGACTGAGTGAATCCATGAATCTCCTTCATTCCTTTCCTTTATGAGCCATGGGGAGAACAGAAACTCTCAATTGCCCTCAACATGCATATAATATTTTAGCTCTGTATTAAGACAATTACTATAATAAAATCTCATGATTCAGGGCTTTAGCTGGTTGCCTGTAGGGGTCAGGAAGGACATCTGCCCCCCCCCCCCCCCCCACACCAAGTGTCTCCTGGCGGACCCCCCCCCCCCCCCCCCACACCAAGTGTCTCCTGGCGGACCCCCCCCCCCCCCCCCCCGCCCCCCCCCCCCCCAAACTAATAGCTAGATGTATCCTGGGATTCCCCCCCCCCCTTCCTCTGAAACATTAGAGATTTTGTGACAGCTGGAGAGGGAACAGTGGACAGGGTGGAGCTGTGGTCTGAGGTGGTACAGAGAATTCACTTTCTCAGATGGCTAGCTGGTGTGTCCTGCTCATCTGCTCAGGGTCACACTGATCACCAAGTTTGGGGCCAGGAAGGAATTTTCCCCCAGGTCAGATTGGCAGGGACCCTGGGTTTTTTTAACCTTCCTCTGCAGCTTGGGGCATGGATCACCTGCTGGGATCATCTGGGCATATCATACCTAATCAATTCCCAGCCATTGGTTGAACCTCAGTTTAGTACCTTGATGACTGAAGTGCTTTGGGGTATCTACACTTAAAATGCTACATTGCTGTGGTGCTTCTGTGAGGACGCTACTTATGCCGACAGGAGGGATTCTCCTATTGGCGTAGGTAATCCACCTCCCTGAGAGGTAACAGATCAACGGATGAATTCTTCCATCAACCTAGTGCTATCTACGTGGGGCCTGAGGTTGGCTTAACTACGTTGCTCAGGGCACCTGAATGATGTAGCTGAGTCAACCTAATTTTCTAGTGTAGATCAGCCCTTAGTCTAACCAAGTCACTGGGTTCAATATAGGGGTAACTGAGTGTAATTCTATGGTGCTGTGCAGGAGGTCAGACCAATAGTCCTTTCTGGACTTAAACTCTATGAGACTCTGAAGACTCCAAAGACAATGCCAGGCTTATGAGAGATGCAAGGGCAGGGGTTAAACTAAAAAGGAATGGAAGTGGGAGGAGTGAGAGCACAGCTCCTTCTCCTTTGCTAAAGCAGAAGGGAACCCCTACTCCTCTCTGTGGATTGGGGGAGTGCTCCTCCATAGCTCCCCTTTGCTTTGCCTGTGTGATGGGATGTCCACCCCACACAAGGCAGAACAGGTTAAATTTGGTTAATTAATCTGATAGGCTGCACCTGGGGGAGAACCAGGGACTGAAAGGCTCATTGCAGATGGAGCCCAGCTGAGAAGGAACAGGCAGGACTGGTATTAAAACCAGGAAGTTGGCAGCAGAAAATGGGCTGCAGGGAAGTAGTCTGCAGTCACTCCCTGGAAGAAGGGAGTTTGGGTTGGTAAACCCAGGGGGTGGGGACCAGAAGATGGAGCAAGGAAATAGCAACAGGATGTGGGAGCAAGCGGACCACAGTTGCTGGACAGAGGGTCCCTGCTTGGACTGGAATAGTGGATGAGCCTAAATTCACCTACCAGCCACTGAGGAAGTGGCACAGACTGGGCAAGGGAACAGGAGTCTGCCTGAGACTGCTGATCTAGTGAGACTTGGAGACCCCAGAAGGGGAGGACTGTACAGTGACTAGGGTGACCAGACAGCAAGTGTGAAAAATCGGGACAGGGGATGGGGGGTAATAGGAGCCTATATATGACAAAGCCCCAAATATCGGGACTGTCCCTATAAAATGGGGACATCTGGTCACCCTAACAGTGACCTGGCCGGAGGGCTGAGTCACGAAGAGGGAGCACCCCAAGTCCCAGAGAGAGAGGAGCCATGGTGTGAGGGAGGGGGCTAATCCCCAGATGAGGTCGCAAGGAGGTACCCCAGCAGTGAGTGCATGCACCCCACCCCATAACAGGCTGGCTCAGTGAGAACTCCCAACCTGTTTCAGTCCTGTTCAAGGTGAAACTCTGACATTGGGTTAGGCTCTATGGTGCTTATTCAGCAGTCAATGAGGCTGTTCACACTCTTTATGTGCTTGAGTACCTTGGTGAATGAGGGCGTATGAGTGGGAGCTGGAAATCTACCACCCACTGGGGCCATTGATCACAGAAACGCTCCATTACAATTTCTGAGCATTGTGAGTATCTCAGTATGCTGGAGGAATGCAATTTCTTTCTTCCAGCTTGTGCTGATTTCTGCTTTATAACTGAAATCCATTTTACTTACATGGCTTGCTTGTCTGGAGCTGAATGCCTATGTCTTACAATTCTTCATACCAATCACCCTTAATAACACACTTCCAAATGGATTTCTTGCCCCAGGATTAATTACCGCAGAGAAGAATCCTCTACCCAGTGGAGAGACCTTCCAGTGAAGGAGGCTGAGAGTGAAGATTTTTCAGTAAAGCATAGGAGTTAGGACCAGTGCAAGCATAACCCATTTGTAATAGCATCATTGGCCTGTGCGTGCATGGGAGAGCTATGCTGAAGGTGAATGAAGCTGCATAATGTACTAATGCTGTTCTTCACAGCTGCTTAGCCTTGGTGTGCTTTCCTTTCCTTACCTCCTGCCAGAAGCCCGTTCATTGTGCACAGGAGTGGCAGACGTGCCCTCAAAGTGGGGGACTAGAAGTGCCTGGTCAATGCTCCCCCTCCCCGTGCTGCCCCTTCCCCCCCAAAGCCCTATCCCACCCCGCTACTTCCCCTGAGGCCAGGGCCCCACACCACCTCTTTCCCCTAACACCTCGCCCCCTACTCGCTCCTCTCTGCCCACTCCCCCCATTGCTCGTCCTTAGGACTGGTAAAAAGTGGGAAGGCATAGCTCTCCCACTTTTAAAAGTGTGTGTGTGGGGGGGCATGGCCCCCTGTTCCCCCCATTCTGACGCCCCTGATTGTGCAACCGCCTTCTCACCTTTCTCCCTTCCAATCTATTAACACACAGCTGCTAAATCCTCTTCACTCCCACTGCTCTAACTATGGTTCTGTCTCTTCCATAGCTTCCCCTCCTCTTCTGCCTCAAACTGAAACTCATTGTCATAGAATCAGAGCATCATAGAAGTGTAGGACTGGAAGGGACCTTGAAAGGTCATCTAGTCCTGTCCCCTGCACTCAAGGCAGGACTATGTAATAACTAGATCAGGGATCGGCAACTTTTGGCCCGTGGCCCGTCAGGGTAAGCCCCCTGGCGGGCCGGGCCGGTTTGTTTACCTGCCGCGTCCGCAGGTTCGGCCAATCGCGGCTCCCACTGGCTGCGGTTCGCCGTCCCAGGCCAATGGGGGCGGCGGGAAGCAGTGGCCAGCACATCCCTCAGCCCGCGCCGCTTCCCGCAGCCCCCATTGGCCTGGGACGGCGAACCGCAGCCAGTGGGAGCCGCGATTGGCCGAACCTGCGGACGCGGCAGGTAAACAAACCGGCCCGGCCCGCCAGGGGGCTTACCCTGACGGGCCACGGGCCAAAAGTTGCCGATCCCTGATCTAGTTATTACATAGTCCTGCCTTGAGTGCAGGGGACAGGACTAGATGACCTTTCAAGGTCCCTTCCAGTCCTACACTTCTATGATGCTCTGATTCTATGACAATGAGTTTCAGTTTGAGGCAGAAGAGGAGGGGAAGCTATGGAAGAGACAGAACCATAGTTAGAGCAGTGGGAGTGAAGAGGATTTAGCAGCTGTGTGTTAATAGATTGGAAGGGAGAAAGGTGAGAAGGCGGTTGCACAATCAGGGGCGTCAGAATGGGGGGAACAGGGGGCCATGCCCCCCCACACACACACTTTTAAAAGTGGGAGAGCTATGCCTTCCCACTTTTTACCAGTCCTAAGGACGAGCAATGGGGGGAGTGGGCAGAGAGGAGCGAGTAGGGGGCGAGGTGTTAGGGGAAAGAGGTGGTGTGGGGCCCTGGCCTCAGGGGAAGTAGCGGGGTGGGATAGGGCTTTGGGGGGGAAGGGGCAGCACGGGGAGGGGGAGCATTGACCAGGCACTTCTAGTCCCCCACTTTGAGGGCACGTCTGCCACTCCTGTGCACAATGAACGGGCTTCTGGCAGGAGGTAAGGAAAGGAAAGCACACCAAGGCTAAGCAGCTGTGAAGAACAGCATTAGTACATTATGCAGCTTCATTCACCTTCAGCATAGCTCTCCCATGCACGCACAGGCCAATGATGCTATTACAAATGGGTTATGCTTGCACTGGTCCTAACTCCTATGCTTTACTGAAAAATCTTCACTCTCAGCCTCCTTCACTGGAAGGTCTCTCCACTGGGTAGAGGATTCTTCTCTGCGGTAATTAATCCTGGGGCAAGAAATCCATTTGGAAGTGTGTTATTAAGGGTGATTGGTATGAAGAATTGTAAGACATAGGCATTCAGCTCCAGACNTGCCGAACCTGCAGACGCAGCAGGTAAACAAACGGGCCCGGCCCGCCAGGGTGCTTACCCTGGCGAGCCGCGTGCCAAAGGTTGCCGATCCCTGAACTAGACTATTTCTGACAGGTGTTTGTCTAACCTGTTCTTAAAAACTTCCAATGACAGAGATTCCATAACCTCTCTAGGCAATTTATTCCAGTGCTTAACTACCCTGACAGTTAGGACATTTTTCCTAATGTACAACCTAAACCTTCTTTGCTACAACTTAAGGCCATTGCTTCTTGTCTTATCCTTAGAGGCTACTGAGAACAATTTTTCACCCTCCTCCTTGTAACAACCTTTTATGTACTTGAAAACTGCTATCATGTCCCCCCTCAGTCTTCTCTTCTCTAGACTAAATAAATATAATTGTTTCAATATTTCCCCATAGATCATGTTTTCTAGACCTTCAATCATTTTTGTTGCTCTTCTCTGGACTTTCTCCAATTTGTCCTCATCTTTCCTGAAATGTGGTACCCAGAACTGGACACAATGCTCCAACTTGAAGCCTTATCAGCGCAGAGTAGAGCGGAAGAACTACTTCTCATGTCTTGCTTACAACACTCCTGCTAAGACATTCCAGAATAATGTTTGGGGTTTTTTTTGCGCAGTGTTACACTGTTGACTCATATTTAGCTTGTGATCCACTATAACCCCCAGACCCCTTTCTGAGGAATTCCTTCCTAGGCAGTCATTTCCCATTTTGTCTGTGTGCAACGGATTGTTCCTTCCTTAGTGGAGTACTTCACGTTTGTCCTTATTGAATCGCATCCTATTTACTTCAGACCATTTCTCCAGTTTATCCACATCACTTTGAATTTTAATCCTATCCTCCAAAGCACTTGCAACACTTCCTAGCTTGGTATCATCCTCAGATTCAGCGCTGGACACTAACCCTTAACATGCAAGTATGTTCTGTCTCTATCTGTATTCAATAGGAATGGATGGTACAATGCAGCAGGCACTCATCACTTTACAGGATTGGCCCTTTGTATTAAGCTTTTAAGACAAGAGCCTGATTGTTTTCTCTGTTCTGTACAGCACACAGTGCACTAGTGCTCAATAAATAATAATTGCCCAGTTCTAGCTGCCCCGTCTTGTGCTCTGTTTCATGATATCTTTCATCATCACCTCCGAGGTGTCAACGAGTCACATGCTAAGGTGCAGGTACTATGGATTGATTGTACTGAATGAATGATTTAGCTACTGAACAGACACTTAATCAGTGACAAGCTCTAGGAATAACTCTTTATTTCATCAGACAGCAGGAGACATTGATGGATGGGAAACCAAGGGTGTTTCCTTTATGGTGATCATAACTCATTTCTGATTAATTGTTATGCCAAACCTCTGACAAAACAGGGTTAAAAAGTTAAACCTGATGACAGGTATACTTAAGCAGACACTGGCATGGCGCAGGAATGAGTCTGTTTGCTTTGCACGGCACATTATAAAGGCATCACTTATCTGTCTGGTGAAAGAGGAGCACTTAGTTTAGTTGAGGATCCTTATGAATTAAAACAGAGTGGTTTTCCACACTGTATTTGAGCAACCTGGGACCCAAATACAGTACTGACTTATGCATATATGTTTCTTCCGTTCCAGCTGGTGTGCTGAATGCCTCTTCCAATCCAATTAGTGCTGTTGAATGCCTAACCCAATGTCTGATTGAGATCAGGGAATGGATGAGAGCTAGCAGGTAACAAAACCACATAATTATAGACAAAAAAATCAGTTTTAAAAAATGAAAAATCAATGTACTGACCAGCGTCAGCCTCAGGTAAACTAACCCTCAGAGTAAATCTAACACATCCCTCACTGCCTCAGGGAAAGGTCTGAGGAAAATAGGTAAGCCTTAGGCTTTGTCTACACTGGACTTTTGTCGGCAAAACTTTTGTCGTTCAGGGGTGTGAAAAAAACACCCCACCCCCGAACGACTAAAGTTTTGCCGATGAAAAGCGCCGGTGTGAACCGTGCTTTGTCGGCAGCACGCTCCTGCCGACAAAGCTCCTGCCGCTCGTTGTTGGTGGAAGTTTTTTGTCGGTGGGAGAGCTCTCTTCTGCGGACAAACAGTGGTTACACTGCGTGCCTTTTAGCGGCATGGCTGTAGCAGCACAGCTGTGTCACTAAATGGTGCGTAGTTTAGACATAGCTTTAGACTGGTCCCTAAAAGTCCCCTGACATTCAAATCTCGCAACTTACCAAAGGCTGCTACAGTTAAGGTGCCAGCTGTAGGGTTATGGGTACCTGTCTACTGAGAACTGGACTCATCCCACACTCATTTCTTATAGACAGTGAGGAGCCTTCGGAGGATAACAGCCTTCAGTCAGTCCCAACAAAACAGATTTTTGCTTCTGAATATGATGTAGTCTGATCCTCATATCCCATCATTAAAATTCCAAGGGAATTCCAGCACAGCGCCCCAGGCCGATTCAGAGTCCTATGGGTGATGTCACGTCTGCAGTGAGCCGATGACAATAATTGCCATTATATGACCCTAATTATTTTGCTGAAGACACATTAACGCCACTGCTGAATGAAGCCCTGGGCTACAGAGGAGGCCATCTATCAGCTAGGATCTATTTGTGGTTGTGTAGCTTTATTAACCTAAAGTCGTTAGTCATCGTTTCCAATAGCCTCAATCCGTGGCAGTGGTAATATGTGATGGATCGTTGCACTTTAGTTTATCTGCTCTGATAAATAAATAATAAAAAAGCTCTTTCATGTGGGCCCCACAGCGGAATAGGCTAAGTGCCAGCTTCCAGCATGTTTTGGAGTTTATTAATGTAATACATGGCTGGGTTCCAAAATATTTCAATCTTTTTACACTTTTATTTCAGAAGGCTTGGGAAACGGTTGCCTTCATTATCACAAGGATCAGAGAAGAATGTGGTTCTCTCACTCCTTCCTTCTGCAGGGTGGCTGGTATTTTGAAATGGGGAGCCATGTTAGGTGTGTCTGGATTTGCATTTAAGGCCAAATCAGGGTTTGGAGTCAGTCTTGGATCTACTGTGCGAACTCTGCCTCCCATACAGTTTACTTTTGTTCTCCATTGTTTTGTTGTACTCTAAATTAACAGTTATTCAGTCTGAATGAATGGTTAATTTTGAGACAAACATGAGAAAACAAGTATGGGAGAAATATAGACCACAGCCACAAACCGTCGCACGCCCTCCCCTGCAGACTGGAGAATGATAATAGTTTGTATTCACAGCACTTTACATGGAAGGATCTCAAAGTACTTTACCAGTATGCTTCCCCTCAGCACCTCTGTAGGTTAGATATGTATTATTATGCAATTCATAATTCAGGTGGGGAAATGCAGGCTCAGAAGAGTGAAATGACTTGATAATAATTATCTGTGAACCAGTGGAGGAAGTAGCACCCACAGATCTTTCCTAACGTCCAGTTCTGTTCTCTAACTTCTAGACAAAATTTCCTAATGGAGGCTGCTGGGTTTTTCTGTTCTTGGGGCACTGCAGAAAGCTACTCTGCAACCACTTCTTTGTGTACAAAGAGATAATTTACAAAATTCCTGTCTAATGTGGTACTGCAGTGCAGGGGAAGAAATCTGGGGCAAGTGTGAGTGAACTATACAGATCTGATCATTTTGAAGTAACAATAAGTAAATAAATGGTAGTCATGGTTAAGACAACATCCCAGAGCTTAGATCTGTCTCCAACCCTTTCTGCCAATTTGCTTAAACTCTCAAGAAAAATCAGAAATTGTCTCAGAGTTTTTATTTGATTCAGCAGATTTCTACTTGCACTGCACACCAGACATTTTAAACACGGATCTTTAGCCTAAAAACAATGTGCCAGATTCTAATCTCCCTTATGCCAGTGAAAGCCAAGTAAAATTCTTGTGGAGTGACACTAGTGTGAGATCAAGATCAAGTCCAATCTACATTGAAGTACACTTCTAATTTTCCTTTCAGTGTCTCTCGCATAAAATAGTAACATCCTCTTTGCTTCTTGGAGGGTGAAGTGAGGAAGGAGGAAGTGATTTACACTTAGTAGGTGGCTACCAGGAGGCTTAAAAGCTAGTAGCCACCTACTGTATATGACCCCCCCACGCCCCAAAATGAAGAGGACATTATGTTATGAAAAGGACACCAATAGCAACATTAGAAAAGTCTCTCAGCATACATTGGGTCTGATTTATTCTGTTCACATTACAACTGCTACACAGTTCCTCGGTGTCTAATGTTTAGTACCAAAATGGGAAATTTACAGTGGCTTTTTTTGGTTGGTTTGCTATTTTTGGTTTACTACAGTTCTCCATTCATGATGCACTGAGATTAAAAATAGATGTTTGGTACATCTGGATTTATTCCAAGGTACATATTTCAGCATTCTCAGATAGGAAGGAACATTTTCTACATTGCTACATAATTATTTCTTATCGAGATCAATATGTTGCTAAAGTGGAAATCCTACCCATCCTTCCGTTCAATTTTTGCACATTTTTTTCTGGCCAGGAAGTTGGTATAAAATAATTACATCTTCAACTGAAATAAATGGCAACAAGCTAAGGCCCCTGTCTCTGGGAACATGAATTTCAGACTTTTTCCACAGAATAATTCCTCATTCATGGCTTGTATGAAAATCACAAGGTTCTTGCTCAGCTTCTGCTCCGCTCACCTTGTTCCAGGTTTTAAAAATTTTAACCAGTTCCAGAAAATATGGAGGTGGCAACCTGTAATCATGGAAGGGGTAGGTGAACAGCAAATTGAGAAGGTGCCTTTGATGCTGTCATAAGTCACATGAAGAGGGAATAGGGGAAGAGATGAAACAAGGTAGGAAACTCAGCTGGGCAAGGGAAGACTGAGAGATTGTGGAATATTGAGCTGGAAAAGGTGGATAGATTCCGAGGCCAGAAGGGACCATTATGATCATCTAGTCTGACTTCTTGCATAACACAGGCCAGTGAGCTTCTCCAAAATAATTCTAGGAGCAGATCTTTTAGAAAAACATCCCATCTTAATTTAAAAATTGTCAGTAAGAATCCACCACAAACCTTAGTAAATTGTTCCAATGGATAATTACACTCAACATTACAAATGTATGTCTTATTTCCAGTCTGAATTTGTCTAGCTTCAACTTCTGGCCATTGGATTGAGTTATACCGTTCTCTGCTAGACTGAAGAGCCCATTATTAAATATTTGTTCCCCATGTAGTTACTTATAAACTGTAATCAAGCCACCCCTTAACCTTCTCTTTGTTAAGCTAAATAGATTGAGCTCTTAGAATCTGCAATTATAAGGCATGTTTTCTAATCCTTTAATCGTTCTTATGGCTCTTCTCTGAACCCCCTTCAATTTATTAACACCCTTCTTGAATTGTGGATGCCAGAACTGGACACACCATTCCAGCAGCAGCTGCACCAGTGCCAAATATAGAGGTGAAATAACCTCTCTGCTCCTACTTGATATTCCCGGTTTATGCATCCAAAGATTGCATTTGCTGTTTTGGCCACAGCAACACACTGGGAGCTCATGTTCAGCTGATTATCCACTATGACCCCCAAATCTTCTTCAGAATCGCTGCTTCCCAGGATAGAGTCCCCCATCTTGTAAGCATGGCCTACATTCTTTGTTCCTAGCTGTATTAATTTACCTTTAGCCATATTAAAACACATATTGTTTGCTTGCACCTAGTTTACCAGGCGATCTAGGTGGCTCTGAATCAGTGACCTGGCCTCTTCATTATTTACCACTCCCCCAGTTTTTGTGTCATCTGCAAACTTTTAGTGATCGTTTTATGTTTTCTTCCAGGTTATTGATAGAAATGTTAAATTGTATAAAGCCGAGCACCAATCCCTGTGGTACTCCACTGGAAACACATCCACTTGCTGATGATTCCCTGGGATACACATACTCCGTCCTGGTTAAGAACCACTGCCCTAGATGTTGGCCTTCTGTGCTTGAATATTCCAGATTCATAGCTACAGTTTAATCCTACCCAGTTTCCAATTTTTCCTGCTGGGCAAAGAAGGTCCACCTCTATTCTCACCCCTTGAAATCATAAGAAATGAATTAATTCCTGCTCAGTAGTTCCCGAGGACAGCAAATCCCCCCCCCCCCGGAAAAAAAATCCCACCCTGACCTCTGATATCAGGTTGATACATGTCAGCAACATGCCCCTCAAGCAAGCATCAAACTCATTTATATCCCAAAATTCTGTCTTAACCACTCAGTCATAAAATGGTACATTCAAGATTTAGTAGTTGCATTGTCCTTTGGGTTCACACTATTTTGAACAGCTTTTCATGTAAAGAGCAATCATTTCCTGGAAATCCAGAACTAAATGAATTTTATCAAGGGTCAACGATCATCTAGAGACATACAAAAACATGACTTTGTATAAACAGTTTTAAAAATCATTAAGAATTTTACTTTACAAAAAGAAATGTCCCTTCATTAGATCTCAGAAGCCATGGACAACTCCACATGTTGTAAAGGTTTCTTGATGTAGGCTGTAAATTTGGATCCCGGTGTAGCTAACATCTTTGCACTGGCATTTACAAATGAGCACACACACCCCCTGATGCAAAACTATGGTGACCCTAGAGATCAGCTACATGATCACATAGAAGAAAGTCCTAGGGCATGATGTCCTTTTGAGCAGCATTATGCATCCTGTGGGAGCTGTGATCCAGTGGGTGAACTGAACACGGAGCTTGAGAGTCAGGAGACCTATTCCTGACTTCTGCTGACCCACTGTGTGACCCTTAACTAATCAGTTCCATTTTCTCATCTTGAGATAAGGCAGATGATACTTGCCCATTTTGGACACTGTCTGAGAGCTATGGGAAGCGTGAAGTAGTGGCAATAAACATGGAAGATCATTCTGTTATAGCAAAAAATAATTTACCCCCTGTAGATCACAAAGTGCTTCTCAAAAGAGGGTGTCATTAGCCACATAATATATAGAAGCAGCAAAGAATCCTGTGGCACCTTATAGACTAACAGACGTTTTGCAGCATGAGCTTTTGTGGGTGAATACCCACTTCTTCGGTGGGTATTCACCCACGAAAGCTCATGCTGCAAAACGTCTGTTAGTCTATAAGGTGCCACAGGATTCTTTGCTGCTTTTACAGATCCAGACTAACATGGCTACCCCTCTGATACATAATATATAGAGACATATTAATGACATTATTATATATCTGGGCGAACTCAGAAGCTGGGTGGTTAAGTGATTCACCCAAGGTCAAAAAGTGAGTCAGTGATGGTGTTGGGGATAGATCAAGTCTGGGGTCCAACCACAGGATCATGCTCCCTCCTTTTATGATCTCCTCTCTGAGTGTACAGGTATATCTGCCAGGAATCAGGGCCTGCAGCAGAGCTAGTGTTTGGGCCCCCCTAGTGAGCACAGCTGGCCTGTGGTGGGCTGCCTGATTGGTTGGAAGAGTCAGCAGACCAGCTCTTAAGTCCAGCAACAGCAGTTCAGCAGCTGCTCAAAGCATTCACTTATGGCTGTGATAGCTCCTGCAGCTGCTTGTTCTCACGCTTGCCTCACTCCAGGTAACCTGGTTCTGACCCTCAGCTCTGATTCCTGGCTTCTGACTTTGGCTCTGACCCTTGGTTCAGGCATCTGGTGCCTGACTCCTGCTCTAAGTGCTGGGCATGACTGCCTGCATCCCAGTCACTGACAACATCTTTCAGAGCCAGGCAAGCCACTATTCCTTTTACTTACCCAGAACACACAGAATGGTTGTCTTTGTGTCACTGACCAAACCTTCTCTCTTCCCTCTCCATTGCTGCACAAAGGGTGAGCATTCAGTTTCTGCTCTCCTGCCACCTCAAAAATAGCTGAATGCTCCCCATATGTTTGCAGTCCCATATTGACTTGGTGTGAGGCACCTGGCTACGGTGTGAAGGGTGTGAGGCACCTGGCTACGGCCTTCCCTTAGCATCAGGCAGCCTTGTCTATGCCTGGCATGGGTTGGCTCCCGAACTGCACTGGCCATGGGCAACACAAGCACCCCCCTCTAGGCCTACGCAGATTAGGGATAGATATACTTCAAGCCCCCAAGCCCTCTGAGCACCTCCCCAGAGTCTCCAGCCCGTTTTCCACTGGACACTCGCAGATTCCAGATTTGCTGCTTTGAAAGAAGCAATTCCACTCGCCCCCCCCACCCCCCTCCAGCTTACCAGCTTCAAGTCAGATCACCGCTCTGTGTGACACAGCCCTTAGATCAGTGGTTCTCAAACTTTTGTACTGGTGACCCCTTTCACATAGCAAGCCTCTGAGTGCAACCCCCCTTATAAATTAAAAAACTCTTTTTTGTATATTTAACACCATTATAAATGCTGGAGGCAAACGGGGTTTGGGGTGGAGGCTGGCAGCTTGCGACCCTCCATGTAATAACCTCGCGACCCCCTGAGGGGTCCCGACCCCCAGTTTGAGAACCCCTGCCTTAGATATGTTTATAGTGAAAACAACTAAACGTTTATTTAACAAAGGATAGAGATTCAAGTGATAGCAAGTAGAAGTATTGGAAACAAATGGTTACATATAAATTCAAAGTACATGTTCTAGATGTAATTAACTACATACTTTCATGTCTTACAGAGCAATGCTCTCCCAAAGTCATTCCAGAAGCTTACAACCAGGCTTGGCTGTGATCTTTTATTCATGAGACGAGTCACGCTGTCAGCTTGCCTCCCCAGTGAAAGATCCCGGGTGCCTATTTGCACCCCTAGATATGTCAGAACAATCCATCTTTCTTATTCATAAACAGGATGCCCCCTGCTGGTTGTATTTTTCATATACACTCCTTTCTTGTCGATTTCACAATCTCTTAATCAGCACCTGGCTCAGTGTACAAAGAGGCATATATTGGGGGGCACAATGATCACACAGGGAGAAAAGCATCTGTTACCGCTTATCTAAAAGGAACCTGCTGAGACAAGTCACCTCCTGGTTACCTGCTTTTAGAATATAATTGTCACTAAAGACACACTTCCTTAAATATTATCTGTACACACATTTTGCAGTGATTATGATGACCAGTGGGCATGTAAAAAGCAACAGAGAGTCCTGTGGCACCTTTAAGACTAACAGATGTATTGGAGCATAAGCTTTCGTGGGTGAATACCCACTTCGTCAGACGAATGTCAGATTTCACATGCCATCCTGTAGTATTGTACATATATCCAACCCAGGGGGTCACTGTAAAACCCTGTGAACCCTCTGTTCCCTTTACCGGTTGGCACCAAGAGATCCTTGGCTCACAGAAGGAAAGTGGATTGGGATCAGTGATGCATATTGCAGGAAAAAATCCTTTTTGGCAATGTGTGTGGTCTGTGCGCAATCTAGCAATTGTGCAAATACCCACAATGAGGATAACCTATAATTAAATGACCTAAACAAAAACAAAATAAATGACTTGTTCTTCCATGTTCTGACAACCCTGGCTCCAGCTCCATGATCCACTCTGGAATGTGGTCCTCCGTAAAAAATCTTTGAGAGTATATTGAAGGTTTAGTTAATATTCACACCGAAAGAGCAATGGGCATTTTATAGCTGTTGGCAACCATTGTGCAAGAAGCAGCTATCAGCATTTTCAGGGAGTTCTTTATGGGAGGTTGGTATATAACACTTAATAATCATTTCTTTTCTACCTCCGATAAAAGGAAGGCTGTGTGAAGCAGATGAGTTAATGGAAGCTGTCTGTCACCGTGATGAAGGGTTCAGTTCATTATATGCAGAAGTGGGATTTTTTCCAGTTGTATTTTACATACATAATTATGGGCACTAAGAAGGGTCCGATGTTAGCTGACACGCAGGTGGAATTTCAGTACCTCTAGAGTCAGTAATGCATGGATTGCACACATGGGCACAGGGAAGTTCCTTTTGGCTGATTCTCTGCAGTACCTAGAGAATCCTTACAACTTAGAATGTTCTCATAACTTTCCTCTTCACACAGAAATCACATGTTGCCATACGGAGTAGAGTAAAATACTGTTAAAGGATAGTCATAAAAATATCACTAGACTTGTAGATAAAGCTAACTAGTAAAGGAAAAACAAAGTATGTGTTGCTGTGTGTGGTATGCTAATATCCATCTCTCTTTATCAGGTGTTCAAGTACTATAAGCCAGAGCACGATGGATTTGATAAATATTTAGCTGTACGGGTACAGTACCCAGAAAGCATGCAGATGTTATCATTAAACATTTACATTAAATAGTAACAGGGGCCCTAGTCAGGATTACAGCACTGTTAGCTAAGTGCTGTACAAACACACAAGACACGGTCCTGGTCACAAGGAGTTTACAATCTAAATCATTGCTAAATGCATGACAAAAATATTTTAGTGGTGTCTACTTTGTATATTTCTGATTGACCATAAATCTCTGCACTTACTGCTGTTCTGCTTTTTTGCCTGATGCTTCTGCATCTGCTACCATAGCTCTGAAAATACTGGCTGATTGAGGGTACGTCTACGATATGAAATTAATTCAAACTTATTCTATTCGAAACTTCGGAAGCGATTCTATACATTCGGTGTTGTGTGTCCCCACTAAAGCGCGTGAATTCGGCGGCGTGCGTCCACAGTACCGAGGCTAGCATCGAATGTCGGAGCGGTGCACTGTGGGAAGCCGTCCCACAGTTCCCGCAGTCCCCGCCGCCCATTCGAATTCTGGGTTAAGCTCCCAGTGCATGATGGGGCAAAAACATTCTCGCAAGTGTTTCTGGGTGTGTGCCATCACTTGCTCCTCCCTCCGTGAAAGCTATGGCAGATGCCATACTGCCAGCAGACGGTGTAGTACGGTGCACCGCCTGTCTCCTGGTACTATGAATCCACCTCACATGTCCTCTAGTCTTTCTATCTACTCTTTTATCTAACCATTTCCCGCCTTTTTTTGGCTACCGTCAACCGAGCCGCACAGCTTCCTCCGCAAACTCTGCTCTCCCGCTCTTGCATCGCTAGCTAATTCTTCCATGTTGTCGGTCCTGGGCTCCTGGGGAAGCTACAGAAGGCAACAATTCCCTGCCATTTTTCGGCCATTGTGAACTGAGCCACACAGCTTCTGCCGCAAACTCTGCTCACGCTTTCGCCGCAAACTCTGCTCTCCCGCTCTTGCAGCTCTAGCGAGCTTCCCGACTCTGTGAAAGCTACAGAAGACAACCATTTACTGCCTTTTATCGGCCATCTTGAACCGAACAGCTCTCCTACGTTTCGCGCCCTTTTCCCAGGATTACCCATGCAGGCGCCATAGTGCGGCAAGCATGGAGCCCGCTCAGATCTCCGCTGCAGTTTTGACCATTGTAAATACCTCGCGCATTATCCAGCGGTATGTGCAGTACCTGCAAAACCAGGCGAGGAAGTGATGACAGTGCGATTACTATACTGATGAGGGAGGACATGGACACAGACGTTCCTAGAAGCACGGCATGTGGCGATTGGGAGATCATGGTGGCATTGGGCCGGGTTCATGCCATGGAACGCCGATTCTGGGCCTGGGAAACAAGCACAGACTGGTGGGACCATATAGTGCTGCAGGTCTGGGATGATTCCCAGTGGCTGCAAAACTTTTGTATGTGTAGGGCCACTTTCATGGAACTTTGTGACTTGCTGTTCCCTGCCCTGAAGCGCAAAACACCAAAATGAGAGCAGCCCTCACAGTTGAGAAGCGAGTGGCCATAGCACTGTGGAAGCTTGCAACGCCCGACAGCTACCGGTCAGTCGGGAATCAGTTTGGAGTGGGCAAATCTACTGTAGGAGCTGCTGTGCTGCAAGTAGCCAACGCAATCATTGACCAGCTGCTATCAAGGGTAGTGACTTTGGGAAATGTGCAGACCATTGTGGATGGCTTTAATGCGCTGGGGTTCCCTAACTGCAGTGGGGCGATAGGGATATGCGTTCCGTCTATCTTGGCCCCGGCACACCAGGGCAGCCAGTACATAAACCGCAAGGGGTAATTTTCCATGGTGCTGCAAGCAGTGGTGGATCACAAGGGATGTTTCACCAACATCAACGTGGGATGGCTGGGAAAGGTGCATGACGCTCGCATCTTCAGGAACTCTGGTCTGTTTGAACAGCTGCAGGAAGGGACTTACTTCCCAGACCAGAAAATTACAGTTGGGGATGTTGAAATGCCTATAGTTATCCTCGGGGACCCAGCCTACCCCTTAATGCCATGGCTCATGAAGCCGTACACAGGCACCCTGGACAGTAGTAAGGAGCAGTTCAACTATAGGCTGAGCAAGTGCAGAATGGTGGTAGAATGTGCTTTTGGATGTTTGAAAGCACGCTGGCGCAGTTTACTGACTCGGTTAGATCTCAGCACAAGCAATATTCCAATTGTAATTGCTGCTTGTTGTGTGCTCCACAATATCTGTGAGAGTAAGGGGGAGACGTTTATGGCGGGGTGGGAGGTTGAGGCAACTCGCCTGGTGGCCAATTTCGCACAGCCAGACAACAGGGTGATTAGAAGAGCGCAGCAGGGTGCGCTGCGCATCAGAGAAGCTTTGAAAGCCAATTTCATGACTGGCCAGGGTACGGTGTGACAGTTGTGTTTGTTTCTCTTGAAGTTACCCGCCAACTATATATATGAAAGGAAATAAAGTCAAAATTGTTTCAAAACTGTTCTTTATTATTTGTTGCACAACACATTGAGAGATATCAGAAGGTAGACCAGGGGAGGAGGGGGTATTGGGTTAGGGGGCTGGAGGAGGAGGGAAGGACACGTCCAGAAACCAAATCAAAAGTTCGCATATGCCAGCTTTCTGCTGCTTGGGTGATCCTCTGGGGTTGAGTGTGTGAGTCCCCGTAGCCTCCCCCCTCGTGTTCTTGGGTGTCTGGGTGAGGAGGCTATGGAACTTGGGGAGGAGGGAGAGCGATTATACAGGGGCTGCAGCAGCAGTCTGTGGTCTTGCTGCCTTTCCCGCATTAGATCCACCATACAGCGGAGCATGTCAGTTTGCTCCCCCATGAGCTTGACCATAGCATCCTGCCTGCTCTCATCATGCACATCCCTCCTCTCTTCGTGTTCCTGTAATGCTTTATGGGACTCCGCAATTGTTTGCCTCCACGCATTCAGCTGGGCCCTATCAGTGCGGGAGGACTGCATGAGGTTGGCGAACATGTCGTCCCGAGTTCGTTTTTTCTGCCTTATAATCTGGACCTGCCTCTGGGATGGAGTAGATAGGGGCCACGTTGAAACATTTGCACCTGCGGGAGGAGGAAAAGGGAGGGTAGTATTTTAAAAGATACATTTCAGAGAACAAAGGGGACACTTTGGTGTGAGTAAGCCATCACACACGGCCGGGGAACAGAATTCAGCTTGCAGGCAGCCTAGGGGCACGCGGGCTTCTGCTTCTTCTACATTCATTTCAATGCTTTCAAACTGCTGGGCCCCCTTTCCCATAGCAAGCAATGCCTGGTGGGTTCGCCATATAAAAGGAGGGCCTGCGGGCTCTCTGGGATGATGGCTTCACACAACACCCCTTCCCCGCACAGCTCTGATGAGGCTCTGAGCAGGGATGAGCCCTTTAAACTAAACGTGAACAGCCCAGCGTGGCTGGGTTTCCCTCCCTGCCCTCCACCGCGTGGCTCCGATCAGGCTCTCACTCACCAGAAGTACCTTCTCCAGGGTCATGGTCCGGGAGCCCGACTTGGGAGTGGGGGGAGGCTATTGGCTCCAGCGTTAAGAATAGTTCCTGGCTAGGGGGGAAAATGGATTCCCCACTTGCTGCCTGTGCACTGTCCTCCTCCACCTCCTCCTCCTCCTCTTCGTCCTCCAATGACTCTTCCTCCTCACTCCATGCAACTCCCCCCTTGCAGGTGTCCACGGACAGTGGTGGGGTAGTGGTGGCGTCACCCCCCATAATTGCATGCAGCTCACGGTAGAAGCGGAATGTATGGGGCTGTGACCCAGAGCGCCCGTTCACCTCCCTGGCTATTTGGTACGCTTTCCTGAGCTCCTTGATTTTTGTATGACACTGCTCTGTGTCCCTGGAGTAGCCTCTTTCCGTCATGGCACTGGAGACTTTAGCGAACGTATTTGAGTTTCTTTTTTTGGAATGTAGTTCTGCCATAACAGATTTGTCGCCCCACCATGCGATGAGATGCAGTACCTCCCATTCGGACCAGGCTGGAGCTCGTCTGCGAATCCAGGACTGTGTGATCTCTTGTGATGGTGGACTCTGCATGGTCACCTGTGATGGTGGACTGTGCTGATGGTAACCAAACAGGAAATGAAATTCAAAAGTTCTCGGGGCTTTTCCTGCCCACCCGGCTAGTGCATTGGAGTTGAGAGTGTTGTCCAGAGCGGTAACAAGGGAGCATTCTGGGATAGCTCCTGGAGGCCAATAACGTTGAATTGTGTCCACAATACCTTTAACCCGGGATTGCGATCTCAATTTAAGCGCTACTCCACTTGCCGAGGTGGAGTACAGAAATCGGATTAAAGAGCCCTTTAAATCGAAAAAACCAGTTTGGTCGTGTGGACGGAATCATTTTTTTTCCGAATTAACTTGGCTAATTCCGAAATAACAGACTAGTGTAGACCAGGCCTAAGTGTTTTTGAGGCAGATTCTTTGGGACTGTTGTCAAAACCTAGCAGCCCTTGCTCTTCCTGAATCTGGATGTTTTGGGGTGTCATTGGTAGGTAACATGAGGTCTGATCCTGTGAGGTGCTAAGTGTATTCAACATCCACTGACGTGCTTAGCACTGTGCAGAATCAGGCCTCTTCTATTGAAGGCCTGTCTGGGAGGGAGCCAGTTGGGAATTACATCCAGGAGGCTGACATGCCGAGGTCTGATCCTGCTTCCATGGAAAACCCTGGCAAAGCTCCATTTGGTTTTCAGGAGATCAGAATCGGCCCCTCTGACAGCAGCTTTCTTCGTATGTTGCTGCAGTGCTGCGGGTGGTGAATAAAACGAGCCCTGAGTTATTTGCGAACTGTGCTCTGGGAAGTGACTGCAGACGTGCCCGAAGCAGTGGGCAGCGCAGCATTACTTCATCCTACTAGCAAAAGAGCTGCTGCTGCTCCTGCTGCCTTAGGGGAGCTGAATTACAATGGTCTGAAGTCAAACAGGGGGATCCCAGCCTTTTGACATTGTTGTCTCCTCCCCCCATGTAAAAACAAGTCTGGATTTGCCAGTGTGGCTTGTGCACTTCTGCAAAAGGTCTAGGTCAAGTTTTTCAGAATTGGGAGCCTAAAATAAGGCTCCTAAATCCATATTTGGGCAGTTACGTAAGTGACCTGATTCTCAAAAATGCTGAGAACCCAGCGACTCCGATTAAATTAAAACCCAAACCAGTTAGGATAGTTTACGTTTGGCTGTCTTGCAAACACACATGCACAGAGCCTGTAAGGGGTTGTTATTATTATTGGGCCAAACTCAAATGCTGCTTACCTTACTCACTTCAAAGGGACTGCTCCCACGAGTAAGACAAGCAAGCTTTGGCCAACACAAATACGGAAGAAGAAGCAGGGCCCAATTCTGTATGACCCTACTCCAGATGTAGCCTCTTACCCTTAGGTAAAGTGGGTATAAAACATTTCCGAATCCCAGTGGCTCCATTTTACCCATTTTGTAAGCTCCCAAGAGCAGAGACCGGGGGCCTGATTCCATGTTACCCGTCCCTTTTGTGCACATTTATACCAATGCAAAGTGGGTTAAATGCAGCCATTCTGATTTGGAAGTGTCTTAAACCCACTTTGTACAGGTGCAAATGGCTACACAAGGTGCAGGCAAAATGGAATCAGGCCCCCAGTCTCTGCCCTTAGGCGCTTACAGATTAACCAGGGACAAGACACAGAGGATGAGGATCCGATATACAGACTGTTGTTGGCCCAGGTTGTACCGATAAGATCTGTATGCAGAGGAGCTCTTCTCCTCCCCATGTGGAAGGGAAGGGGCAGTTGCTCTGCATTCCACTCGTCTTTCTAAATGGACTCGTTCAGGGAGTTTTCCATTCCGTCGGCATTGTCTGCAGGATAAATTAAGCTGACTTCCTTCCCCTCTAACCAGGATATCAAATTTAACAAGGCAAAAATGAATTTGTTTAAAAAAAAAAAAAAAGGGAGAGGGGAAAAAAGCGATTGAAATACCTTCGCAATAAGACAATGGGACCAGGATGAATTCAAGACAGGAAATAAAAGTCTGGGCATGTGCTGGGCAAATACCCCCTGGCCATTTATTCTAACCTACTACTCCAAAAACGTGCCTGTAAAGCTAAGCTAGAAAGGATGATAGTTTAACTAGGAAGCTTCTGCAGTTGGGTAGCTAGTGAATAAAATCTAAATACACCTCTACCTCGATATAATGCTGTCCTCGGGAGCCCAAAAATCTTACCGTGTTATAGGTGAAACTGCGTTATATTGAACTTGCTTTGATCCACCGGAATGCGCAGCCCCCTCCTCCCCCCCCGGAGCACTGCTTTACCGCGTTATATCCAAATTCGTGTTATATCGGGTGGCGTTATATCGAGGTAGCGGTGTACTTATGTAATTACTGCTTATAGACCGATAAGAATCATAGAATCATAGAATCATAGAATCTCAGGGTTGGAAGGGACCTCAGGAGGTCATCTAGTCCAACCCCCTGCTCAAAGCAGGACCAAACCCAACTAAATCAGCCCAGCCAGGGCTTTGTCAAGCCTGACCTTAAAAACCTCTAAGGAAGGAGATTCCACTACCTCCCTAGGTAACCCATTCCAGTTCTTCACCACCCTACTAGTGAAAAAGTTTTTCCTAATGTCCAACCTAAACCTCCCCCTCTGCAACTTGAGACCATTACTCCTTGTTCTGTCATCTTCTATCACTGAGAACAGTCTAGATCCATCCTCTTTGGAACCCCCTTTCAGGTAGTTGAAAGCAGCTATCAAATCGCCCCTCATTCTTCTCTTCTGCAGACTAAACAATCCCAGTTCCCTCAGCCTCTCCTCGTAAGTCATGTGCTCCAGCCCCCTAATCATTTTTGTTGCCCTCCGCTGGACTCTCTCCAATTTATCCACATCCTTCTTGTAGTGTGGGGCCCAAAACTGGACACAGTACTCCAAATGAGGCCTCACCAGTGCTGAGTAGAGGGGAATGATCACATCCCTCGATCTGCTGGAAATGCCCCTACTTATACAACCCAAAATGCCATTAGCCTTCTTGGCAACAAGGGCACACTGTTGACTCATATTCAGCTTTTCGTCCACCGTAACCCCTAGGTCCTTTTCTGCAGAACTGCTGCCCAGCCATTCGGTCCCTAGTCTATAGCAGTGCATGGGATTCTTTCGTCCTAAATGCAGGACTCTGCACTTGTCCTTGTTGAACCTCATCATATTTCTTTTGGCCCAATCCTCTAATTTGTCTAGGTCCCTCTGTATCCTATCCCTACCCTCCAGCGTATCAACCACTCCTCCCAGTTTAGTGTCATCTGCAAACTTGCTAAGGGTGCAGTCCACACCATCTTCCAGATCGTTAATGAAGATATTGAATAAAACCGGCCCCAGCACCGACCCTTGGGGCACTCCACTTGATACCGGCTGCCAACTAGACAAGGAACCATTGATCACTACCCGTTGAGCCCGACCATCTAGCCAGTTTTCTATCCACCTTACCGTCCATTCATCCAGCCCATACTTCTTTAACTTGCTGGCAAGAATACTGTGGGAGACTGTATCAAAAGCTTTGCTAAAGTCCAGAAATAGCACATCCACTGCTTTCCCCTCATCCACAGAGCCGGTTATCTTATCATAGAAGGCAATTAGGTTAGTCAGGCATGACTTGCCCTTGGTGAATCCATGCTGACTGTTCCTGATCACTTTCCCTCACACTCGGCGCTTGTGCCAGGCTTAGAACCCTTCTGGAAAGATGAACAGAAGCTGCATGCATGTCCCCGACCACAGCATTGGTGGGACCTTTTCATTTCTGTATGGGTTGGAGCAGCTAAAGGGGAAGAGAAGAAATTCTCAAACACCACAAGAACATGCAGGAGCATAGGATAATATCCTAGGATAGTATTTATGGAGCATAGGATAATATCCTGGAAAGTGTGGATTCTGTTCATCTTTCCAGAAGGGTTCTAAGCCTGGCACAAGCGCCGAGTGTGAGGGAATACCCCTTCCCAATCCCTGTGCTACTGGGAACTGCTATAACCAAAACTATAGGTTACAGTCAGTGGCTAGGTTTGGGCTCCAGCTGCAATGTCTCCACTAGCCATTCTTGTAGCCAGAGCTAGAGCTGGCCACAGTTTTTTTGAAAGAAAAGCTTTTTCATTGGAAAATGGCTTGTTTTTCAGAGACAGACTTTTTGTGAAATATTTGGGTTTCAAAATTTTCCATTCCTCCCTCAGAAAAACAACCCCAAACACTTCCGGTTTGGGTTTTTTCCATTTTACTGTTCTCAGGTTTTTCTTTCCTCCCTACTGTTTCTTCCTCTTTCAATGGGAAAAGAGAAAAAGGAAGGAAGAAAAGGAGGACGAGGAAGGAAAGCCGCCCCTGAGGTTCTTCGCAAACTCTGACCTGACAATAATTAGGAAAATTTCAAAAATACGTTGGCTGTTTTTCAGCCAACTGCAGTAGGAACTGCCCCGACATGTCCCTCGTGTGACTCCTGTGCCTGGGAGACTACAGCTGGCTCTTAGCGCCTTTCAAGGAGGTCTCCTGTACCCAGGAGCGCCGCCAGCTTTTCTGGCGCCCTAGGCAGCGGAAGGTCCCGCCCCCAAAATGCCGCCCCTGACAGCGGCGGCGGAAGGTCCCGCCCCCAAAATTCTGCGGACGGCCGGGGCGCCGGTGCCCCCCAAATACTAGCGCCCTAGGTGACTGCCTAGGTCGCCTAATGGGTTGCGCCGGCCCTGCCTGTACCTGGATATTGTAGCTGCTGGACAGCACTGTCAGTGTAAACTGGCCGAAGCACAGGGATGAATTCCCTTCTACCATTGCCTTCTAATGGCTAGAATTTTAGGCTGTGTCTAAACACACAAGTTATACGGCTTTTCTTAGAATGGTATAGTTAAAGTGGTACACACACACACACACACACACAGAGCGTGGATGCAGTGACACACTATAAAGGTGCTTATGCTGGTTTAGCTTATTCCGGTACGGGAAGGGGAATAAGCTATATTGGAATAAGGCACTTTTATACTGATATAACTGCATCGGCAGGAGAGGTTGTACCAGTACAACGATACCATTTTAAAAATCTGCACCTCTAACAAAATAGCTAGACTGGTACCAAAACCATATGTGGAGCAGACCTCAGTGTGAGCAACCCTCCAGCAGCTTGCAGAGGACTAAGCCCTAGTACTACCCCAGCTGAAAGACGTTAGCTGCACTGGCACGGCAGGGTGTCTGTGCTTCTGGAGCAGCAAGGCCTGAGCTCTTTTTCAGAGACTTTGAAATCCTGTGCTTGCCTCTTGTGCAGAGTGAGTGTACAATGAGAGTATTTTAGCACTTGCTTTGCACTGGTGTAAATGACTAGGCAAGGAGCAAGACAGTGGAGGACCATAAGTGCCCAAATTATCCCTTATTTATTTTAGTACTAAGCAGAATAGCGGATGATTGAAGACTTTGTGGCTACAGAGTCATTGTCACAACATATTCATTACTAGATGCGACCCATCATAATGGATGGTACTCCCTTTTTTAGGTAAATGACGGCTCCCTTTCATTTCTATGGTGACTTCATAATAATTACACTGGATTTATGTTTGAGGCTACCTCTAGTGGTCCATAGAGGGAACATGGGATCAGCTAAAGGAGTTCTCTTTCAGAAGTTGGATTGGCCTGTGTCTCTAGAACTGAAGAAGCAGAGTCCTAATCCCAGCTCCTGAAGAGTCTGTCTGTCTGAGCCCTGTTATAATTGTGTGTTACATGAGCATATTGTAATTCTCGACTTGAATGTAGCTATTGCAGGTGAGATCAAAATCAGACCTGGTGCAGGCAGAAATTGTAGTGCCATGTTGGGGGCTGGGCAATCACATCACCTCAGTGAAGTTATCTGGCATGCTAGCTGCCTTCCTTTTGAGCTAAATGAGGCAACTGGAACAATTATAGGCCCCTTTGCTTAGTGATAGCCGAAACAATGGAAAACCACTGCCCAAGGGCTAGACAGAATGCAAGCCTGGGCAGTGGCTGGGCTATGCAGCCCAAGGGGTTTTCTGGGGATCTGATGCAGAAGTGGGGGATTGATTTGACTGCAGTTGCGTCTGTGTGTTAGAGAGAAGCAGTAGAAGAACCACAGAAGGGCGCAGAGAAGGCAGCAAAGAAGCACTAGAGACAGAGAGAGAAACACTTGTGGCATGATCCTGAGAAAAAGCTAAGAGAGACAGCTTTTAGGTAGACTGCTGGCTGGAAAGGGGCTTGGAACTGTGCACAAAGAAACGGTCTCCTGTTGTTTGATTCCTATTGTGTTCAGGAAAACAGGACTCCATGTACATTCTATGTAAATAAGTAGGATTGCACCCACGTCACAACGTCATTTTCTCCTTTTCCTTGGAAACAATGTGCAAGACCATGAATTTTGGCTAATTGCTCTGGTCACAAGGGCCACCACTTGGAGCTGGTTGGACAATTATCAACCAACTTTCTCTTCTGTTGAAAAATGCTATTTCATTGAAGCTAAAATGTTTCACAGAAACCTGCCAGTTTCAATGCAAATATTTCTCAGGCCCAGGATGGCACGGAAAGAGAGTGTGAGAGCACACATCTGTGATGTAGGATACTAGGTTTAAGTCCCTCCTCTACCTGAGGCAAAGCAGGAGCTTAAAGCTGGGTCTCCCACAATCAGGGCACATGCCCTAACCTCCAGCCTATAGCATCAGTGTGTTGTTTCTTGGAGTTGCTCTACTCTGTATAAACAATTACATATTCAGTAGGCTAGGGAGACTAACTCTTTAACTTTGTAGTTAGGGTATTGGTGTGGGGATATGGGAGACTCAGGTTAAAATCCCTACTCTGGCTGATGGGGAGTAAGGACTTGAACCTAGATCTTCTGCATCCCAGCTGAGGGCCTTGGTACAGTCACTGACTTTTATTTTTCCTGGTGGGGGCTGCGCCCACACTCCACCCCTTCCCCCAAGGCCAGATCCTTGCTCCGCCTCGTCCTGCACCTGCTCTGCTCCCTCCCCCGAGCGCCTCCCATCAGCCGCCAAACAGCTGATGGGTGGCCCCGCCAAACAGCTGTGGCTGGTGGGTGCTGAGCACCCTCTATTTTTTTTCCCATGAGTGCTTCAGCCCCGGAGCTTGGCTGTGCTGGGGGACTCATGCTCTCCCAAAAATTCAAAAGGTTTCTTTTTCATTCCACATTGGGGGTGAGGGAGACCTTGAAATTGTACATGAAGCAGAATTGTGGTTTTGTTAGCCAGCCTTGGGAATCGTATGCAATTCTGTAAGCAACTGCAATATTTCTAGGTCACCAGTCAGGGACTGAAAAGCTAGGTGAAACCTTACTGCAAGCTCTGTTAAAATATATCTGTCTGCCTGGACTAAGAGCCTAGAGCAGGGGTAGGCAACCTATGGCACGTGTGCCAAAGGCGGCACGCGAGCTGATTTTCAGTGACACACACACTGCCCGGGTCCTGGCCACCAGTCCGGGGGGCTCTGCATTTCAATTTAATTTTAAATGAAGCTTCTTAAACATTTTAACCTTATTTGCTTTACATACAACAATAGTTTAGTTATATATTATAGACTTATAGAAAGAGACCTTCTAAAAACGTTAACATATATTACTGGCACGCGAAACCTTAAATTAGAGTGAATAAATGAAGACTCGGCACAGCACTTCTGAAAGGTTGCCAACCCCTGGCCTAGAGTTTGCAATGTAAAGAAGTTGCCTATGGAACTGCATTTCCGTCAGTGAAATCCTGCTTGGCAGAAAAGCCAGATTTTCAATTTCTTTTCCAAAATTATCAATCAGCTAAAAAGAACAACAACAACAAAAGCCCCTTCACATGTACAATTCCACATTCTGTGTGAAATTGGGGGAGCAGATTTAACTTCAAAGCAGGCAAGGAAAACTCCCTGCAGAGTTCATAGAAGGGAGACAAAGAGGTGGTGAGAAGGGGGGAAACCAAGAAAGATCCCAGCTCACCAGCTTCAGAGGCTGAAAGGCTTTTTCAGAACAGCTGGGAGCCAAATAAGCATGTCAGGCTTGTTGTGGGCGAGGAGAAAAGTCACACCAGAATCCCCACTCCAGTGTGTATGTATGGTTTATATTTCCCGAGTGTAACCTTTAGGAGGCTGCCTGATTACCTTTCTTGTAGCAAGGACCAGAAAGTACCAGAAAGGGGTATTGAGTTAAGTCTCGTAGTGTGGCCAAATGCTCCAGCTTCAAGTGGCTAAGGTATTCCCCATTTCCTGTGTGTCCTAACCCTTGGTCGAGCTTTGCTGTGTGCTGTTAGGCCCTGATCCAAAGCTTCATAAAGTCAGTGAAAAGACTATCACTGACTGCAGTGGGCTTTGGATCAGTCCCTTAAACAGTTCCCATCAGCTGTGGTTTTATCACTATTACCTGTCACTGGATTTTCCTATAAGGCATTGCTATGTGCTTTTAAACACTGGACACACTTCACCTCAGAGGCAGATGGATTCCAGTGGCGGGTGAAGTGATTCCTGGCATAACAAGAAGAATTCACTACAGGTCTGTCTCATCTTACACTGGGGTTACGTTCCATGGTCAGCGCCTAAAGCGAAAACCGCGTATAGTCGAAATCCCATTGAGTGTAATGGCGGGTGGAATCGCCCTCACTACAGGAACAGTACATACATTGCTATTTTTCTCTCTTTTTTTGTTTTTTTTGTTTTTGCCGACCGCGTAAAGTCGAAATCGCGCATGTTAAATGTGCGTAAGATGAGACAGACCTGTACTGACAGAGAGGCTTGGATTTATTTTCTATTTTTGTGAAACTTTTTTTGAGGAGAAATGGCTCTTCAATCCAAACAAATTTTCACTTTGGTCAAAATGTTCTGTTTTTTCAATGAAAAATCAAAACCCAAAATACTTTTGTATTCAAGAACCTAAACATTTTTCAATTTTCCAATTTTTTCTCTCCTTTCTCTCCTTTATTTTCATAGGAAAGCAAAACTGAAAACCAAACACATTTTCTTTAGTTCAAAAACTGAAAAATTAGGCAAAAACCTTCAAATGAAATAAATGCTTTTCATTTGAAATGTTTTGCATTTTAGGACCAAGGGTAAAATTTCAAAAGGGCCCAAGTGACTTAGGAACCTAAGGCCTGGTCCACACTAGGGGGAGCTATCGAAATAAGATACGCGACTTCAGCTACAGGACTAGCGTAGCTGAAGTCGAAGTATCTTATTTCGAATTACCTCCACTTACCTCGCGTCCTCGCCGCGCGGGATCGACGGCCGCAGCTCCCCCGTCGACTCCGCTACCTCCGCTCGCCCTGCTGGAGTTCCGGAGCCGATGGCAGCGCGTTCGGGGATCGATATATCGCGTCCAGACGAGACGCGATAGATCGATCCCTGATATATCGATGGCTACCCGCCGATCCGGGCGGGTAGTCTGGACGTACCCTAAGTGCGTAAGTGGGCTGGCTATGGTCCCTGCACACATTTAGACCCAAATGTTCAAACATAGATATCTCAATTTAGGCAGCTGAATCCCAGTTTAGGCCCTGATGCAGCAAGGTAATTAAACTGGTGCCTTGCTTTAAGCACACGAGTAGTCCCATTTGCTTAAGTATCTCACTGAACCAGGGCCCTCGGTATTTAAGTAAAATTGGCTTGATTCACTTCTTCAGTAGGAGATGCGGGTGCTCAGCAGTGAGCACCTCTGAAAATCACACCACTAGAATGTATTAACTGCATATGGTCTTTACACTGACCTTTTAATACTGCTTCTCTAGTCACTGAAATTCTATTGTAATTCATTGGATTATAATAGTGCTATTAATTTTAGTACTTTAATTCATTTTAACTGCATATTGTGCAAGACAACTAGAAAGCTATCGCACTTAAGACCCATAAAAATAAATGAATAATAATAATTAATTGCTAGGTAGGAGTGCTGCTACGTCAGCGTGCTCGGTCGCTGATGGGAATGGAAATGCGTTTCATCACTAAACAATGACCCCATTTAACTGGTTATAAGCGCTAACGAGCATCAAAGGGAGTCCCAGGGCCAGCCTCCGCTCTTAACCCACAAATGTAGTGGCTGAGACACAAGGCCTTCAAGGTGTGCCGGGAGGTTGCAAAGTGTGGGTAAAAATAGGAGGGAATCCTAAGAGTCTGTGAATATTGACCTTTTCCTCTGTGATGTTCAGTAGAGAAGGGATTTTTAGGTGGAGAGTAGTTTGCTTGTTTTGTTTTTTTAGGAACTGCCCTTTGTGCTTAACAACAATTGCATGGGTTTATGAGATTTTGGCCTATGGAACATGTACATGTTAGGGTGGATTTTTCATGTTGTAAGGGCCATCTCTCACACGCAGGCTTTTGCCTGAGGGAAGAAATAGATTATGGGATTGCTCCGGGCTGGCTAGGGTTTGGGGCTGCTGGAAGGGGTGGGGCAGGAGGCTAGCCTCTCTGAACGGGGTGGGGGGGAGAGTGTACGTACCGCCCATGCCAAGCCTCAACATCTGCACTGCTATTTTTAGCGTGCTAGGTCGAGGAATTTATAAACTGTGACCAAATCACCCCTTAAGCTTCTCTTTGTATATGCAGCAAAGAATCCTGTGGCACCTTATAGACTAACAGACGTTTTGCAGCATGAGCTTTCGTGGGTGAATACCCACTTCTTCGGATGCAAGTGTATATGACATCTCTGGCTCCAGAGATGTTGCATACAAAACATGGAGCTTGGGAGTTGCAGAGAAATCTGGAGACTGGTACCGATCCACACCTGCCAGTGCCAGATTTTGTTGAAAAGAGGAAAAAAAGTTGTTGTTTTGATGGCTGGCAAACCTTGGTACCTGAGAGGCATTTTCCTCTGTGAGTAATCCCAACAATCAGATACTGTCCCTATACATCTTTCCTGTCCTCTTGAAGGATCTCAGTGTGCTTTGGAAATTAGCTCTATTTACACTGATATAGCTACCTGGAGCACAGCAGCTGTTTAACATCATATGGCAACACTAGCCCGTTTAGGACAGGAAGTGAAGGAGAATACCGTAGTCAGCTGCAACCGTAGAAGGGAAATATTTAGGCAGGCAGAAGACAATATTGCAGATTGAGAATTTGGCTGAGGGGGTCAACAAGCATGTGGAAAGGGGGATCCAGTGGATATAGTGTACTTAGATTTTCAGAAAGCTTTTGACAAGGCCCCTCACCAAAGGCTGTTAAGCAAAGTGAGCTGTCATGGGAAAAGAGGGAAGGTCCTCTTATGGATTGGTAACTTGTTAAAAGATAGGAAACAAAGGGTAGGAATACAGGGTCAGTTTTCAGAATGGAGAGAGGTAAATAGTGGTGTCCCCCAGCGTCTGTACTGGGACCAGTCCTATTTACAATATTCATAAACAATCTGGAAAAAGGGGTAAACAGTGAGGTGGCAAAATTGGGAGATAACATAAAATTACTCAAGCATGGGCGGCGGGTGAACCCCCGCTTTGGGGAGGTTAGCCCTCTGGCCACGCTCCTTCTGCCTGAGGGCCCCCCCCCGCATGCTGGAACCCCGAACCCCCCCATAACAGGAGGCGCCTTAAGGACCTCCCGTGACTGGAGGAGCCCCGGTCTGCCCACCCCAGCCACGCCGGGCCACCCCCCACCCCGAGTGCCAGTCTGGTCCCAGCCACACTGAGCTGAGCCACCACCACGAGCCGCTCGGCCGGCCCTGGCCACACCATCCCCACCGAGTCACCGGCCAAGCCAAGCCTCCAGCCACCCTGAGCACTGGGCCGGCCCCAGCCACGCCAGGCCAAGCCACCACCACCCCCCTGAGCCGCCTGCCTGGCCCCAGCCATGCCAGCCCCCCAAGCCACCGGCCAGGCTGAGTCGCTGGCCAGACCGAGCCACCGGCCACCCCGAGCGCCGGGTCTCTCCCAGCACACGGAGTCACCTCACTCCCACACCAGACCCTCCGACCCACTGCTGGCTCACTGCATTCCCTGCCCCCAGGAGGAGGGACCCGGCAAGCAGCGGCAGGCAGGCAGGCAGCAGCAGCAGACAATGGGGGGCTTGGAGAAGGAATAGGGGCAGGGCCAATGCGGCCCAGGTGTGCGGTGGTGGCAGCTGTGCCAGGGAAGGCTTAGCCTTCCCTGGCCTGTTATACCGCCGCCCATGTACTCAAGATAATTAAGTCCCAGGCAGACTGCGAAGAGCTACAAAAGGATCTTCCAAAACTGGGTGACTGGCAACAAAATGGCAGATAAAATTCAATGTTGCTAAATGCAAAGTAATGCACATTGGAAAACATAATCCTAACTATACATATACAATGATGGGGTCTAAATTAGCTGTTACCACTCAAGAAAGAGATCTTGGAGTCATTGTGGATAGTTCTCTGAAACCATCCACTCAGTGTGCAGCGGCAGTCAAAAAAGCAAACAGAATATTGGGAATCATTAAGAAAGGGATAAATAATAATACACAAACTATCCCATTGCCTCTATATAAATCCATGGTACGCCCACATCTTGAATACTGCATGCAGATGTGGTTGCCCCATCTCAAAAAAGATATATTAGAATTGGAAAAGGTTCAGAAAAGGGCAACCAAAATGATTAGGGGTAGGGAACGGCTGCCAAATGAGGAGAGATTAATAAGACTGGGACTTTTCAGCTTGGAAAAGAGACGAGTAAGGGGGAATATGATAGAGGTCTATAAAATCATGACTGGTGTGGAGAAAGTAAATAAGGAAGTGTTATTTACTCCTTCTCATAACACAAGAACTAGGGGTCACCAAATGAAATGAATAGGCAGCAGGTTTAAAACAGACAAAAGGAAGTATTTTTTCACACAATGCACAGTCACTCTATGGAACTGTTTGCCAGAAGATGTTATGAAGGTCAAGACTATAACAGGGTTCAAAAAAGAACTAAAGTTCCTGGACGATAGGTCCATCAATGTCTATGTCCCTAGCCTCTGTTTGCCAGAATCTGGGAATAGGCAACAAGGGGGATGGATCACTTGATGATTACCTGTTCTGTTCATTCCCTCTGGGGCACCTGGCATTGGCCACTGTCGGAAGACCGTGTACTGGGCTAGATGGACCTTTAGTCTGACTTAGTGTGGCTGTTCTTATGTTCTTAGTTAAATAGATTTAGCTCCTTGAGTCTCACAATAAGGCATATTTTCTAATCATTCAATCATTCTTGTGGCTTGTCTCTGAACCCTCTCCAATTTGTCAACATCCTTCTTGACTTGTAGACTCCAGGACTGGACACAGTATTCCAGCAGCGGTCGCACCAGTGCCAAATACAGAAGTAACATAACTTCCTGACTCTCAGTGGCCATGACACACTAGTGGCTGAGACACACGGACTTGAGGGTGCACCAGTAGCTTGCAAAGTATGGGCAAAACCAGAAGGGAATCCTAAGAGTCTGGGACCTTTAGATTTAACAAGGAAAAAAGAGGATTAGAAAATACTGCTGAGTTAAAATTGCTGAAGCAACTTTACCTTTGGGAATTTCTTGTACAGAATATCTAAACTTGAAATCTTGACGTTTTATTAATTCTAACCTTTTCCATTTAATTTTATAGGGTTTTTCCTTTTAAAAAAAAAAAAAAGGAAATCTCATTGTAATCACGTGGCATGTCTTGAAAGCTGCACTGGCTTTCAGAATCTGTGCTTGTAAGTCCTTTGAATCAAACAACTAACTGTGTGCTCTCAGGTGCAGTACGTCTTTGTTCAATGTACCCATGTAGATCTAGGAAAATTANGACAAAAGGAAGTATTTTTTCACACAATGCACAGTCACTCTATGGAACTGTTTGCCAGAAGATGTTATGAAGGTCAAGACTATAACAGGGTTCAAAAAAGAACTAAAGTTCCTGGACGATAGGTCCATCAATGTCTATGTCCCTAGCCTCTGTTTGCCAGAATCTGGGAATAGGCAACAAGGGGGATGGATCACTTGATGATTACCTGTTCTGTTCATTCCCTCTGGGGCACCTGGCATTGGCCACTGTCGGAAGACCGTGTACTGGGCTAGATGGACCTTTAGTCTGACTTAGTGTGGCTGTTCTTATGTTCTTAGTTAAATAGATTTAGCTCCTTGAGTCTCACAATAAGGCATATTTTCTAATCATTCAATCATTCTTGTGGCTTGTCTCTGAACCCTCTCCAATTTGTCAACATCCTTCTTGACTTGTAGACTCCAGGACTGGACACAGTATTCCAGCAGCGGTCGCACCAGTGCCAAATACAGAAGTAACATAACTTCCTGACTCTCAGTGGCCATGACACACTAGTGGCTGAGACACACGGACTTGAGGGTGCACCAGTAGCTTGCAAAGTATGGGCAAAACCAGAAGGGAATCCTAAGAGTCTGGGACCTTTAGATTTAACAAGGAAAAAAGAGGATTAGAAAATACTGCTGAGTTAAAATTGCTGAAGCAACTTTACCTTTGGGAATTTCTTGTACAGAATATCTAAACTTGAAATCTTGACGTTTTATTAATTCTAACCTTTTCCATTTAATTTTATAGGGTTTTTCCTTTTAAAAAAAAAAAAAAGGAAATCTCATTGTAATCACGTGGCATGTCTTGAAAGCTGCACTGGCTTTCAGAATCTGTGCTTGTAAGTCCTTTGAATCAAACAACTAACTGTGTGCTCTCAGGTGCAGTACGTCTTTGTTCAATGTACCCATGTAGATCTAGGAAAATTATCTTGTACATGCTCAGGATGCAGGTTTCAACCCATCATAATTTTTCAATCATAGCAATTTATTTTTCAAACTAAGTAAAGGCGCTGCTCCTCAGGAGGGCTATAGGTGAGTTCATCCTTGTGCAAAGCACCACCATAAGGCCTATGCACCAGTTAAGTCCTAGGCCCTCAAAATAGGGCCCAAGAGGACTTAAGTTGTGAATAGGTATTGTGCATTTCTGTTACTCAGTTTCAAACTCTGGCCGCTTTTGTTACAGACCTATCTAAAGTTGTGAACGGATTTTTTTTTTAAAGGAAGAATCCCCCCCCCACCCCCACCCCAGCACCACCTTCAAACTAAAAAATGGCTGTGGGAATTTTGCTTCTTGCCCCAAAAAGTAATCAAAATTAATCATATAAGATGGAACAACACACAGAGGTGAGAGAAATCCACCTGGAATTGTAATTAAACATGAAATAATGATGATTGTATTGCTGAATCCACAGACTGCATCAAAATAAATTTCCTCTTTTTTGCCAATATGCTCCTTGTAAGAAGACCAAACAAAATGGCAGCTATAAGGTATGAAATCACTGTGAAAATACACTCTCTCCTCCTAAATAATCTCCAAAAGAACCCCAAACCCAGTGGAATTCAACTGGATATTCATATATGCATGGAGACAAGATGGCCTGATTTTCATGTATAATAAGGGATTGTTTACATGGGAAAATTGACCACAATAGCAAAATCTTTCTATTTAATTCAATACTTTAAATGTATTCAGCTACATCAGAAAGTATTAGCGAGAACATTGTATAATTGCCTGTGTCTTTCAATGAAAAGCTAAAGATGGTATTTTACAATTATTCCAAGTGAGGAAAATGCAAAGATAGATAGGTAGGTGGATAACCTAGCCTGGTGTAAGAAGTGGTATTTTTGAAACAGGTATAAATCTTGTCACTTTTTTTGAAGTATTTGTCTCAAAAACACATATCAGATGAAAAGTACAAAAAAGCTGTTAAGAGAAAGAAAAGATAGTAAGAACAATAAAAGCATGTTCTTTGATAATTGGTGGGCTAAGAAACAATAATGAAAAGACTAGCATGCAAAATTATCTCACTTTTGGAGAAAGATCTAAGGAACCTTTCTCTCTTCTTTGAAATGAGAGCCTTAAGATACTTCCCTAGCACTATGGGGGTCTCTTCCCTATCACCCTTTCCCAACAAATACATACGTGAAAAAAACTCCTTTAATGTAATCCTTTAAACAGAGGGTCTTTTGTTTTATAGCCATGCAAAGAAAACTTCAAACGAGCCGTTTCAAAGAGGATGGATCGTAGCTACTGCTTTGAAGAAATCATTGTTCACAGATATTCCAGATTATCCAAATGCCTCTTTGCTTTAAATATTACTTAACTACCAGTACGGTATTAATTGAGATGATTTCAGTTTATTATGCACTGAGCATGTATGATTAAGTTTTCACATATCACACAAACTTCTAATTATGGATGAAGCAAAATAGTCAATGCAGAATTATCTGTCATGTTGTTGGTAAGGCATCTTAATGACTAATGGGCCATCTGATTTTGCTATGGAATAACCCACCTTTACTTTTAGGTCATGATTAGTGTACTGCCAATTTATTTCAAACTTTCCCCAATACAGTTCTAGGCTTCAATATATAGAAATTAATCTTGTGATTTCTCATCAGGATCACCCCTTATTTTAGCATTACTTGAAATCTAAGAGAATGAAGGGAAATGATTTGGAAATAAGCAAATCTGCCAGCGCTGACACTGGCCAATATGAATTGGATTCTTCCCACTGTATATTGGAATAATTGTAAAATATCACCTTTAGCTTTTCATTGAAAGACACAAGCAGTTATACAATGTTCTCTGTAATACTTTCTGATATAGCTAAACACAGTTAAAGTACTGAATTAAATAGAAAGATTTAGCTTTCAGAAACTAAGGAAATAGTCTGTCCTTTTTTCCCCAAATCCTTGCCACTTTCATCATTACACATTACACAGCTTACTCTAATCTTTTAAGAAAAACCACCAGCTGTTAATTATTCTCATGAGAACTACTGAAAACTAATAATGAGTAATCTAATTTATTTGACAGCAGACTTTGATCTTTTGGAAATATACGGCCATCAATTATTTCTAAGAGTCACATGCTTGATAAAAAATGCTTTCCTATAAGCTTTCCATAGGTCTAGATAGTCCAAAAATTGTGGGCAAATAACTCTCCTTTGCTGACAATGTGTATTTATAAAGTACTTTTCTTCACAAATGATCATAAAGCACTTTACAAGCGACACAGGCATCACTTTGCCCACTACTGAAATGCAGCCACCTCAGGTTTAGAACGAAGCAACTGTTTACCAGTGCACAGTAACATTATACAACAATTTAGGGCAGGACATGAAGAATACCATGTCCACTTGGAACTTCAGATTAAATTTGGGCAAGTGATGTGTGAAACAGAAAAAGGTGTTGCATCTTCAAATACACAAATGTCCCAGAAAAGAATGGCTTAAGTCTAGCTATAGGACTATGGACTTTTTTGGTTGAAAACATAGATATTGCCAAATCAGAAAATCCTTGGCTAAGATTCCAATATTAACTTTATCTGTGTGTTAGCCCCCAGCCACCCATTGCATATGAGTAGAAGTGCAGAAGTGGCTATATTTTGGTGGTGGAAGAAGGAGATCTCTATACATTTCTCTTCTGCTTCACAGAGGGACCGAGGCTCATCTGATATTTATAAAACCCTTGGAACCCTCAGTGAAAAAAAGCTACAGAAATGCAAAGAATTATTATTAATAATACATTTCTAACCCTTTCTACCAAAACCTTCTATGTTCCAGCTAAACATACCTGCGGTTGTGCCTTTTGAATAATCTTTAGTCAGAATGTCTGAAATCCACTTACAAACAGCACTTGTCACCTTAGTCTTGGTAACCAACAGCTAAATTGCGATACCTTTACTCACATTGAGTAGTACCTTATAATACCTTATACTGGCATTAGAAAAGGTTCAGAGAAGGGCAACTAAAATGATTAGGGGTTTGGAACGGGTCCCATATGAGGAGATATTAAAGAGGCTAGGACTTTTCAGCTTTGAAAAGAGGAGACTAAGGGGGGATATGATAGAGGTATGTAAAATCATGAGTGATGTGGAGAAAGTAAATAAGGAAAAGTTATTTACTTGTTCCCATAATATAAGAACTAGGGGCCACCAAATGAAATTAATGGGCAGCAGGTTTAAAACAAATAAAAGGAAGTTCTTCTTCACACAGCGCACAGTCAACTTGTGGAACTCCTTGCCTGAGGAGGTTGTGAAGGCTAGGACTAGAACAGGGTTTAAAAGAGAACTGGATAAATTCATGGAGGATAAGTCCATTAATGGCTATTAGCCAGGATGGGTAAGGAATGGTGTCCCTAGCCTTTGTTTGATAGAGGGTGGAGATGGATGGCAGGAGAGAGATCACTTGATCATTACCTGTTAGGTTCACTCCCTCTGGGACACCTGGCATTGGCCACTGTCAGTAGACAGGATACTGGGCTAGATGGACCTTTAGTCTGACCCAGTACAGCCATTCTTATGTTCTTATGTACCTTACACCTTGAGTTGTCCCACTGATTTCGTAGTTGGTGCTACCCATAATAGCACCACTTAGTATTAAGGTTACCTGACACTTCCCACTATAAGACCCTGTTTTCAGTTGCTTATAACTGTACCAAACTTTAATTATTCAGCCTGAGATTTTCCTTGCCTGGTGCTTGCCTCACGCTGAATTTTTCTGGCCAATTTGAGCCAAAAACAGTTCAGCTGTTTCTAAGAACAAGGCTAAAGAAAAATATGGTCTGTTGCCTATGTTAAAAAATTCTTTGGAACAGACTTGAAATTTGGCTGGCGTAGCCTTTGTGTCAGGGATGTGCCTTTTGCAGTCCCAGTGAAAATAAGTCAAAATATGGCCAATTTATAAGCTTTTGAAAAATTGCAGTTTGCACATGCACAATAGAGACTTACAAAAGCTTTGCAGCTCATTTCCCCTAAGATTCTGTCTGCACTGAGCATGCTACCATTTGGGGCTGAGCAGGACTTTCCCTGCAATTGCAGTTCCCAGCTCTGCTGGAACTGAAAGCCAGGAGCCTCTCTCTCCTGTGCTTTTGATGACCCCACTGCTGGGAAGTGGAAACTGAGACTGGCCGGGTGAGGAGAATGGGACAGGGATGAGGAGCCAAGGGTGGGGAAGAGAAAGAACTGGGATAGGGGCAGGTTGGATGAGTAGGGGCAGAAGCTTGGGGAAAATGTGCAGAAGAGTCTGGGCCCACTAGAGAACACTCCTCTCCAGGGCATGGAATGGAGCCCAAGAGTCCCATGTCTCACCATTCTTCTGTTGTAAGCAAATATCTGTGAAACCCTCTGGCAACATGTCTCATCCCCCTCTAGTGCTGGTCCACAAAGAGGATGACTCATAGACTCATAGACTTTAAGGTCAGAAGGGACCATTATGATAATCTAGTCTGACCTCCTGCACAATGCAGGACACAGAATCTCACCCACCCACTCCTATAACAAACCCCTAACCTATGTCTGAGTTATTGAAATCCTCAAATCGTGGTTTAAAGACCTCAAGGTGCAGAGAATCCTCCAGCAAGTGACCCGTGCCCCATGCTGCAGAGGAAGGCGAAAAACCTCCAGGGCCTCTGCCAATCTGCCCTGGAGGAAAATTCCTTCCCGACCCCAAATATGGCGATCAGCTAAACCGTGAGCATGTGGGCAAGAATCACCAGCCAGCATCCAGGAAATAATTCTCTGTAGTAACTCAGATACCACCCCATCTAACATCCCATCACAGGCCATTGAGCATATTTACCGCTAATAATCAAAGATTAATTAATTGCCAAAATTTAGGCTATCCCATCATACCATCCCCTCCATAACCTTATCAAGCTTAGTCTTGAAGCCAGATATGTCTTTTGACCCCACTACTCCCCTTGGACGGCTGTTCCAGAACTGCACTCCTCTAATGGTTAGAAACCTTCGTCTAATTTCAAGTCTAAATTTCCTAATGTCCAGCTTATATCCATTTGTTCTTGTGTCCACATTGGATCACTGTCCCAAAAGAAGCACAGAATGGCTAGTATTTATCCCTTTGATATATTTATAAAGAGCAATCATATCTCCCCTCAACCTTCAATCTACTGCTGCTATCAGTTACTCTGTTAGCTCATGTGGCAGAGGTCTGTGCAATGGATATAAAGTTTCCAACCTGCTGATGACCCATGTGGGTGTCGATCTGATGCTACATGATGGAATTTCGGTATCACAATGCATATGCACAAGGGGTTGAATTAAGGCAACCTGGATGCTTGATTATGCACCCTTAAAAATGTCCTTTTAACATTTTGTGTATGTAATATATGTAATCTTTTGTTATTAGCTCCCGCAGCTATGCTCATACAATAATGCACTGTGGCTAACTGGTTAGAGAGTAATAGCCGTGTTAGTCTGTATCTGCAAAAAGAATAGGAGTACTTGTGGCACCTTAGAGACTAACACATTTATTGTAGGATAAGCTTTCGTGGGCTACAGCTCACTTCATCGGATGCATGTAGTGGAAAATACAGAAGGAAGATATATATATACATCCATTGTTTCATGTGTGTATATATATATATATATCTTCCTTCTGTATTTTCCACTACATGCATCCGATGAAGTGAGCTGTAGCCCACGAAAGCTTATGCTACAATAAATTTGTTAGTCTCTAAGGTGCCACAAGTACTCCTATTCTTTTAACTGGTTAGAGAGTTTGTGTCTGTATATACTGCTTGCAGTTGAGGGCAGGGCTGTGTGCATCTGAATTCTGTCAATGTATTTCTGAAGCAGAAAGATCTGAGCTCTATTCCCGAGCCTCCACGAAAGTTCCAAGTGACCTAGGTATCAGTGACAACCAGGAGGTTCCTTACGATCTCTTACATCTTTGTACAATGAATATTATTTCTAAGTCATCCTGTGGTGAAGCTATTGCTAATTTCTGGCCGATTATAACTCCTCTTGAAGTCATTTGGAATCTTTCCGTTGACTAATAGGAACTAGATCAGGCCCTTCCAGCAGGCAGCTTTAAATGGTCTAAAAAGAATAGCCATGGACTGTGGTTTTCCCATCTTCTAGACCGCCTCATGCTGAGCTCAAGCATGGTTGCTCAGTGTCACATCAACCCTGCAGTTGGCAGGTATTATTTATCTAACTGTTACCTGCCAGCTTCACAGTCAACATCACTTAATGTCAAGCACACGTTGGTGGGCTAAAGTAATGCAAACAGCTGTGGCTGCCCATGGGAGCAGAATGGGCTTGGCCAGGACTTGCAGCAGAGATCCTTTCCTTTCTTTTCCTTTCCATAAATCTTGTGGACGTTGGGAAGGGCCCTGTCTGAGTGAGTACAATAGTCACAGCTTGCACAGGGCTGCCAGCATTAGCTGCAGTTTGCTATTGTATTGTACCTTAATGCATAAACTATAGGTGCATATTATTGCAAAGGGGATGAACAAGGCACATTGATAGATGAAGGGCGTTTGTCTTCAAGGTTTAAAGTCTTTGGGTTAAGTGAAAGGAAGGAAAGAACTGAGAGGGATTCAGAAAGCGGGACCCTGTGTTGCTGTGATGGGGTGTACAAACCCCACACTGGGCATTAAGGGATTATTTTGGGCTCAGCCAGCTCTGCCCCGCCACACCTGCAGCAAAGGCTCCATCTGCTGGAGGAATTAAAAGGCAGGGAATTAGCTCATTTGGGTAGCAGAGCTGGAGATGAGCAGACCTGCAGCTCCAGCAGCAAGAGCAGAGGGAAGCCTAAAGACTCTGACACAGCTGCCCAAAGGGGCTGTCCCTGAGGGAAGGGAGGACTCACCCTAGAGACAACTCGAGAGGGAAGTATCTCCCATTTCCCCTGCCTGTGGACCCTGAACAGTGGTAGCCCCCTCTTACTTATTTTGGTTTGGACTTCCCCAACAGGGGAAAGCCTTGGACCAAGCTGACCTGGGGGCCGGAGGGAGAACGAGAGGAAGAGGCCCAGGGAGGACAGCCTTCCTTGGTAGCCAGACCACTGGTAGCCCAAAGGGCCCTGGGTCGGAGCCCGGTTGAGTGGGAGGGCCCGGGCTCCCCTCCCTACAACCCCCTTGGCAGTCAGGGTTTGTGGCCGTGACCACTAGGCCATGCTCCCCAACCAGACCCTGAGTGAGGACCATTACAGTTGCTTATATAATTTTGTTGGCACCCAAATAGCACAGTGCTTGTGTTTGCACAGGAGGCAATGCTATACACTAGCAGGGTCTAGACTTTCCAGCTGGAGGGCCAAACATAGTATTTCAATAAGGTTCTACCTTAGGTTCAGGCAGAGCCAGCTGAGTTCCTATCCTGCTCTCCCTGCAACTCCCATATTCAGCAGGGGAGTCAGCAATGGAGCAGCCAGAGCCCATCTCACCTCCCTCCCTGTGATGCTGTAAACAGCTAGCAGGGGAGCTGCTGAGTAGGGGTGGCATGGAAAAGACCTGTAAAAAGGGTTAAACTAATGGGAGAGAAGGAGGGAGTACAGCTCACCCTCCTCTGCTAAAAGCAGAGAGAATTTTTCTTCTCCCTGGTTCCCCACAATTGCTATCTCCACCTTGGCAGGAGCAGTGAGAGCTCCCTTCTGTATGAATGCACTTTAACAACTGCCTAAAAACCCTCTAATGCTCTTCCCCCAGGGATCAGAAGGGCTCAGTCAGCTCTGAAGATCTGTCATCTTCTGCCCTGTTCCTTGTGGAGGGTGTACATGGGGCTGGAATGGAGGATGGATGCACGAAGCATGCAGTTCCTCTGGACACCAGTGGGGAACAGGCAAGGTAATAAACAACTTTAAGTGACACAATTCTTGAAGCTGACTTCAGTAGAAACCAGCTTAAATAATTGCCCCACTACTCCATATGTTCCTGAGGGCCTCATATTCCTCTTGGGCTGCAAAGCATTTCCTGCCGTGCTGGGGGAACTCCATTGAAATACACTAAGTTCCTGTAGCAAAACAAACAAAAATGCCTTACTGAAGCACAGGTAGAGTTTTAAAGCTTCAGGACTGCAGCTGCCAAGAGTGTCAGATTGCTTGGCTCAGAATCATCCCTTATAAACATACGTTTATGTGCATTGTTGAGCACTGGTAATGTACCTGGTTCCATAAGGAACATAAAAGAAGTTATAGTTGGTGCCCTATGAAACTCTCAGTGCAGTGTTTTAAGGCAATGGCTCTACTCCCTGTCGCTTAATGCAGTGCCACTACGGTGCTCTGGGATATTATTGCTGAAAAACAACAGTTTTCACTTTAAAAAGCGACAAGGAGTCCTGTGGCACCTTATAGACTAACAGACGTATTGGAGCATAAGCTTTCGTGGGTGAATACCCACTTCGTCAGATGCACCCACGAAAGCTTATGCCCCAATACGTCTGTTAGTCTATAAGGTGCCACAGGACTCTTTGTCACTTTTTACAGATCCAGACTAACACGGCTACCCCCTCTGATAAGTGTTCACTTTGTGGATGTTTGGCTCCCGATCTAAATTTCATCATTAGCCCCTGTGTCTGTGAAGGAGCAATCTCAAACTGCAGCCCCAAACACCTCCAGACTTTGGGGAAGTTTGACTCTGGGCCCTCATATGGTGGCACAGCCCCATCTCTAGTTTATAATACCTTCCATTGATCTTTGAGGTAAAGTAATATTAAACATTAACTTTTGATCAAGATTTCAAGGGAAGAGTTCAAGTAATGGGTGTACATTGAAATGTAGATAACAAACACTAATGGGCATGATTCTGGCACGTTTTACAGTGGTGTAACTATCAACATTAAGAATTACTCTTGATTTACATCATCAGGAGATCAGAATTTGGCCCTATGTGCACAAACTATTGATTTGCACAATACAAGGAAAAGCAGGTCCAGGACACACATTAAGGAATGTGACTGGGCAAAACACAAAGGAGTTTATTTTGTGCTAATAGTTTAGGAAAGGCATTCAGGCATGTCTAAAGTTAGCATATTGTGCTGCCAAGAGAAACATTGCAGCAAGGGGAAAAATACCTTAGCTGGATAGCCATCTACCAGCAGAAATTTCCTGTTTTTCTGCCCAAACAAATACAATATGACCCGCCAAGCATATACACACCAGTTTTCTCTGACTTCCTGCAGGATAAATACTTCTAGATCTTCCAAAGCTAACATAGTCCTTTACCAAAACCAAGCAGCACCTGATAATTTGCAAATAATATAGCACTTTCTCTTTAGTAATGACTTTCAATCAGAAAAATTGCCTTGTCTCATCAATTAGTTTGAACCTCACTCAATTATGGTAGAGATTGTCTGTTTCTTATACTAAGGTGTAATTGTTCTTTCCATGGCTGCTTATGGTTCCAGTTAATGTTATATTAGGGGGAGGATTGCAAAACGGAATGCTGTTGAAGGACAGCAAGGAAAAGAGCGATGGAAAATTCATATGTATTCAAAACGTGTTAAAGGAACACTGACATTTTAAATCAAGCACTCAAAAGTTAGGAAATGCCAGATTTAAGATTGCCTGTGCAACCTTAATTCGGCTCCCTTTTGTGTATGCATTATGCTGTCTTTAATATGTGGTTGTGTAATTAATATTGTATCAGAATTGGGCACGGAAGGGTTAGATTTTTATCGATAAATGTTGGTCAATATCAATTTCACCACACACACAGAGAAGCGGATGAACAAATATTTCCATTTATAATAATCAAAATTTACTGATGGGCAAAGTAAGAAAAATGCTGTTTAAGAACTTCTTAGTTTGATTTAAGGGTATTTATTTTGTATATGTTGACATGTGATGTTGACAATTTGTGTTTTACCAGTTATGAAACAAACGTTTTGACTCTTTTACTGTCATTAAATTGTCTGACTCCCTGCATTGTCTGACTCCTCTCCTAATTTCCCACAACTGTGAAAATTTAAATAGATAAAAACTTTAAAAATGCTTGAAACCTGTACTTTTGGGCAATGGGGAAAATTTAAATCAATGAAAATGGAAACAAATGTTTAAAAATATTCACTATTACCATCAAAATTATAGAAAAATATTGAATTCTGCCAAGCCTAGTCGTAATGCATATGCGCAAGGGAACTGAACTAAGGTTGCACAGGCAACCTTAATTTTGGCATTTCCTAACTTTTCAGTGCTTGACTTTGAAACCTGAATGTTCATTGAACATAATTGTTGGGTGTATAATATATATAACTTTAAACATCATCCCATACATGATAACATAAAAGATGAAGAGGGCTTTTGCTGTTGTTGGAACATCATAAATCTGTAATTTCAAAGGATTTCAAACTATACACCAGGGGTAGGCAACCTAAGGCACGCGTGCCGAAGGCGGCACGCGAGCTGATTTTCAGTGGCACTCACACTGCCCGGGTCCTGGCCACTGGTCTGGGGTGCTATGCATTTTAATTTAATTTTAAATGAAGCTTCTTAAACATTTTTAAAACCTTATTTACTTTACACACAACAATAGTTTAGTTATATATTATAGACTTATAGAAAGAGACCTTCTAAAAACGTTAAAATGTATTACTGGCACGCGAAACCTTAAATTAGAGTGAATAAATGAAGACTCGGCACATCACTTCTGAAAGGTTGCTGACCCCTGCACTATATAGTGTAAGGAAGGAACACAAATCCACTTGGCTCAATAACATTGCCTACTGAGCCATTCTTCTTCATGCATATCAGAGTGGAAATATTTCTCAAGGTGGATCCTTTAAGGCAAGTACCAGTAACACTTCTTCCTATATTACCATTAACACTATGCCAAGGGGTAAATTTTCAAAGTGATGCTCAGGATTTTAGTTATCCAACTTTCTAGAATTCACTTCGAAAATATGCCTTTAACTGTTATGCTGCAGGAGCCAAATATGACAGAAGAGGATTAGGATCCTAAGTGTTATTGATTAACAAATATCCAAACAAACCCTAGTTTGATGTTTAAGGAATCCCGCATCTTCATCTTCTTAGCACTTGGTGAAGTGCCTTGGGGATACATAGAGGTTGCGTTTTCAAATGGGAGCTGAACGTAATGGGGCGTATAAAGTACATAGTCGTGTTCAAAAGCGGCTAACCCATTTGTGCATCCAGTTGTCCCTTTAGATTGCTGATGGTACATTTTCTGTGCAAACTGTTAGTGGCAGAAGACACTGATCTGTGAAACTCTGACTCAGGATGTTCTGTGTGTTTTTGTGTGTTAGCATCCACGCTGGAATTCAATTGATAGAACAAGGGTTTGTCTTCACTGAAGAGTTAGCCTGGGTGATCGGCACCCAGCCTGACCTGGCCCAGGTGTGAGCAGCCGGACTATAAAGCCGTTACTGTGTCCTTATTGGTGGTGCTGTGCTCCTCTGCATGTGTTTCATTAGGATGTCTGGGGGCACATCCCATGGTTCTTTTGCTCTGCAGTAAGCTGAGCTGCTCTGAGTCTTTCCCAGTGAATTGTGGGGAAATTAGTCTGTCCTACTGGGCAGATGGGAGGTGGGAACTGTGGGAAGGCCTTGGAGGACTATCAGTGCTGGAATGATTTAGCCTGTGTCCTCACTACAGAGTGGTTGGGCATGGGTGGCGAGTGAACCCCCGCTTTGGGGAGGCTAGCCCGCTAGCCCCGCTCCTTCCACCCAAGGCCCCGCCCCCCTGCATACCGGAGCCCCGAACGTGCCCCCTTAAAAGGAAAAGCCCTTAGGGGCCCCCCGACCGGAGGAGCCCTGGCCCACCCATCCCAGCCACATTGGGCTGAGCCACCGCCCCCCCCCCGTGACACCTGATTAAAATATGAACAGATAGATCATTGTTGCAACCACTGTTATATATTTGCAGCAAATCTTCTAGAAAGTGAGGTGTCTATGAAAAGGTTATGATTTGCTGGTTATGATTATGCTATCTGTATGTATGTATCATTTTTGTATTTGAAGTTATAGGTAATGGCTCTATACCCCAGGAGCAAACATTTGAAATCCAGGTAACATCCACAAGATAGCTAGCCAGCACATCTTGGAGGAACTATTCAAATTGAGTGGCCCATTGAAAGAACATTTAACTGACAATGGACCATGGGAGATGCCTCTCTACACTTAATGGAATTTCCTGCTATGACTAGGCAAAATGCATGGACATGTGACTAGCCCATGTGACTCCAAACTCCATCTTGTTGCTGTAAGTTTCCACAGTAAGAACAATGGGATTCCCTCCACATGGCAGAAGCTGGAAACACCTCCATTTTGCCTCTGTCCTGCTCAAACCTCTGGACTGCGGACTTATACTAATGGGCGCATTCTAACCAAGGGACTGAGGTCCTTCCTATTATACCAGCCGCCCAGGTGGGTGGGTTAATTTCCGCCTTGAGCAGACATACTCGTGCTAATACGCTCGAAGTAGAAGTGTGGCTTTGGCAGCACCAGTGGTGGGAGGGACTAGCTGTCTGAGTGCATACCTAGCATCATACTCAGGCAGCTCCCACTGCTTGTGCCACTGCAGCTACGCTTCTGTGTTTAGCAGCTAGCTCAATCAGGACTAGTGAGGGCATGTCTCCTCAAACTGGAAACCGTGTAGATTTACCCTGAGAGCCTGGACTAACTCTGCAATGAAAACATATCCCAAGTGGATAGAGGGCACTCTCATGTCACTAACCTGTCATCACCTGCACTCAGGGAGCACCTGGCTGGGCTCTGCTTGATGCAACAGCATTGGCTCTGCATCTCCTCTGAGGATCAAATCATGCACACAGAACTGGACTGTGCATTGGAGGGATTCCATGGGCACTGTGGGAGGGCAGGGGGTGGGAGGGAGGAGGGGAGAAAAGATCCTTCCCAGGGTGGGCCTATTTGTCTGCATAAAGTTAAGCAGGTGTCTAAAAGTCGTGGCGGGACCAGAGCCTTTGTTAGTAATCTGCCCCTTTTGCCTGAAGCTGCCATTTCAGATTATAAATCATGACAAATTTGGCAGTGGATTAACTTGATGTAAACCACATAGCATTCCTCCTTTCACTGATGTGACCACATTGTAATGTAGACACCTTTTTCATAGTGGGTTAGAACAGTGTGCATCATCGCTCACTTTTAGGATATATTGTTTTGCAATTTTTGGTAGACCAATCCAAGAATTAGAAAAGCTGGTATCCAGATGTTTATACACTCTCAACACACACTCTTAGCCAAATACCTGAGCAGTGGTGGCAAGAGATCACCTTATATAGGCATTCCTATAACACCTAGCAAACAGCGAACTGACTTCTTTTCCATTGACAATTCTCTCAAGCAATTATAGATCACTGTCCCAAAAGAAGCACAGAATGGCTAAGTGAAAGATTTTGGACATGAGATAGAGATCTACTCACAGTACTGTGGCTTAATGGAATTACATCAGGAATGAATTTGGCCCAGTAAGCTTCTGGAGTTGAATTCTAGTAGAAAGTGAACTTTTTACTCAAAGGTCCAATCCACACTTTGATTTGATGTGATTTGATTGTAATGCCTGGGAAACCCAACTGAGATCAAGGCCCCATTTTGCTAGGCACTGTACAGACACATACCCAGACACAGTCTTGCACCAAAGAGTTTACTACTTAAATGGACAAGACAGATTAAGGGTGGAAGGCAAAGGAAGGATTGTTTATGTAGATGCAGAATTGAGGCACAGAAAAATTAAGCGACTTGCCAAAGTTCACACAGGGTGTCTGCAGCAGAAGCAGGAACTGAAGCCAGTTCCCCTGAGTCCTAGTCCAGTACCTTAAATAACAGAATTTTTGTAAGTCTAAAAGCTGGTTGACACTGAAAAGTTACATCAGCATAGCTACCTCTCGCAGGGGTGTGAAAAATCCAAAGCCTTGAGAGATGTAGTTAATAGGGTTGCCAGGCATCCGGTTTTCGACTGGAACGCCCAGTCGAGAAGGGTTCCTGGCAGCTCCAGTTGGCATCACCGACTGGGCCATTAAAAGTCCAGTCAGCAGTGGGGCTAAGGCAGGCTTCCTACCTGCCCTGGCTCCGCACTGCTCCCAGAAACGGCCGCCAGGTCCCTGCAGCCCCTAGGCGCTGGGGTGGCCAGGGGGGCTCCGCGCTCTGCCCCTGCCCAAGTGCCAGCTCCACATCTCCCATTGGCCGGGAACTGTGACCAATGGGAGCTGCGAGGAGCGGCACCTGCGGGCGCAAAGGCAGCATGCACCGTGCAGAGCCGCCTGGCTGCCCATGTGCCTAGAGGCTGCAGGGCCGCTTCCTTGGAGCCGCGGTAAGCACCGCCGGGACCCTGCACCCCAACCCCCTGGCCCATCCCAGAGCCCCCTCCCGCATCCCAAACCCCTAATCCCCGGCCCCACCCCAGAGCCTGCAGCCTCAGCCCAGAGCCCTCACCCCCTCCTGTTTCACTGCCCCAGCCTGGTGAAAGTGAGTGATGGTGGGGAAGAGTGAGTGACGGTGGGAGGGGGGATGGAGTGAGTGGGGGCGGGGCCTTAGAGAAGGGGCGGGGCCTCAAAGAAGGGGCAGAGCAGGGGTGTTTGGTTTTGTGTGATTAGAAAGTTGGCAACTTTCTAGTAGTTAAGTAGTTAAGCCGACCTAATTCCCAGAGTAGCTAGCACTAAATCAACAGAAGAATTCTTCCATTGGCCTAGCTATCACCTCTCTGGAAGGTGGATTACCTATCGCGATGGAAGAGCCCCTCCTATTGGCATAGATAGCATCTACACCGAAGTGCTATGGGCATGGCTATGCTAAAGAGTTTACAGTGGCAAAGCTGCACCGCTGCAGCTGTGCCGCGGTTAGGTCTCTAATGTAGCCGCTCTAAGCTGATGGGAGCGAGCTCTCCCGTCGGCTTAACTACTCCAGCCCCCGCGAGCGGCAGAAGCTATGTCCACACTGGCGCTTATGTCAGTGTAACCTATGTCACTCAAGGGGTGGCACACGTACACGCTGCAGCAGTACCAATGCAACTGTGCTGCTGCAGGGCGTCTGGTGAAGACGCACTGCTCTCCTGTTCGCACAATAAAACCACCTCTGTGAGTGGCAGAAGCTATGTCGGTGGGAGAAGCTCTCCCATGAGTGCTTATGTCGGTGTAATTTACGTTGCTCGGGGGTGGTTTATTCACAGCCCTGAGTGACATACATTATTCTGACATAAGCTGTTGTGTAGACATAGCCTACAAGCGGCACAGCTGCACTGGTGAAGCTGCACTGCTGTAGTGTTTTAAGTGTAGACTGAGGCCTGGCCTACACTAGAAAATTAGGTTGGCATAACTATGTCACTCAGGGGTGTGAAAAACCCACACCCCTGCTTAGCGTAGGTAAGCCAACCTAAGTCCCCGGTGTAGACAGCACTAGGTCGACAGAAGAATTCTTCTATCGAGCTAGCTATGGCCTCTCGGGGGTGGGGTGGGGTGGATTACCTACACTGATGGGAGAACCCCTCCCATTGGCATAGGTAGTGTCTATTCTGAAGTGCTGCAGCTGTGCCACTGTAGCATTGTAATTTGCATCTGAAGAAGTGTGGTTTTTTTACCCACGAATGCTTATGCCCAAATAAATCTGTTAGTCTTCAAGGTGCCACCAGACTCCTTGTTGTTTTTGTGGATACAGATTAACACGGCTCCCCCTCTGATACTTGTAAGTGTAGACAAGCTCATAGCCTCAAATTCATAGAGTATGAACCCAGAAGGGACCACTGTGATCTTTCTGACTTAGTTTGCTTTGCAATATATTAACATCACTTTGCACCTGGAGAGAATCTGTCATGATCTGGGGAACGCCAAGCACGCCAATTAATCCTCAGAATCCTCCCTCTTAAATAGGTAAGTACCCTGGGTTAAATTATTTATGACTGATCTAAAAAAAAGTGGAATCAAGGAGGATTAAAAAATGCCTGAACTTCACAAGAAAATGAAGAATGATAAAGTTTATGGGAGCTAACCAAAATGTGGTCTGGTAGGGTGAAGAAGTCTTTACCTGGTGCTAGCCAACACAGGATTACTAGAAACACAGACTCACACAGGTGCTGCAAGAGATTCCATAAAAGCAAGGGATCTCGGGACATGAAGCTGAGACTGCCCAGAGAAAGGCTGTTAGAAACCTTCAGCTGCAGACTAGTTTAGTGTGATATTTTGCTGTCTACCACCTGTTTTTGTGTGACCAAAAAATAAAGATTCCCTTGACTGGAAAAGGGTGTCCAATGCGCTGACCATCTGCTGTTTGTGCTGAATTGTCTCAGCAGTTTACATTGCAAAAATGGAACCTCCAACAGCCCTAAATCCTATGTATTAATGACAGCCTAGTCTGTTGCTTTTGCTACCAAAGTTTCCATATGTCTCTATAAGGCCCCAAATTGTCTGGAGTTTTCTTTGTTTATTGGGAACAAATCAAATCTACATCATTAGACAAGAATACTGCAGGAAGTTTGCAAAGTCCTCCCCTCGCCTTCTGCTGTCATGAACTCCTCTGAATATATGGCCCACCTTTGAAAAATGTAAATTGAACATCCCTTTCATTTACCAAGAAATACACAATTTCCAAAGAAGTGAGTGTTTCCTTCAAGAACTCCAAATTAAATACTGGGTAGGGGTTCAAGTATACTCTATGAGCTAAGATCAAGTGTTTTATCTCTCGTTAGCAAGAACTTTGCTAATTTCAATGGGCAGGGAGTCAAACTTTCTCAAAGCTGCAGTTACTGCTCCTTTGCTTCATTTGATGTTTTAGTGGCGTAGCTGCTCTCTATTGTAAATCTGTTGATCTCGGAAACAGAAATGTACAGGCTCTTCTCAGCTTTCCAATTCGTAGCAAAATTGTTTTACAGAGCACTCACATTTTTGCTGATTTGGATTCATAGGTGGTTTTAATTGGGGCTTTATAGAGCAGATGCTCTTGTTTAAAGAAATACAAATCTGGTTTTATACCTGGACACCAGATTCCAATCATATAAACAGCAAAGCTTCTCTGTGGAACTGGTGCTCCAGGGCCAGACAGTCACAGCCCATAATCAGATGTGTGAGAGACAAGGGATCTCCTTACTCCCCCGCTTGGTCCATTATAGACTGTGACTCCAGCTCTGGGGAGCTTCGAGGGATGAACATGCAAAAGAGCACTTGCATTTTAAAAAAAAATCATTTATTTGCTTGCACATATGCCGTGTTCTGCTGTACAAATAGATGTGCTTTATTCGTATGCATTTTTGGAGATTGCTTTGAAGATCTGGCCCTTAAAATCCAGTAAAGAAAAATCAATGATACCAGGTCAGATTGATTGAAACATCTCAGCCTGAATTTTAAGATGTCTCCAATGAAGGACACCTTGATAATGTGCAGACTTTTCCTGGGTATCTTGTGATAATCTTGATTGCTTCCAACCTCTTATTGATCATGCTTTGACTTTGTGAATAAGCAGACAAGTTCAGGGCAGAATGGCCTGGTAGTGTGGGAACAGCACAGTATGCTGCCATAAAGAAAATCTAACTTTCAATCCTGAACTTTAACTCTATGGATCAGTGAGGGCTTGAAGGATTGTCAAGCATTCCACATCTTACTGATGCTCTGATGGCATTGGCAGTAAGAATATGCCAAGCAGTGTGGATCAAATAACGCCCCCCCCCCAACTTTGAAAATGTTTGTGAGCTTTGCCCATCCCCTTGCTGACAGGTTCTAGAAGTAGCTCCAATGACCCATCCTCAGTAGGAGGTGAGGACTCCATGCCATGGGGCCTTGGAAGTATGAAGGAAGACATGGTAGTAAAATCTATTGGGTTGATCATAAGCTTAGGAGCTAGGGAACTCCTATTCTTACCATTGTGGCTGTGGACAAGTCACATCAAACTGTGTATCTCAGTTTTCACATCTGTAAAATGGGGATAAGTGGTCAAACCAAGATCTCTACTACATAAGATTTTTGTGCTGATTAATTGACTAGTGTTTGTAGAGCTCTTTGAAATATAAGGCCAGATCCTCAGCTGATGTAGTCAATTTACATCAGCTAAAGATCTGGCCCATAAAGTGCAATGGTGTTATTAAAAGAAAGAAATGGAGGCATAATTGAGGAACCACCCACATTTTTTCAGGGGAGATGTTCACCCTTTTGGGTGTGAGTGGAAGTATTTTAATAATTGTCTGTCAGGTCCATTAGATAGTAGTGATATTTATTCATATGTTCCCAAAAGCTCATTACCAATCTAGGCTGCCCTAGGTGAAAGATGCCTGAGATTAGTTCCTGGTGACAGAACTCTGATTCACTGCTGAGGTCTTGATGGGGAAAATGACTTGCTGACAGAAAGAACATTCTCCCTTTGCCAATGGCTTGATGGCATGTGTTGATGGCTCTGCTTAGTCTCACTGGGGTTTTTTCCAGCTCACATGGATTAATGCCATTTGAGATTTGGTGATGCTGAGTATTAAAGAACATTCATAGGGGACATGGAGTGGTGAATAGACTGGCAAGTCACGGGCCATGCAAATAGTTTAAAATGCTGCTTTTCATTCAAATGTGTCGTGGACTTGTAACCAAGCGTGCAGCCCTTCTGGTCTTTATGCTTTTCCCACATTTCAGCTAACAGCAGCCAGAGTCCTGATATCAACTCTTTGGCAATAGCTCCCCCACCCTGTGCCCACACCTTTGACCTTGTAGGTGTGCTTATTACCCCTACACAACTTCCCGAGGCCTTGAGGTCAGTTTTTCTACTCTTGCTCGGGGGCATTCCATCACTGATTCATCACACCCTAACCGTCACTGTCAGATTATTAGAGAAGGAGGCCCTTAGACTTGGCTGGAAGAAAGTCATTGGAGATTCTGATGAGGGCTAGAAGGGAAGGGTGCAAAAAGGGAGCCCAAGATTTAGAGGAAAGGAAGTCAAACCAGTGAGGGTTGATTGTTTGCTCACTGGGAAGAGGAAAACTGGGTAACAGTCTGGGAGGCAGGTGGGGCTAATGGAAGGTTTTGTTTGTGTTTTTTAGGATGTTTGAAGTTAGGGGCAGGGTGGCGGGGCAATTATGAAGATGACGGAGGGATCATGGCCCGTATCCTCAAACATGTTTAGGCACCTAACTGTTAGTCACCTAAATATCACATGCCTAGAACCCCAACCAGGGGCATTCTATTTGCTACCCAAGATCCATAAACCTGGAAATCCTGGACGCCCCATCATCTCAAGCATTGGCACCCTAACAGCAGGATTGTCTGGCTATGTGGACTCTCTCCTCAGGCTCTACACTACCAGCACTCCCAGCTATCTTCGAGACACCACTGACTTCCTGAGGAAACTACAATCCATCGGTGATCTTCCAGAAAACACCATCCTGGCCACTATGGATGTAGAAGCCCTCTACACCAACATTCCACACAAAGATGGACTACAAGCCATCAGGAACAGTATCCCCGATAATATCACGGCTAACCTGTGGCTGGACTTTGTGACTTTGTCCTCACCCACAACTATTTCACATTTGGGGACAATATATACCTTCAAGTCAGCGGCACTGCTATGGGTACCCGCATGGTCCCACAGTATGCCAACATTTTTATGGCTGACTTAGAACAACGCTTCCTTATCTCTCATCCCCTAACGCCCCTACTCTATTTGCGCTACATTGATGACATCTTCATCCTCTGGACCCAAGGAAAAGAAGCCCTCGAGGAATTCCACCATGATTTTAACAATTTCCATCCCACCATCAACCTTAGCCTAGACCAATCCACACAAGCGGTCCATTTCCTAGACACTACTGTGCTAATAAGTGATGGTCACATAAACACCACCCTATACTGGAAACCTACGGACCGCTATACTCACCTACATGCCTCCAGCTTCCATCCAGGACACACCACACGATCCATTGTCTACAGCCAAGCTCTAAGATACAACCGCATTTGTTCCAATCCCTCAGACAGAGACAAAAACCTACAAGAGCTCTATCAAGCATTCTTAAAACTACAATACCCACCTGCTGAAGTGAAAAAACAGATTGACAGAGCCAGAAGAGTACCCAGAAGTCACCTACTACAGGACAGGCCCAACAAAGAAAATAACAGAACGCCACTAGCCGTCACCTTTAGCCCCCAACTAAAACCTCTCCAGCGCATCATCAAAGATCTACAACCTATCCTGAAAGATGATCCCTCACTCTCACAGATCTTGGGAGACAGACCTGTCCTCGCTTACAGACAGCCCCCCAACCTGAAGCAAATACTCACCAGCAACCACACACCATACAACAAAAACACTAACCCAGGAACCTACCCTTGCAACAAACCCCGCTGCCAACTCTGTCCACATATCTATTCAAGTGACACCATCACAGGACCTAATCATATCAGCCATGCCATCAGGGGCTCGTTCACCTGCACATCTACCAATGTGATATATGCCATCATGTGCCAGCAATGCCCCTCTGCCATGTACATTGGCCAAACCGGACAGTCTCTTCGCAAAAGAATAAACGGACACAAATCTGACATCAGGAATCATAACATTCAAAAACCAGTAGGAGAACACTTCAACCTCCCTAATCACTCAGTGACAGACGTTAAGGTGGCAATTTTGCAACAAAAAAGCTTCAAAAACAGACTCCAACGAGAAGCTGCTGAACTTGAATTGATATGCAAACTAGATACAATCAACTTAGGTTTGAACAGAGACTGGGAATGGCTCGGTCATTACACTAATTGAATCTATTTCCCCATGTTGAAGCAGCCTCACACTTTCGTGTCAACTGTCCGAAATGGGCCATCATGATTATCACTTCAAAAGTTTTTCTCCCCTGCTGTTAATAGCTTCTCTTAATTAATTAGCCTCTTACAGTTGGTATGGCTACTTCCACCTTCTCATGTTCTCTGTATGTATAAATATCTTCTTACTGTATGTTCCATTCTATGCATCCGAAGAAGTGGGCTGTAGCCCACGAAAGCTTATGCTCAAATAAATTTGTTAGTCTCTAAGGTGCCACAAGTAC
>QXTE01000398.1:222371-315077 GCA_003942145.1 Platysternon megacephalum
GGCAACCTTTCAGAAGTGGTGTGCCGAGTCTTCATTTATTCACTCTAATTTAAGGTTTCGCGTGCCAGTAATACATTTTAACGTTTTTAAAAGGTCTCTTTCTATAAATCTATAATATATAACTAAACTATTGTTGTATGTAAAGTAAATAAGGTTTTTAAAATGTTTAAGAAGCTTCATTTAAAATTAAATTAAAATGCAGAGCCCCCCCGGACCAGTGGCCAGGACCCAGGCAGTGTGAGTGCCACTGAAAATCAGCTCGCGTGCCACCTTCGGCACCCGTGCCATAGGTTGCCTACCCCTGCTCTAGCTGACTTGGTGGTATGTTTTACGTATGATTTCGCTCTATGTTTGGAGGAGTCTTGTTTTGCTTGGGTGATAGTTTCCATGTTAATTGCTTATGATTGAGCAGGATGGGCTTGTAATGAAGGCACTGAGCAGGGTTTTGGGAGAGCTGTGTTCAGCTCCTAGCTCTGCCTCAGATTTCCTGTGTGACTTTAGGCAGGTCACTTACCTAAACTCTCTGTCAACTTTACTTGCTGCCATCTTGCCAGGACCCTTCTGAAGAGGAGATACACAAGGTTTCTTCTGCCTTTGTTAAACAAATCTAAACACATACATCATCCCCCATGCATACCAAAAATTGTTGGCATTTTATACTGAATACACTTCAGATGATTACATCGTCTATCTATTCATGGTGAATTGTTACTGGCCAAGAGAGCAGGGGGAGCAGTACACAGTGAGAGCAGCCCGGGGCACGGCACAGCTGATGTATCTGAGTTGGCAAAAGTCAAGGAACTCTGGCAGTAAGAGAACATTGTTAATATATGCAGAGTGGTTTCCTAAAATGGATTACCATGAGAGGTTGTTGTGTGGTCAGAGACTGACACCGTGTGCTTCAGCCCAGAGCCAGAGCATGACCTCCTACCTGAAAGTCCCTCAGTCTGTTAAATCATCCATACACGTACAATATGTCCTGGTGTTCTTTAGGAATTGGAGGTCCAAGAATTCAGATTGTAACTGAACTCTACAGAGGGAGGCCCAAACGTCCCTGAACTTTGGGTGTGTTTGACATCTACCTGAAGCCAGATTTCTCACATAGCCTCTCTCTTTACAACCCAAATTCCGAGGCAGCGCACCCGTCCACCTGGGAATGTTTGAGATCTGATTTCTGCAGCTGGGACCCATCTCTGCTTACGATTCACTAGATAGTTGTGGCAAAAAAGGCTGAAGTGCAAACCATCAGTGTACTGTATATAATGTTCAGAGCTCCCGCGTCTGCACTTGCCAACACACCCCTGAAAAGCTGTGTTTGGGGTTTATGTATCTAACAAAGAATCTGTGATGTATATTTTCTCTTTAAGTGCATTTTTATAATATTTACATTACATAGACCCAGACTGACTTCAGTGTGAGAGTACTCAAGAGTGACAGCTCACCAGCATGAGTAAGGGCTTCACACTCTGGTCTGTAGTAGTGTGAAAAATCTTAGCAAAAGAGTATATTAGCTTTTCATTCAGAAAATGAAATGCCAGCCCTGGTTCATCTCTGAATATCAGCCAGAATACTGTACATGCCTGGGAGGCAGCAGTCCCTTGATTACGAGCAATCTGTCTTGCTCCATAATGGAATAAATTTAGACTGGCCTCAAGGAAGAATTTACCCTAATTCAGGTCTGTTTGAAGAATATGCTGGTCATAATGTAAGGAGAGTGCTGGTTTCTATATGGGATATGGTGCGAGTTAGCGGGTGATTTATTCTGCCTGGACTGTGAAAACAGACAAAGACAGCTTTGTGTATCACAAAATAAAACAACAGCAATTGGATAAGCAGCAGATTAGTGTTTTAGACCAGGAAATATTTGGCGTCTGTATGATAATAAAGAGGGCCCAGCTTGTTCAGTGATTCCATCCCAGAATATCTAACAGGAACATTAACAATACATTGAATTGTGTAGTGAAAATTGGAGCTCCAAGTGAAACTAACAGCTCAGATCACACTGTGCTTTGGTGCTACATTGTGGCTCTGGGTGTGCTTATCACCTGGATCTGATTATCAAAGTATATTGAAAAAAAGTATAAACTGTGATTCAAATGGAAGTGAGAGAAATTATTCAAAATTGGTGCCCGAGAGCTCAGACTATCACCTAGTAACATTAGAGGAGAATAAACAAAAAGCATCAGAGCTACCAAAATGCACAGGTACTTGAGGGTTGTATGATTGTTTGGCTCAGTTTGTTTTAGTTTATATTGTTTAGGCTGAAACTAGACACCAAAGTCACCATGCTGTATGATTAAGTACTGCAATGAGATACAACAGGCAGTGCTTTTCTGGGTAAGCCAAAAGCCAAGTGATGTAACAAGACAGGATGTGAAATAATCTCCCTGAACTACACTGCCTGGAGTGTCATATTGCTGGTATGAAATTGAATTTATCCATAAACCAGACAAAGCAATGAATTTACTGGGTATTATATGCTCCAATGTTGATCACCAACAGCCAATCGAAACCCACCGATTGTATTCAAAGTTCTTATGTTATATTATTATTACAATTATAGAAGTACCAGTAATTATATACATTAAGTTCTAGCAATAGCATAAATTTATATTATAAAATGAGATGAACTGTACATGATAAAGATCTTTACACAAAGCAAGATGAAACTCAGAATCCTTTGTCTGATCATTCGAGCTAGTCAAAGATTCTCAGCTATGTCAGAGCTCCATTAAACACAGCTGAGGAGAGCTCGGAGTAAAGGTGACTTTAAGAGAAGTTTTGAGGACGTTTTTGTGGCAAAATAAGAAAGCAAACTATAGAATATAGATCATACCAGTAAGCGTTATTCTGACAAATAAGAAAGCCAGAATATCTTGAATGCTCCTTATCAGACTGTAATTGACTTAGAATATCATAATCACAAAAAAGTCAGCTTGTGAACAATAGAAGAAATATTGATGGAAAGCACTGTTATATAGAGAAGGAAAAATTAACATAAAGGACACAGCCAGACATTGCCACTGCAACCAATTGGATAGAAGGACAGAGCCAGATCCCATAGTGATGAGCACTGTGTGAAAACTATGGTGCAAATTTTTTCCAAGTTTTTTCCCCAAAGACAAAACGTCCCAGAGTGGGAAAGTCAAGAATGAATGACTGCCAGGCACTGTCATGGGAATTTTCATGATTATGCATGGCTGGATCCCCCAGAAATGAGTGATTAAGGACAGCTGCAGATGACTTTGTAAAGGATTTAGAGACACGTATTGTGTCAGTCAGTCAATAATAGTTTTCCAAAAGCTGGTTAGTTCCTTCCCCTGGCTTCTCAGTGTGTCCTGTTTATCTGTCATGTTATGATTTTGAGCTCTTCAGGGCAAGGATATACTTTATTTTCTGTACTGTGAAGCACATTATCCATGCTAAATAAATTAATAATAATGCATTGAAGAAAATAGTTATATAGCCATTGATGGACGAGTAAGAGCTACTTGTATAAGGGTTGCAAGACTGGATCTTTAATCCTTATCTCTTTTAATTTTTATTTATAATTTATGTTACAGTAGTGCCTTGAGGCCTCAAGTGAGATTAGATCTCCATACTGCTAGGTGTTGTGCAGGTGCATCATTAAATATAGTCCCTAGTCCAAAGAGCTTATAATTGAAATAGGCAAGGCAGACAAAGGAAATGTTATCATCCCCATTTTACAGCTGGAAAAATGAGGCCCAGAGCCCCAGATCCTCAAAGAAATGTAGGCACCTAACTCCAAGTAGGAGTTAGATGCCTACATACCTTTGAGGATCTGGGCCTGAGACTTTAAGTGACATGTAACCTCATATTGTGATCAAATATATTGTAATGATTAGTGTAGATAATACCTCCACCAATCAATGGTGGTGTTTCTTTATCTTAGTGTTAAATAGTTGTGTTGTGTGTTATGTCACTGGTCTGACCTGGCGGGATTGGCAGGAAATTCGGTCCTGCCTGTGTGCGCTGGAGTTCCAGTAAATCTCTCATTCTGTAAGCCAGTATTACAGCTGGTGGCAGCAGCTTCAAAATGGCAAAAGCACTTTTGCCTGAGAAGAAATTTACTGGCAATGCAGATGAGACTGGAGTCTCTTGCTCTCTGAGAATGCATGAACTGATGAGAAAGCAGCACAGTAGTTAACAGTGTTTTTGCATGGTGATGCCAAAGCATTTTACCAGCAGCTTCCCAGTGTGGTTCATGGTTCTTATAAGTGTTTGCAAAACTGTCTATATGACCACTACGAGAGGGGATTGACCCTCTTGAAATAGAGGAAAGAATGGTAAGCCAGTAGGAGGCAGGAAGGGGAACCCTTGCATAATTTGTTGTGTGCATTGAGGATACTATTTGATAGGGCTTTTCCTGTGCTACCCTGTCCGGGAGATGGCTCACGTGAAGCAGAATCTTCTACAAAAAATCTGGACATGGCAATGCAGAGAGGAGCCTATGCGCAGTGGCAAGCTCTGCGAGACTCCTGGGTGAAAAGTCACATTATAAGTGGTTTGACAGGGGGACTTTGTAACCTGCTCCTGAAGGAAGATAGCATACTGGGCAAACGTATGGACCAGACTATAGACAGAATTCAAAATGTGGAGGAAGAAGAAATTAGTGTTTCCTGAAAGGTATCAACTGTTAATTCCCAGCTTCAGGGTGACTCCTCTGTACCAGATATAGCACTTCAAGAAATGACTGCAAGGGAAGTGGCTAAAAAATTGGAGGAGGCCCAAGTGAAAGCTATTGACTGGTACACTGTGGGTTAGAAGAGTGAGACTGTTTCCCCAGTGGGTCCCAGGCCAAATGACACTTGCAGGCAAAGCACAGGCAGAGGTCATTGGAGACCGAAGTACCCAGGCAGAGGGAAGCGACACCAGGGGAACTAGAACCTACTGATGCAGTAGGTCCACCATCAGCAACTATTAAAACGGGCCACATGAAGATCTGCCCACATACCTGTTACAATGTGTCTGGAGACACTGATAGCTGGAAAACCACAATGTTATTGGATTCAGGATCTGAAAAATGTCTGACCCATGAAGAGCATCCAGTGCTGAGAGGGAAGAAAATTTGTACTGCAGGAGTTAAATTGTTGACTATTAACCATCATCCACTGTGGACAACAGGTGAAATCCAGTTCCCACTGATCTTGGATTCTTGGCTTACTAAATGGACTTTGGTTGTGATGACCAATATTTGTAATGCTGTTGTAGTGGGAGTGGATTTCATCTGAGGTCATCACAAGAACTGCTGGAGTGTTAATAGAACACACTTGTCCCGGGACAGTATTTAGATATTCCTTCTGCATGTGAGTAGGAGGAAGTGTGGACCCTGGGGAGGAACTTTTGGGACTGTAGAGATGGCCCTATCACGCCTACAGGGTGACAGAGAGGAACTGGCCCCTGTGGTGGCTCAGAATAAAGTTGTGGTGAAGCCACATCACGCAGTAATGCCCCTAAGGGTAAAGGACTGCTGCAGTGAGCCTGTAGGAGTGTTTGAAGCTACCAATATCCAGTCAGGATGGTTGTTAGGCAGAACTCTCTTTCGAGCTAGGCGAAAGGGGGAGTTCTGGGTAAGAGCAATGAATGTGACTAACCAGGAAATGCAGCTAGGTGAAAAATCAGATGAGGGGGACAGTGTTCAATATAGCTGGGGGTCTCAAAGCCTCTCACAGGGGCAGAGATCAACAACTACGAAGCAGTCCAGTCACTAAAAGAGCTAGGAGTTGATTTGATAGAAGGAGCCACAGAAGGCAATGAAAGGAAGCAATTAGAACAGTTGCTCTTATGATACGCTAGTGGGTTCTCCAGGAATAATGAAGCGCTTGGGAGATATGATCAGGTGTGTGACGTTGTGCAGTCTATATGATTTTGTAAAAACATGATAATAAGTGAATATAATGTAATTGGAATAGTTTTATAAAAACATGATAATAAGTGAGTATAATGTAACTGGAATATGCTTCATGCAAAAGGTATCATCACAAAGCTTATAATCTACTGAGAGTGATCATCCTATTTGTATAAATGTACCACTCTTGTATCTAAAACTAGAAATATAAAATATAACTCTGAGGGCCTATTGTAATTATGCAAAGTGTGGGCCATTAATGGTGGTTTGGAATCTTGATGACTCCCATTAACCAGAGCCATTGTCTGCAGATGGCTGTATTTACCTGTGAGTCTTCCTGTANGTTAGGTTTCCCTGGCATACCAGGAAGCAGTGAAAGAAAAGCTAAATTGTGTGCTAGAGGATGGCCTGATTGAGCAATCTATGTCACCTTGGGCATCCCCAATTGTAATAGTGAAAAAAGCCCCATGGAGATTTGAGGATATGCATTGACTATGGGGGACTTAATTCACAGACACTTCCCCACATAGCAGACACACAGGATAAAATATCAGGAGCAAACTTTTTTAGTAGTGTTAATTTGGGATACCATCAGATTAAAGTGGCACCTGAAGGCTGAGAAAAAACTGCCTTTGTGACACTCTCTGGGTTGTTTCAATTCCGCAGAATGCCTTTTGGACACATGAATGCACCAGGGACATTTCAGAGAGTAGTAAATGATGTAACCCAAGTTTTGAGGACTGAAGACATCCTCACATATTTAGAGGACTTCATTTGTTTCCATAAAACATGGGAGGAACATCTGGTAGGAGTAGAAAGGACTCTAAAGGTTTTTAAGCAATCAGGGTTTAAATTTGTGGGAAACAAAGGAGTTTGCAAGGAGTCGCATCACCTTCCTAGGACATTTAGATGACAAGAATGGGTAGGAGTCCCAACCCCAGAAACTGAACATTATAAAGTACTGGAAGGTTTCTACAAACCTGGTGGTGGTACAGAGGTTTGTAGGCCGCTGTGGATTCTACAGGAGATTTGTAAAAAAAATTCATAGAGTGGGCAGTACCATTATATCAGCTAACCAAGAGTGTCTGGACAGAGCAACACCGAAAATTTTTTGAGTCATTGAAGGAAGGACTTCTAAAACATGCTATGCTTAAATCCTTGGATCCATCCCATCCATTCATGGTAATCTGTGATGCCACAAAGGTTGATGTTAGATTTGCACTTGAACAAACTGATGAGCTTGGTAGGCACAGACCGGTGGCTTTTAGAGGTTGCAAGTTAAGTGAGGGGGGAACCAAGAATTCAGTCCTGCCTGTGCATTGGTTGGTACTTGCAGTGTTCCAGTAAGTCTCTGTGATTCTATATGCGAGTATTACAGTATTTCTAGATAGCTGTGGGGAACAGAAACACAGACACAAATTATTTCACCCAGTTCAAGGGAATGCAGCACTCCTGTAACGTCTTAATTCCACGTACTTAAGTACAATCTATTACAATTTACATGGATCTTTTAAATTAGTAGCCATACAGAGAAAGTTATTAGGCTGTGCAATTAATAAGAAACCGAATGGGCATAACAGTATTAAATGTATCATCTGTGCACAGCAGTGAGGTAAACCACCACAAATTTAGATCTGGTCAGTGTGACACAGGGCAGGTACTAAATTCCATTACATCATACCTGGAACAGTTGTAGATGTTAATTACTATGAGAGCAGCAGGAATGTAATGGTTTTACCCAGATAAAGCAGGTCTTTCTTGCTTATGAACCGGAGTTATTTGCTCGACTCCCTTTTGTGTTGGAGATTATTTGCTTAACCCCGCACGCTGCCCCCAAAGGACAATGTAGGCCATAAGTAGCAGTCAGGAAGCTTTACAGTGCAATGAGCCTGTTGCAAAAATAGAAGCAACTTCTTGTTTTAGAATTGTTTGAAACGACTACAATTGTTTGAATGATTTGGTACCCCTGGGAGACGCATAAACAGGAAACAGACTATTAAGCTTTAAAATCGTATAAATCATTGAGTCTCTTAAAAAAAAAAATCAAAGAAGGGGCTCGGGGAAGGGGGCTCGGTCGCTGGCTTTGAGCCAGTGAATGAAATCTGTGTGAAATGAGTTGGTGGAGACTGAGCTGGCCTCTCTCTCTGAAGGCTGATCTTTCTGGCACAGTGTGGGTGGACACCTTGCACTGTCTCTGCTCATGTGCTGCTTGTTCTTGGGATAAATAGTGGGGACCAGCTTCCTTCAGCGATGTCATCACTGAGGACTTGTCTAGATTAACAGTTAGTGCACGGCAAGCTGGGGGGGTGAATCTACAGTGCTCTAGCATGTCACGCACTTACTGCCCATGTGGACCCTGCTACTGTGCACTAAAAGTTCCCTAGTACATTCTGATCTACTCCACTTTGAAACGGAAGTAGGTCAATGCACATTAGGGACTTCTAGTGTCTGCTAGCAGGGTCCAAACAGACAGTGCATGGCAGGCTAGTGTGCTGTAGATTTACACCCCAGCTTGCTGGGCACTGTTTGTCTAGACAAGCCCTACTGTTACTTTAAAAAAAAAATCAGCTACTAGTGCCTATGTATAAGAGGGCTAAATTAAATGTAAAGATCTATAGGTATGTAGAAAAAGCAAACAAACAGCCGTGAGAGTTCTCAAGTGCGGGATCAATCTTACCACATGCAAGCAGGGGGAAGAATAGTCTTGTGATTAAGGTAGTGACCTGGGCTACAGGAGAGCTGTGTTCAATTCCCAGGCTTCCTGGGTAACCTGGAGCAAGACCGTTATGACGTCTCCTGCATTCCCCATTCGCAGTGGACAATACCACTGTCCTACCTCTGCGGGGTGTTGTACGGAAACATTCCTGCCATTACCCTTGTTCGAAACACAATTAAAAACCATCAGCATTCGTAGCTTACAAAAGCGTACTACAATCACCCTGTTCAGTTGCTTGTACGTTCTATCCCTGACCCCATCCCTTCATCTGCTCATGTCTCGTTAGGGGCAGGTCTACACTTACGGCAGTGTGTAGACTACAGACGCTGCGTGCCCCGCTAGCAGGGGTATAAATACCAGTGTAGACGGTGAGGCACAGCTTAGGTGAGTGAAGTAGAGTGCCCTACATGCCTGAACCCTAGGCTTTATAACTCTACACACCCAAGCAGTGCCTCCCATGTCTACACTGCTATTTTTAGTAGTGTATTGTCCTGATGCCTCCCGCTGCTGAGTCCTTCCCCACCACGGTGAAACACGCCAGCAGTGGAGAAAGGCTCCGGCGGTGGGAAGGCAGCAGGGAAGGTTCCGGCAGCTCCCCAGTGTTGGAGCCTTTCACTGTGGCGAGGGGAGGCTCTAGCAGCGGGAGGCAGTGCCTTTCATTGCCCCATGTAGCTTCACCCTGCTGTGACACGTGTGGACACAGCCTACCTTTCACTGTGGTATGTAACTACAAGTGTAGCAGCTGCATTCTACATGCCGCTGTAAGTATAGCCAAGGCCTTTGTTTGTATGGACTCCAGAGCAGTGTCTTTATCTGTGTATGGACAGCACCCAGCATGTAACCATGTCATTGCTACTGGGGATTCTGGGCACTAATGTAATGAATGTTTATTAAACATCATAACAGTATTTGTATGGCACTCGGGTACTCTAGCGAAGGGCGGCCTATATAAGTAAATAGACTTTAGATTCAAACCCTTACTCTGGATACGAGCTCTCATTCTGTGCTGCTTTGGCCTCTGATTTATAAGGCTTTATTTATCTCAAAAGCTTCAATGAAGTTTCAAAATGATACTAAGAAATGTGCAGGAGGTCTGACCTGACCTCTACTTGGCTTAGCCAGCACGGACATGGATTTAAGCACTGATCAGTTAAATTTTTTCCCAACCCCCTTGTATAATTTTTCTAACCCTTCACCTCAGCTCCGTCTTCCCTGAGACACCGAGACATCAAGTGGATTTTCTCCTTTAATATATACAAGTGCCTAGGACTCACACTGAAATAGCAAATGCTTGTTTGAATAAGTAAGTGATTTTTAAAGTTCTGCTGTACATATTATTTCAGGCACTTCATAGGAAACCGATCTTAGCCATGACAAAATGTTCTGAAATTCCCAACACATTTTTACTTTTTCTTGGCTCTGGATTGATATGCTGTATTAGCTTGAACGGGCTATGGCTCTGTTTTTTATCAAGCAGTCCTGGCAAGCAGTAAATCAGTCTTACACTGCATGAAGCAAAGTTGCTTGTTGATGCATGCTTTTAGCATCACTTAAAGAGGAACACAAGTCAGCAATTTAGCCAAATTGGTTTGGTTTGCAGCTGTGATTGAAATTTTTCTCAGTTTACAGCATTAGCAGAATTAATTTGTTAGAGACTCTTATCTTCCCTAGTTAATTTGAATGAAGTACAGCATGTAAATGTTTGCACTTTGCAAAGTGTTAGCTTTGCCATTTCAAAACAAGATTCAAAACAGTGCTTAAGCTAACAGCTTTGTGAACAGGGGCTGCTAACAGGGAGTTTCGCAAGGGAGTTCTCCAGGTGAAGGAGGAGCTAATACAGCAAGTGACTGTCTGTAGTGTGTGTTTGTTTGTGATTGGGGGTTACTTGCTGTGTGCTGAGCTTGTGTTTGTCAGTCTGTTTGTTTGTTTGGTTGTTTGAGGGACCGTGTGCTCTGGCTGGCAGTTGGAGGCAGGTTTGAAAGCTCGAAGCCTCTGGTAATTGGCTGAGCCTTAATCAGTGGGCGGGGCATTCACTCAGGCCAGGGCTTTATAAAGCCGCGCACAAGCGACCAGGGGCTGCTAACAGGGAGTTTCGCAAGGGAGTTTAGAAGGGGAGTGGGAAGGGAGTGGGAGCCCCTCGCCGGCCGTAACCCCTTCCCCGTGGCCCCCCCCTAGAACCTATAAACCGAACCACATTCCAAAACCCCTTCCTGTAAACCACCCTTCCACTAACTAGGAGACAATGCAGGCAGAAGCCCAGCAGCAGAGTGGGGGCTATCCAGTTTATTGCACTGAGTGTTGCATGTATGATTACCTGCCCCGTGGGCGGGTGGCGTATGTGTGCATTCGGTGCAAGGAGCTCCTGGCCCTCAGAGACCATGTACGGGCTTTGGAGGCCAGGGTGGCGGAACTGGAGGAGCTGAGAGAGGCAGAGAGGTATGTTGATGAGGCTTTCCGGGACATTGTAGAATTGTCCCACCTCCGCTCAGACAGCTCCTGTGCTGTTGAGGAGGAAGAACGGCCCAGGGAAGTAGAGCAGTCAATGGGAGCAGAGGGAAACCTTCCCGTAGTTGGGACCCTCCTTCCAGATGGTGCTGGGGTTGCCTCTCGCACTGAGGTTGCCTCTCCGGGGGAGGGAACTCCAGTTTCTAGGAAAAGGCAGGTGTTAGTAATGGGAGATTCGATTATTAGAAATGTAGATAGCTGGGTCTGTGATGACCGGGAGAACCGTATGGTGACTTGCCTGCCTGGTGCGAAGGTTGCGGATCTCTCGAGGCATCTAGATAGACTTATGTGTAGTGCTGGGGAGGAGCCGGTGGTCGTGGTACATGTAGGTACCAATGACATAGGGAAGGGTAGGAGAGATGTCCTGGAAGCCAAATTTAGGCTGCTAGGGAAGAGACTGAAATCCAGGACCTCTATGGTGGCATTTTCAGAAATGCTCCCAGTTCCACGCGCAGGGCCAGGGAGGCAGGCAGAGCTTCAGAGTCTCAATGCGTGGATGAGACGATGGTGTAGAGAGGAGGGGTTCACGTTCATTAGGAACTGGGGAAACTTCTGGGATGGGGGGAGCCTATACAGGAGAGATGGGCTCCACCTAAACCAAAGTGGAACCAGACTGCTGGCACTAAACATTAAAAAGGTTGTAGAGCAGTTTTTAAACTAGGAGATGGGGGAAAGCCGACTGCTGCAGAGGAGCGTGTGGATCGGACACAGACTTCTCTTAGGGGAGAGTCTGATGATAGAGAATCTCCAGGTTATAGTCAGGAGCAGAGGACTGAAAAGTATAATGTAAGGGCCGGATCAGATGATAAACAGTCACATAAAAAAGAATCTGGCACATCAGAAGAAGGCAGGCTAGTAAACAGGGACAAGTTTTTAAAGTGCTTGTACACAAATGCCAGAAGTCTAAATAATAAGATGGGTGAACTAGAGTGCCTTGTGATAAAGGAGGATATAGATATAATAGGCATCACAGAAACCTGGTGGACTGAGAGCAATCAATGGGACACAATCATTCCGGGGTACAAAATATATCGGAAGGACAGAACAGGCCGTGCAGGGGGAGGAGTGGCACTATATGTGAAAGAAAGTGTAGATTCAAATGAAGTAAAAATCTTAAGCGAATCCACATGTTCCATAGAGTCTCTATGGATAGAAATTTCATGCTCTAGTAAAAATATAACATTAGGGATCTATTATCGACCACCTGACCAGGACAGTAATAGTGATGATGAAATGCTAAGGGAAATTAGAGAGGCTATCAAAATTAAGAACCCAATAATAGTGGGGGATTTCAATTATCCCCATATTGACTGGGAACATTTCACTTCAGGACGAAATGCAGAGATAAAATTTCTCGATACTTTAAATGACTGCTTCATGGAGCAGCTGGTACGGGAACCCACAAGGGGAGAGGCAACTCTAGATTTAATCCTGAGTGGAGCGCAGGAGCTGGTCCAAGAGGTAACTATAGCAGGACCGCTTGGAAATAGTGACCATAATACAATAGCATTCAACATCCCTGTGGTGGGAAGAACACCTCAACTGCCCAACACTGTGGCATTTAATTTCAAAAGGGGGAACTATACAAAAATGAGGGGGTTAGTTAGACAAAAGTTAAAAGGTACAGTGACTAAAGTGAAATCCCTGCAAGTTGCATGGGCCCTTTTTAAAGACACCATAATAGAGGCCCAACTTCAATGTATACCCCAAATTAAGAAAAACAGTAAAAGAACTAAAAAAGAGCCACCGTGGCTTAACAACCATGTAAAAGAAGCAGTGAGAGATAAAAAGACTTCCTTTAAAAAGTGGAAGTCAAATCCTAGTGAGGCAAATAGAAAGGAGCACAAACACTGCCAACTTAAGTGCAAGAGTGTAATAAGAAAAGCCAAAGAGGAGTTTGAAGAACGGCTAGCCAAAAACTCCAAAGGTAATAACAAAATGTTTTTTAAGTACATCAGAAGCAGGAAGCCTGCTAAACAACCAGTGGGGCCCCTTGATGATCAAAATACAAAAGGAGCGCTTAAAGATGATAAAGTCATTGCGGAGAAACTAAATGGATTCTTTGCTTCAGTCTTCACGGCTGAGGATGTTAGGGAGATTCCCCAACCTGAGCTGGCTTTTGTAGGTGACAAATCTGAGGAACTGTCACAGATTGAAGTGTCACTAGAGGAGGTTTTGGAATTAATTGATAAACTCAACATTAACAAGTCACCGGGACCAGATGGCATTCACCCAAGAGTTCTGAAAGAACTCAAATGTGAAGTTGCGGAACTATTAACTAAGGTTTGTAACCTGTCCTTTAAATCGGCTTCGGTACCCAATGACTGGAAGTTAGCTAATGTAACGCCAATATTTAAAAAGGGCTCTAGGGGTGATCCCGGCAATTACAGACCGGTAAGTCTAACGTCGGTACCGGGCAAATTAGTTGAAACAATAGTAAAGAATAAAATTGTCAGACACATAGAAAAACATAAACTCTTGAGCAAGAGTCAACATGGTTTCTGTAAAGGGAAATCGTGTCTTACTAATCTATTAGAGTTCTTTGAAGGGGTCAACAAACATGTGGACAAGGGGGATCCGGTGGACATAGTGTACTTAGATTTCCAGAAAGCCTTTGACAAGGTCCCTCACCAAAGGCTCCTACGTAAATTAAGCTGTCATGGGATAAAAGGGAAGGTCCTTTCATGGATTGAGAACTGGTTAAAGGACAGGGAACAAAGGGTAGGAATTAATGGTAAATTCTCAGAATGGAGAGAGGTAACTAGTGGTGTTCCCCAAGGGTCAGTCCTAGGACCAATCCTATTCAATTTATTCATAAATGATCTGGAGAAAGGGGTAAACAGTGAGGTGGCAAAGTTTGCAGATGATACTAAACTACTCAAGATAGTTAAGACCAAAGCAGATTGTGAAGAACTTCAAAAAGATCTCACAAAACTAAGTGATTGGGCAACAAAATGGCAAATGAAATTTAATGTGGATAAATGTAAAGTAATGCACATTGGAAAAAATAACCCCAACTATACATACAACATGATGGGGGCTAATTTAGCTACAACGAGTCAGGAAAAAGATCTTGGCGTCATTGTGGATAGTTCTCTAAAGATGTCCACGCAGTGTGCAGAGGCGGTCAAAAAAGCAAACAGGATGTTAGGAATCATTAAAAAGGGGATAGAGAATAAGACAGAGAATATATTATTGCCCTTATATAAATCCATGGTACGCCCACATCTCGAATACTGTGTACAGATGTGGTCTCCTCACCTCAAAAAGGATATTCTAGCACTAGAAAAGGTTCAGAAAAGGGCAACTAAAATGATTAGGGGTTTAGAGAGGGTCCCATACGAGGAGAGATTAGAGAGGCTGGGACTCTTCGGCTTGGAAAAGAGAAGACTAAGGGGGGACATGATAGAGGTATATAAAATCATGAGTGATGTTGAGAAAGTGGATAAGGAAAAGTTATTTACTTATTCCCATAATACAAGAACTAGGGGTCACCAAATGAAATTAATAGGCAGCAGGTTTAAAACAAATAAAAGGAAGTTCTTCTTCACGCAGCGCACAGTCAACTTGTGGAACTCCTTACCTGAGGAGGTTGTGAAGGCTAGGACTATAACAATGTTTAAAAGGGGACTGGATAAATTCATAGTGGCTAAGTCCATAAATGGCTATTAGCCAGGATGGGTAAGAATGGTGTCCCTAGCCTCTGTTCGTCAGAGGATGGAGATAGATGGCAGGAGAGAGATCACTTGATCATTGCCTGTTAGGTTCACTCCCTCTGGGGCACCTGGCATTGGCCACTGTTGGTAGACAGATACTGGGCTAGATGGATCTTTGGTCTGACCCGGTACAGCCTTTCTTATGTTCTTATGTTATGTTCTTAGAGGTTCTCAAACTGGGCGTGAGAAGCTTTAGGGGAAAAAAATTACTGTGAACATTTTACCCACAGCAATGAATAAATAGCAAAGCTGATTCCTTCACACCTATCAGGTCCTCAGATGTTGCTTTGCATTTGACTCTAGTCTAGATGGGGCTGCGCATTTTGACGGATTTCTGTGAAGCTTGCATAGCATTATACAAGGTCGTTGCCATTTGTACGCGAATCCATTTGCTACAACGCGGCGTGCACATTTAAATGTAAGCATCGACCACAGTCGGAGTGTTGCTTTTGCTCTTATTACAATGGATCATTGACTCTGTCTGAATCAACGCCTTATTGTTTTTAACATTTAGTGAGAGTTGCATGTTGATTTTTTTTATATTGGTATATGTACTTGTGTGGTGTGTGTGTGTGGGATAAACTACTACAGATACAAAGAAGGTGAATGCAATCAAATAAGTTTGAGAATCACTGGTGTAAGGCAATATACTGTAATGAAGTGTGTGTGCGCACATGACTGCTTTCTACTGGACAGAATCAGAACGGCTCATCAGTATGTCAGAAGTCGTCTTCTTCTAATGCCAAGACTCTTCTTTAGTTCCAATGACAGGGACCTCTGCTTCTGGAGCAGGAGGATCAGAGTTCGATCTCCATAATAGTTATGAAGTTCCAAGTGGCCATGGTGTGAAGCATAGTGACAACCATGATGTTCCCAAGTACACACTGATTTGTTAAAATAGTCTATTTTTCCATAGACTTGCTTGTACCTTTTTAAATGGATGTGATTCAGAATGCCAACGCCTTTTAACAATATTTGCCATAGGCATTCAATTAGTCCTATGCCCTGGAACATCCACACACAGTTTTTGGCTCTCGTTGGTGGAGTGAGTGGCTTAGTAACGTAATTAGCAGATTTGAAGGTTTTTTCATGCTACTTTGGACCACTAGTTCATATCTCACCTCACCTTTCATCCATCTGAGACATGTAAAATTAGATCATATTCAGCCCAGGTTTAACACCATTGGCTTCAATGGAATTATTCCAGAGATGAATTTGGTACAAATGAATCCAGTGGAGTTACATCATGGCTTTTTCTGTATAGTAGCAAATGTTAGCATATATAGTTTTCAGCATTGCACAAATTTTCTCACACAACAGAAAAAACCCAGGCATTTGCATCTCTCATTATAATTTGTCCACACTTTTATATTTGTCAGGGTGTTCTCCCCTTTTAAAATCTACATATGGTAAAATAGGACTTTTTACAATATGGGTCATAAAGAAATGCCAAGCAATGAGCAGATAAGAATCTAAATATGCCAAGTTTCAAATGCACTTTTAAATCTTCTATGCTTTGAATCAAGGCAGACTTGTTTTTTAAAAAAGCAGGGCACTGATCCCACGAGGTGAAGGGCCAAAGTAAGAGTCTCTTGGACAAACCCAGCTTTCTTATGAGGGAATATTTATTATTACTACTAATATGTTTATTACCCTAATGCCCCACTACACTAGGTACTCTACAAGTATATAGCAAGAGTTTACACCCCAAAGAGTAAGAGGAGACAAAGCAACTTGCCCAAGGTCATGCTGCAGGTCAGTTACAGAACTGGGACTAGAACCTAGGTCTTCTATCAATATAGTGCTTTGATAAATCACTGATATTCAAGCACAGTCCCTGATTTATCACTTATACTAAGTTTACTGTTATCCTACAGGATTTTAAAATGAAAGTTTGCTGCTTTACTGAGTTCACCCTTAAAAAAAACAAAAAAACCCAGAAAGGCCTCTCTGGGCTTCCAACCCTAGAAGAAACAAGGCAAACTTTTAAATCAGTTTCCAGACACAGATTGAAACATAAAATATCTTTATGAGCTGTAAAAAGTAAATGATAATAAAACAGTCAAAGAAAAAGGAAAGATATAAATGAAAATGTGGAGATAATACTTAGGGTTACCAGCAAGACAAATAAATAGATGTCTGTTTAAAGGTGTCTGTTGTACTAAAGTGGACATATCACAAATTAGGCAAAAGGCTCAAGAAATCATGGACATTTGGAGAAGCAGTATGTTTTGTCTTCATCTGTGTTTTTCCACAGCTGAATGTACGTGCAGCGAGTTATTTTATGGATCCATATCTATAGTTCAAATAAAAATATTAAAGGGCATGTTCCCAATGTGCTACGTGCAACTTTTCTAAAACCACATCTGAGTAAATGAAGTAACTTTGCGTTTATAAGTTCTAAGGATCTCCAAGTGCTTGCACATTAAGTAAGCCTTACATTTGGACTAGGAGAGTGTGAATAGCAGTGTGTTGTAACTCCCCTGTGTGATAGTGTGTTGTAACTCCCCTGTGTGCATGCTGCAGGCACAACCTAGAAGCTTCTTGTGTGCATTAATGGAATCCTGTTTGAAGAAGCCACAAAACTAGTTAGTGATACACTCAAGAACAGATCCCATCAGTTCTGATTTCTTTCTCCATGTTGCCAGCTTTTGTTTTGCCATGAGTCTCATGCTATTTGGTGTTTGTTTATCTTAAAGCCTCACCTACTGGAAGCATGTGACTGAGTATCTCAGTGTTCATGAAAAGCTTGAAAATGTGACCAAGGTGTATGCTGAAAACTCAAAATCCAGAAGGCAAGTAAGAAGAAACTCATAGATATATAATTTAAAATCTCATGATTTTTAAGACAATCTCACGATTTTGGGTGCTGACTCATGATTTTGATTGCTTAAGGCTGGTAATACCGCTTTCTAGCCTTCTATTTTGGATATTTGTAACATGGTCATTTCTGTATTATGCAGGCACCATTATATCTACTACTGTGTTCTAACCACTAGACCACACATGGTAGGCCAGTGTATTAAGGTCCATGAACTTTTCAAGAGTGATTCAAATAAAATTCCAGACAGTGAGACAGCAGAGACATACGTGAGAAAGAGCAGGAAACCATAAATGAGAAAAACAAAGGGACAGACGTATATTTCTGATGCAATGGCCTCTACGCTCTCGGTAGGCACACTTCACACACTGGTGACAAGGGCTAGCTTCTCAGCTGACGTGAGGAGGCAATGTATTTTGTGTGTACTGTCTGGCTCTTTATAACAGACTAATGCTTCCNTTGTTTATCTTAAAGCCTCACCTACTGGAAGCATGTGACTGAGTATCTCAGTGTTCATGAAAAGCTTGAAAATGTGACCCAGGTGTATGCTGAAAACTCAAAATCCAGAAGGCAAGTAAGAAGAAACTCATAGATATATAATTTAAAATCTCATGATTTTTAAGACAATCTCACGATTTTGGGTGCTGACTCATGATTTTGATTGCTTAAGGCTGGTAATACCGCTTTCTAGCCTTCTATTTTGGATATTTGTAACATGGTCATTTCTGTATTATGCAGGCACCATTATATCTACTACTGTGTTCTAACCACTAGACCACACATGGTAGGCCAGTGTATTAAGGTCCATGAACTTTTCAAGAGTGATTCAAATAAAATTCCAGACAGTGAGACAGCAGAGACATACGTGAGAAAGAGCAGGAAACCATAAATGAGAAAAACAAAGGGACAGACGTATATTTCTGATGCAATGGCCTCTACGCTCTCGGTAGGCACACTTCACACACTGGTGACAAGGGCTAGCTTCTCAGCTGACGTGAGGAGGCAATGTATTTTGTGTGTACTGTCTGGCTCTTTATAACAGACTAATGCTTCCTGAAAAGGAAAACCAGAAGCTAGTTAATGCCTGCCATATTGTGAAAGTCTGTTTGCATTATCTCATGAAAGCACAGAAATTCACCACTCCGTATCCTCCAGCTCGAACTGTAAGAGTCAAGCTTGCCAGCCACATCTTTGCTTAACTTTAAAAATGCTGTTGCTTAAACTTAGTCCAAGAAAGAATTAACATAACCCCTCCACACACACAAATGTCCTCTTCAGAAGAGAATAACTGCATGGAAAAAGGCAAAGTCATATTTTTTCCTACATGAGATTGTATTTGTTGGCGTGTTTTCTAAATTCATCATATAGCTGCAGTAGGAGACCTTCACTGAAGAAATTTAAAAGTTTAACATCAATTAAATGCAATAGGACAAGTATATACGTGACTATTTTATCAACAGGTCTATACATCACCTTCATAGATTGAGTATTATACTAACTTGAGCCAATTCAGTACATGTGTGTACTACTGCCCTCTGTTGGGTGGGACCAAAACTGCTCAACAATGACTCATAGGCAGAACTAGTCAAACTCTTAGCTGTGATTAGAACGAAAATTTCAAAATTATTTTTTATTCTGAACCTTAAAAACAGACCTTTTTAGTTTATTGAAAAATCTCATACCTTAATTGTTTTTCAAAATTATTACTGAAATTTTTTTCAAAATGGTTATTGACATTTTTCAATCCACATTTTTAAAAAAAATTGAAGAAAGGGCACAAAATTTTCTGCCAAAACCAGAAATCTCAACAATGTTGATAATTTTTCACAAAAAAATTATTTGCAGATAAACAGCATTTTTTTTACAAACTTTACATTAGAAACATTTTGAGCAACAACATATAGCTGTAAGGAATTAATCCATCAGATTTGTCCCTTTATTTTTAATTGAGAACAGATCATTATTTTAATCAATTTGTTGGCCATTCATCAACTAAATGTTTTCAGTTTTTCATTTTGTTTAGACTTGAACAACACTTTTCATTTGACCTGCATTTTTGTATTATTATTATTTATTTATTATTTATTTGTTTGGGGTAATTTTCAGGTGTTTTTACACTTTTTTTATATTAAAAAACAAATTTCAAAAACAAAATTCTGTTTTTATATGAAAAATTAAATTGTTTTGTTTTGAAATGGTTGAAACACAACAGCTTGAAATGAAAAAGTCTAAACTAAAGTTTCAACTTTATTGATTTTTTTTCTCAACTGAAACTATTTGCCAAATTTGATCTGAATATGCAAATAGTTTCAGTGGACTGAACAATGTATTTATTTTTTGGCAAATTTATTATTTGCCAAAAAAATGTCACCCAGATCTACTAAGTACGGTCAGATCAAATCACCATTTGGAATTTACACGGGTGCTTCAGTGCTTTCCCAAATAGGGATGGACTGAAGTGAACATTTAAGTGATTTCCTGAATCAGGGCCTTACTTTGTACAGCTAGTGTCTTTTTCTTTCTTTCTCTTTTCTTCCAGCTATATGTGTTTTAGCAAACCTTCTAGCATCTCAGAGATTGTATGCAAGAACCCAAGCTGCAGAGTGGAACTTCATTGTGCTTTAAAGGCAGCTAGGCCTGCTGGGATATCTGACTCAGAAACAAAGCCTGCTTTCTGCGAACAGCCTCAGTTTGGGGATAAATGCTGATTGGTGTAAGATTGCGTAAGATGGGGGGAAATGGTTCTTATGTAAGATACAGTGTTAAGTGTTTTGGGGGTTTCTATCTCTAAGAATTTAATTCTAGCCCCTTACTCCTGATAACAGTACCAAATCCATACTTTGTTATAATGTCTATAAATGTAGGCAACTGATACAATAAAGTCACAATGTAATTGATTATCAATGACTTGCCAAAGTCAGTAGTATATTTATATGCATGTAATAGAAAACATAAAAGCAAAGTGCAGCATCCCACAAATAATTTATTGCCAGAACAGTTATTGTAAGTGATGTTCCAATGATGTTTAAATGGTTTTAAAAATAGTTGTTACAATTTATATCTACACATTGTTGATTCTGGGCAGTTTATTGAACAACCATCCCTGGTCAACGCCAACCAAAAGTGCACTTCCTTTCTTTTAAGCATCTCCCATTCAATGATAAATTACTCACTGAACAGATCCATAAATTACACATTCCTTACAATAAAATGGTTGTAACCCTAACAGATGTATTGGAAATTGCAAATGTGATTACTGAAACAATGAACATGATAGCTCTCTTTGCTCTTCCTCCATTCCCACTTCAGATCTCTCTCTCTCTCTCNGAGTTAGTGGTAAACTCAAGAACAGATCCCATCAGTTCCGATTTCTTTCTCCATGTTGCCAGCTTTTGTTTTGCCATGAGTCTCATGCTATTTGGTGTTTNCATGTGCAGCGAGTTATCTTATGGATCCATATCTATAGTTCAAATAAAAATATTAAAGGGCATGTTCCCAATGTGCTACNTACGTGCAGCGAGTTATTTTATGGATCCATATCTATAGTTCAAATAAAAATATTAAAGGGCATGTTCCCAATGTGCTACGTGCAACTTTTCTAAAACCACATCTGAGTAAATGAAGTAACTTTGCGTTTATAAGTTCTAAGGATCTCCAAGTGCTTGCACATTAAGTAAGCCTTACATTTGGACTAGGAGAGTGTGAATAGCAGTGTGTTGTAACTCCCCTGTGTGATAGTGTGTTGTAACTCCCCTGTGTGCATGCTGCAGGCACAACCTAGAAGCTTCTTGTGTGCATTAATGGAATCCTGTTTGAAGAAGCCACAAAACTAGTTAGTGATACACTCAAGAACAGATCCCATCAGTTCTGATTTCTTTCTCCATGTTGCCAGCTTTTGTTTTGCCATGAGTCTCATGCTATTTGGTGTTTGTTTATCTTAAAGCCTCACCTACTGGAAGCATGTGACTGAGTATCTCAGTGTTCATGAAAAGCTTGAAAATGTGACCAAGGTGTATGCTGAAAACTCAAAATCCAGAAGGCAAGTAAGAAGAAACTCATAGATATATAATTTAAAATCTCATGATTTTTAAGACAATCTCACGATTTTGGGTGCTGACTCATGATTTTGATTGCTTAAGGCTGGTAATACCGCTTTCTAGCCTTCTATTTTGGATATTTGTAACATGGTCATTTCTGTATTATGCAGGCACCATTATATCTACTACTGTGTTCTAACCACTAGACCACACATGGTAGGCCAGTGTATTAAGGTCCATGAACTTTTCAAGAGTGATTCAAATAAAATTCCAGACAGTGAGACAGCAGAGACATACGTGAGAAAGAGCAGGAAACCATAAATGAGAAAAACAAAGGGACAGACGTATATTTCTGATGCAATGGCCTCTACGCTCTCGGTAGGCACACTTCACACACTGGTGACAAGGGCTAGCTTCTCAGCTGACGTGAGGAGGCAATGTATTTTGTGTGTACTGTCTGGCTCTTTATAACAGACTAATGCTTCCTGAAAAGGAAAACCAGAAGCTAGTTAATGCCTGCCATATTGTGAAAGTCTGTTTGCATTATCTCATGAAAGCACAGAAATTCACCACTCCGTATCCTCCAGCTCGAACTGTAAGAGTCAAGCTTGCCAGCCACATCTTTGCTTAACTTTAAAAATGCTGTTGCTTAAACTTAGTCCAAGAAAGAATTAACATAACCCCTCCACACACACAAATGTCCTCTTCAGAAGAGAATAACTGCATGGAAAAAGGCAAAGTCATATTTTTTCCTACATGAGATTGTATTTGTTGGCGTGTTTTCTAAATTCATCATATAGCTGCAGTAGGAGACCTTCACTGAAGAAATTTAAAAGTTTAACATCAATTAAATGCAATAGGACAAGTATATACGTGACTATTTTATCAACAGGTCTATACATCACCTTCATAGATTGAGTATTATACTAACTTGAGCCAATTCAGTACATGTGTGTACTACTGCCCTCTGTTGGGTGGGACCAAAACTGCTCAACAATGACTCATAGGCAGAACTAGTCAAACTCTTAGCTGTGATTAGAACGAAAATTTCAAAATTATTTTTTATTCTGAACCTTAAAAACAGACCTTTTTAGTTTATTGAAAAATCTCATACCTTAATTGTTTTTCAAAATTATTACTGAAATTTTTTTCAAAATGGTTATTGACATTTTTCAATCCACATTTTTAAAAAAAATTGAAGAAAGGGCACAAAATTTTCTGCCAAAACCAGAAATCTCAACAATGTTGATAATTTTTCACAAAAAAATTATTTGCAGATAAACAGCATTTTTTTACAAACTTTACATTAGAAACATTTTGAGCAACAACATATAGCTGTAAGGAATTAATCCATCAGATTTGTCCCTTTATTTTTAATTGAGAACAGATCATTATTTTAATCAATTTGTTGGCCATTCATCAACTAAATGTTTTCAGTTTTTCATTTTGTTTAGACTTGAACAACACTTTTCATTTGACCTGCATTTTTGTATTATTATTATTTATTTATTATTTATTTGTTTGGGGTAATTTTCAGGTGTTTTTACACTTTTTTTATATTAAAAAACAAATTTCAAAAACAAAATTCTGTTTTTATATGAAAAATTAAATTGTTTTGTTTTGAAATGGTTGAAACACAACAGCTTGAAATGAAAAAGTCTAAACTAAAGTTTCAACTTTATTGATTTTTTTTCTCAACTGAAACTATTTGCCAAATTTGATCTGAATATGCAAATAGTTTCAGTGGACTGAACAATGTATTTATTTTTTGGCAAATTTATTATTTGCCAAAAAAATGTCACCCAGATCTACTAAGTACGGTCAGATCAAATCACCATTTGGAATTTACACGGGTGCTTCAGTGCTTTCCCAAATAGGGATGGACTGAAGTGAACATTTAAGTGATTTCCTGAATCAGGGCCTTACTTTGTACAGCTAGTGTCTTTTTCTTTCTTTCTCTTTTCTTCCAGCTATATGTGTTTTAGCAAACCTTCTAGCATCTCAGAGATTGTATGCAAGAACCCAAGCTGCAGAGTGGAACTTCATTGTGCTTTAAAGGCAGCTAGGCCTGCTGGGATATCTGACTCAGAAACAAAGCCTGCTTTCTGCGAACAGCCTCAGTTTGGGGATAAATGCTGATTGGTGTAAGATTGCGTAAGATGGGGGGAAATGGTTCTTATGTAAGATACAGTGTTAAGTGTTTTGGGGGTTTCTATCTCTAAGAATTTAATTCTAGCCCCTTACTCCTGATAACAGTACCAAATCCATACTTTGTTATAATGTCTATAAATGTAGGCAACTGATACAATAAAGTCACAATGTAATTGATTATCAATGACTTGCCAAAGTCAGTAGTATATTTATATGCATGTAATAGAAAACATAAAAGCAAAGTGCAGCATCCCACAAATAATTTATTGCCAGAACAGTTATTGTAAGTGATGTTCCAATGATGTTTAAATGGTTTTAAAAATAGTTGTTACAATTTATATCTACACATTGTTGATTCTGGGCAGTTTATTGAACAACCATCCCTGGTCAACACCAACCAAAAGTGCACTTCCTTTCTTTTAAGCATCTCCCATTCAATGATAAATTACTCACTGAACAGATCCATAAATTACACATTCCTTACAATAAAATGGTTGTAACCCTAACAGATGTATTGGAAATTGCAAATGTGATTACTGAAACAATGAACATGATAGCTCTCTTTGCTCTTCCTCCATTCCCACTTCAGATCTCTCTCTCTCTCGCTCTCTTTTATGGTCATGCATTTATTTTTAAATATAAAAATCTAAAATTGGACTGACATTCTGAGAATGTGGGTTTATGGAAAAACCCATAGTCAAACCGATTTGATTTATTGGGGGAGAAGCAGAGAAGGAGTTTCAAAATGTTCCCAAAATAGCACATATCAAAGACCTGACTGTTTTGGGGGATTGTGCAATTTCCTTTATGGAATCAAATTAAAAATACATTCCTGAGAATTTGTTTTCTGAAAGAAGAAAAAACAAAAAAAACAAAAAACCCACAGCACTCTCTGTGTCCCAGTTAATCAGTGCACTGTGGATATGGTACCATATTGCACAATCGAGTCAGTGGTAGAATCACCTGAGGGATTCTAGCCCTTCCTGATTTCCCCTAATTCAGTAGACTGTTAAGTTTATCTCACAAACCAGCCTCTAAGCTTGGTGCCCCGTGGTTCCTAATTTCTAGTTAATGAGTTCAATGTGTTTATTAAATAGTTATGTGCTCTATTTTATGGGAGTTTGTTTTCTATAAAAATTGATATTTTCTTGTTTGGGGTAGTGTGACCCTAAGAACCCCTTTACGCCAATTGGTAGAGCCCTGCACAGGTACAAATTTATATCCACGGATGCGGATATCCACGGATATAAATCAGTATCTGCAGAACCGCAGGGCTCTCCCAGGAACCGCAGCGGCGAAAGGAGCAGAACGTGTAGCCGCCGCTCCCAGGAGCCAGCGCCCCGCGCCAGCAGCTCCTCCAGCATGGCTGTACTGTCCCCAGCCCTGCCCCCGTCCCTTCCACGCAACTGTCTGTGTCTCCTGTCTAGGGGTGTGCGCGCTGCTTGAACACAAGAGCACGACCAGGGACAGCTGCCGGTGAGCGGCTGGCTTTTATAAATGAACACTTTCGTGGCTATTGCATATGCCACAATCAGGGCCGGCTCCAGCGTTTTTGCCGCCCCAAGCGGCAAAAAAAAAAAAAAAGCCGCTTCACTCTTTGGCGGCAATTCTGCGGCCGTCCTTCCCTCCGAAAGGGACTGAGGGACCCGCTGCTGAAGAGCCGGACGTGCCGCCCCTTTCCGTTGGCCGCCCCAAGCACCTGCTTGCTGCGCTGGTGCCTGGAGCCGGCCCTGGCCACAATAGCACTACAGAAACTTGGTTTAAAAGTGGGATTTTCAAAGACACCTAAGAGAGGAAGGTGCCCAACTCTCAATGGTTATCAATGGAAATTGAAAGTCAATGGGAGTTGAGTGCCTCACTCCCTTAGATATTTTTTAAAATCCCACTTCAAATAAAAATGCAGTGTGTTCTGTGCGCACATAACTATCTTGCAAATATAGTCAGGAGTAAAGTCTGTGCTAGAAAGGAATTGGGAGGGGGGGGTAGGGGCTAGGGAGACAGCCAGTATTTAACTCTGTAATTTATCCAAGGCTTCCACAGGTTTTATTTTCAATACAAATTTTATCTGGCTCCCTTGTCAGGATAGGAACTTGAAAACTTCCCCACTGTGTGCCTTATGTCAGAGAGGAGTATCTCTCCTGTATTTTTTCCACTTTCAAGGATTGTAGTTAAATCTGTATATTGTAGGCAGTGCACTCCATCAGGGACCCCAGCATGCAGCCTGAGTAACTGAGCTGTGTGCTGGGGAAGCCTGCAGAGGATGCTGGGGGGAAAGAACCTCGGCACCTATTAGAAACAGGGTGCAAACATCCGTGCGGGTAATTAACCATTGGAACAATCTACATAGCAACATGGTGGATTCTCTAGCACTTGAAGTCTTTATAGCAAGACTGAATATCTTTCTAAAAGAGATGATGATGGGGTGAAATTCTAAGGCCTGTCTTATGCAAGATGTCGGACTAGATGACCATAATGATTCATTTTGGCCTTAAAATCTATGGGTGAAATGCTGGCCCCATTGAAGTCAATGGCAGGATTGCTGTTGACTTCACTGGGACCAGGATTTCACCCTATGAATCTTACCCCACCTCAGGCTGCTCCATGAGTACTACTACTACTACTACTAATAATATATGGAGATATACCTATCTCTTAGAGCTGGAAGGGACCCCGAAGGGCCATCGAGTCCAGCCCCCTGCCTTCACTAGCAGGACCAATTTTGCCCCAGATCCCTAAGTGGCCCCCTCAAGGATTGAACTCACAACCCTGGGTTTAGCAGGCCAATGCTCAAACCACTGAGCTATCCCTCCCCCTACTGCCTCAGGGTTCTGCCTGAGACCCTGTGCTCCCCCGGCACAGTCAGCATGACCAGTGGATCTGTGTACTCATGGGATACAAAGGCTCTGGTCCTCTCTAAAGGCCCTTTCTGTGTTGGTGCCTTGGCAGCCACCTCAGAGCTTTGCTCCCTTGTGCACACAGGTGTAAAACCTCTCTCCACCACCTATAGGGGAACCAGAGTTGTTCTTCACCTAAGACCCTTCTTACTCACAAAGGGAATGGGGAGCAGGCAGGATTGCACGATGCCCGGATTTCCAACATAATGAAATGCTTACTGTCCCTGGTCTCAGCATCACAGTGAGGCTTGTCTGTGACTGCTGAGCCTAGACACTGTCACGTCTTTGACCTTCCTGTTTTGGGGATTTGTGCTTTATAAACAGAACACGATGGCTTTGTGTCAACACCTGTCAAATGATAAGCTGCTTCTTGTAAAGATGTTTGCTGTAGCTTTCGGTTTACAAATATTGCCCTTTTTTTTATCTGCTGTCCTGGAGCTGCACTTCCTGGAGATCTGGATGTATTGTCTGTTACTCACTCCGGAGGAAATAAACACAGTTTGAGCTCATAGTTCTCGAAGGCAGAACAGGTTGTTTGCAATGAGGCTATGATTAAACAGAGCTTTTATTTTATTTCTGTAGACTATGACACTGGTTGATTTCCCCTTCCCCATCATGCTCCTGGGCAGACGTGTACAACACATTTCTGTTATTTCTTTTAACATAGCATCTGCTGGAAAGGACTGTAGGAAAGGAAGAAGGATTAGGATTAAAATCACTGAGAACCAAAGTTCATTTGCAGGTTAGATAGATCGGGAACAGGAGCAAAGCCAAATCCTACCAATCTAAACTTGAATCAAGGCTCTAGAGAAAAAAAGCTAGAATGGGAGCAGTGGCAGAGAAGAGGACGAGGAGTCTAGGCTCATGGAGGCTGCCTGTCTCCAGCTCAATTCTTGAAGCAACACTTAAACCTCTGTTTACTTCTTTTTAAAACAGGAATAATGTAGAAATGGGGCTGAAACAAAATCCTGCATCCAAACGCCTTCCCGCCCCCTCCCCCCAAGTTGTGAAAAGCATGGATCCGGATCCAAATTGTGATGTGTGGATTCCAGTCTAGTATAACAACACACACCTTCCTCAAAGGTATAGAAATATGAGTATTTACTGCATGATTAGTGACTACAGTTGCATGTAATTAATGTGCACATTAGGAGCAAACGTTTCAAAGTCAAACTTTAAACACTGAAAGGTCAGTGCGAGGTTGGCAACTGCAAAAAGCTACTCATTTGAGGGTATTCCCAGGAGGGAGTGTTGTGCAGGGTGGCGGGTGCACAGTTGATATTAAGTTGTGTTTGTAAAGCTGGTGAAAATCCTCTGCGAAGGTCAAAGTTTCAGCTCATCTGCGAGTCAAGCCATGGGGCCCTGAGTCTGGGCAGAGATAGGGGGTGCTGCTCCCCGAAACTGTATACGTTGATATTGGGGGGGGGGACAGTTTAAAGGTTCAACTGCCTCTCAAATAGCTTGAGTCACTGTCCCCCCCGGGCATGCATCCCACCCCTTATCCTCAGCCTCCCCTCCCAGCTGCAGCTCCCACTACTGGCTGCTGCTTTGGCAGTGGCTGCCACCTGCTGCCTCCGCTGCTTCATGTCATTGGAAGCCGAGCGCTTGAGGATCTTCTTCCTCTCATTGGCACTGAGGCTCTGCAGGAAAAGCTGCTGCTCTTTGTCCAGGAGCAGCGGGTATGGACATTGTCAGGCCATGGCCATAGCGAGCCACCAGCCAGCCCCAACCCTGTCAGCAGCTTCGAGGTGGCGGTGAGTGCAGGCACTTTTAAAGGGGACTGGTCGCCAAGCCTCAGCCTTGCTGAGCAAAGGGGGTGGGGGTGAGGGGAAATATAGAAAGGAGGAGACAGGCCGGGTGGAAATGGGGGTGAGAAGCAGCTACCCCAGCACCGCTTCCAGGTTTGCAAACACAGCTGCACTGGGAGTCGCCCTGTAAAAAAACCACATCACCGGGGCAAGTTAAACCACAATAGTTCTTTTTATTGGGATAGTACCTGAGCGATCCAATCAGTGATCCCAGCCCCACTGCACTAGGGATGTAAAAACACACCTTTAAAGAAACACTCCCTGCCCTACCACGCTTACATTCCAGGGCCCAAATTCTGCAAACACGTGGGCACATGTGTAATTTTACGGTAAAGTTAATGCATTAGCCCCCCTGCTGTCTCTGCTTGCTCAGTGGGGCTGCTGTTGCCAGCATCCCTCAATGGGACGTGGTGCTGCAGGTGTGTCTATGACAGACACTGCTGAGCATCAGGAGAGTTTTCAGGATGTTGCTGAAATGTGATGGCAAACTCCATCCCTCACTCCATGGCTGAACAGCTGAGCTTAGTACCCCAAACCACTCGGTAGCCCCTATTACAGCTTCGTGGCTGCAGCATAGATGAACAGCACTTGTGACTTCCCTGACCTACTCACGCAAGGCAATGGCTGGTGGATCCAGTTAGCTATGCCCTGGCCCTCGCCACTCCTAACTCTCATACTATACGCCCTTGCTACCTATACACGGCCCATGCCTCAGCACAAGGAGCTCCTATAGAGTTGTGCTATGCAGCACACAGGGAGTCAACACAAAACCCACATGCCGGCGTGGGGGAGTCCTAGCCCTGCCCTGAGCCCCTGGAGGCTGGGTGGTTTCCAGCCATGGCTTCCAAGGTCCTGCAGGCTAGGGGCTCCTGCACATTAGCCACCCTGTGGCCTTGGTTAAATGCCTCCCCTACCAGGTCCCTGTGCAAGACCCAAACAAACCCTGGGACAGGCACTCAGCCCCATGGGCCAGCGGTGACCCCACAGCGGGCCCAGCCCTTCAAGCCTCAGACAGGCATGGAATTTACCCCCCCATGCACATCCCTGTTAGCCTAGCTGAAGCTGCCCCTCCCCCAAATATAGAAGTCAAACTATGTCTAAGGCCCTGAGGATATTTTCTGTTCTGCCTTCGCCCATCAGAAACACAGCCTGTGTCTTTCCCAGCAGCTCTTATTTTTCTGAAGAATTTACCTCATTTAGGCTTATCGGATCATAAGCTGCTCTTTGTGACTTTAATAAACCCGATCGTTTCCATGTGATATATATATAATTTCCATGTGGGTTACTAAATACTCTCCCTGCAAATAACAGGCCTCAGATCCACACACATATGACTCCTATTGACAAGTGCTGGAATTTTGCGCATTTTTTAGGAGAGTGGAATTAAGCCCTGAGTATGGCTACCCTGATCCAGTTTGCAGAACACCCCTAGAGCTTAACATCCCCCACCCCCTATCTCCTGTGCTTTTGCACTCTACATTACGGGCCTAATTCTGAGCACCCATAACTCCCAGGGAAGCCAGCTGGAATGCAAACCCAATGACGTCTGAATGGGGCAAAATTAGGTAAAAGAAGTTCAACCCCCTCTAGTTTCAAGCAACTTGAGAGCTGGTCCAGACGTTTTCTCTCTTGTCTCTCCAGTCCTGATGCTCTGGAGCAGATGCCTCAGTCCTTTCTCTTTCATTTTTCATGCCTTATGTACATACTCAAAGCATTTTACCACCACACTCTTCATTATCAGATGACAGATTGCTGGCAATGGTATGTACATTTGATGCATAACAGCACCTCTCCACCACTTCTCCCCTTCCTATCTCCCTTATACAGATTATGTGTTAACATTCTTGTTATGAGAACAATCCCACCAGGCTGCAGTTAAGCCCACTAGATCATAGTCTCTGTCATTTAGTATTACTTCTAATTATTCTGTCTGGCTTCCCATACTCCTAGCATGTGTTTAAAGGATTTAGTGAATTATTTATAGTATTATTCTTTATTGTCTGTTTCCAAACAGCACCATGTTCTGTCTTAGGCTCTGTTTGGTAAGCGCTGCGCACCCTCCATCTCTATTGATGTCAATGGGAGTTGAGGGTGCCCACTGTTTCACAGGATCAGGCCTTTATTCTTTGTGTTTCAAGTACTTGCCAGATGATTTGGGTTAAGTGAAATCTCTCCCTCTGTTCACGTCATCCGGCCCCACTCAGTGGCAGGCCCAATAAGGTCCATCAGAACAGCTGTTGCGTAGGTTCCAGATCCTGTTCTCCCTTGCTTTGCAGATAGAATTTGAACTGCTGGAGTGGCAGATTCCTGTATGTCAAGTATGCTGTATACATACACATATAATGGAGACATCCTCTTAGTCGTGTTGTGCGCAGGGGACCAAGTTAGGGCAGATTCCTGTATGTCAAGTATGCTGTATACATACACGTATAATGGAGACATCCTCTTAGTCATGTTGTGCGCAGGGGACCAAGTTAGGGCAGATTCTCTGGCTTGTTCCACTCCTTTTGCACTGTTCAGGTAGCTCAAAGACAGCAGGCACAAGTCACATTCCTTCTACCAAGCAGAGATTCTCCAGTCAGCATTGAGCCAACATAGCCAGCTGCTACTCCAACCTCAGCAAGGGGCATGTCAGAGGTAGGGAGGAATGGGGGCAGGGAATGGCAGAGAGAAGGAGTGGCTGGAGTGAATTGCGCTTTGACTATCCTGTTTGTGAATGGTCCGAGAGGGGCCAGCAGAGAACTCAGGGAGGCACAATTCCCACTTTTCTGCTTTGCAAAGCAGAGTGGTTAAAATTAAACATGTGTTTATCTGTTCCACTGGATTGGGCCATGACTCCATCTAAATAATGATCAGAGGAGGAATATACAGATTAACTGGTTAAATTCTGCAGTGCAAATGATTTTTTGCTACAATTCAGTGTTTGACACTGGTCCTGTAAAAATGTTTCTTAGTTCAAGATTTAACAATTCCACTGACGCTTTTCATCATTGCAGAGCTATTCTATTCTGTTCTATCCTATTCTATCCAGGGCTGGGTTACAGTTATGAGGGGCCTAAAGCTAATGGGAGTGAAAGGCTAAGTATGAACTACTTATTGCAAAAAAAAATTATGACGCCATCAAACATTTCTCTACATACATATTTACATATTATTTATTTATGTAAAAGTAACAAGTTTATTCTACTCCACATGGCACAGTGCAAAGCCAAGCCCTGCAGATGGTTCCCCCAAGCTATGGCCTCTACACCACACACCCTATCTCACTCTGACTGCAGCCAGCTTTTATTATGTAAAAGAAAACCACTCCGGTGTAAAATCCACTGAAGTAGAGGAAGTAGTAGTGGGAAAAATACATGGAGTGCCATTGTATTTTAGGCTGTCTTGCTCTGAAAGCTGCCTACCAGTGTTGCACTGGCTGAGGACAATGAATTACTGTTTTCACATTGAACCCAAATGTTATTTGTGGGATGATACCCAGTTTGTGTAGTTAATCTCCAGTGATTCAGCACATCAGGCCATTCTGTCACCAAGCTCTTCCACAATTAGAATCATAGAATAGAATCATGGGACTGGAAGAGACCTCGAGAGGTCATCTGGTCCGGTCCCCTCCACTCATGGCAGGACTAAGTATTATCTATTCTAGAATGTGTGATCAGCAGCTCTGACATGAGGTTTTTTAAGCATGAGTTCTGTGTGCACCAGCCCCCTATGGTTTGCATTTGTTTGTTTAAAGCTTTCTGTAAAAGAAAGGTAACAGCTAGAAGGGACACACATCTTTAGATGGTTGCCCAGTCATAATATTTAGCACTTCTGTACTGTGTTAGCTCTTCAAAATCACTGTACAAACATTAAACAAACTTAATCAAAAGTCTTTCAGCTTTTGAATAACTAGGAGTTGTCAAAACAGAGCTATTCCCTGTTGTGTTCTCTGTCCCTCTGAACAAAAAGACTTCACTGAAAATCAGCATCTTATAAGAACCATTATGGATCTTTCAAAAGAATAGTCCAACCGAGGCGCTGTAGTGACACCCTTGTTACATCAGGTCTGGTGTTTGTTTAAGGCTGGTGTTCCTGTTTCGTTTGCATGTGTAAATCAAGCAGACCTTGCTTCTTTTTTTCCCCTTCAAGTGCTCAGAGTTTAGGGGAGGAAAGTGAATGAGATTCTGCTTATACCAGGTGTGAAAAAGCAGAAGGGACCAAAATCTATTCTTGTGCAAAAATCTGTTCTCCCTGAAGTCAATAAGGCTACACAGGTGTAACTGTCAGCAGGAACTGGCCTGTGTTCTCATTCCCTTCTCGAATCACATTCCATGCTTAACCAGCATTTTCCACTTGGGAAAGAAGTTAGTTTGAGTTGGGGCAGGAAAAATGAGGACTAACTTCAGGTTTATTTAGCTTTAAGTTTTTGGAATGAAACTCAAAAGAAATCAAATGTGAGATACTTTTATGATGGATTGAACTGCTAGAGAACCAGAAAATGGACAGAACCTACTTTTAGCCTATTCAGCCAGTCTTTTTATCATAGCCTGCTAAGAAGTGGATTTAAAATCCTTGAGGGAGAGGGGAGGGAGAAACCTACAACATTGTGTGTTGAGCTTCCTCTAGTGCTTTTGCAACCCCTTAAAAGTACAAAGATGTGTTGGCCTGTGGAACTAGGCTGAGCATAAGGAAAGCACTAAGCTGAGCATATTGGTGGCCTGTGCATCATGGTACAGAAAAATACATCAAAGAAAAAAATTGGATTTCTTTGATTTTTTTAATACAGTTCAATACAGTAATGAACACCATGTATCATAAATCTGAAGCCCCTCGATGGAAGGTACTGTAAAAGTTAGAGTACTGGTATCCAGAATGGGATGTTTTGTTTTGTTTTTCCTACAAATGGGTGGGAATTCGTTCCTCATACATGGGAGGGGCAATCGTTCTGGCTGGAGCTGGATGGCGTGTGTGCAGGTTCTGGGCAAGTTTCCCACCCTACCGCTCTGGTATTGCCTCTTCCCCTCACCACCCCCTTGCCCTGCCCCCCCACAGACACTCACCAGTTGTCCAGAAACGGGACCCAGCATACATAGAAGGGGACGGTGACAGGTACTAGGACCCAGGAGGCAGCATCCTGGAGCTGCCTGCCAGCCTCAGCCCAGGAGCCTCTTCCCTTCCTGACCACTAAGCAGAGCTCTGGAGAAATTGGGGGTAGGGGGAACAGGGGGTGAGGGGACACAATGCCTGCTCAAACTACACCCACGGCTGGCACGGGTTCCCGTGGTAACTAGATTTTTAGTGTCCGGTCACCAGTGTTAACCGGATCCCTGGCAGTGTGTTCCTGCAGCGCAGGGAGACAAAGCTGCCTGAGCGCCTTCCAAGCCATAGAGGGCTGCTTTGCCTTTCCTGCTGGGAGGAGCGCTCCAGCAGGGCTGGGTGAGCAAACTCGGTCCTCCCCTCACCCAGCCCCGGCCGCGCCCCCTGCCTGACTAGTAGGGCCTAAAAAATAGGAGGGCCTAAGGCTATAGCCTTATTAGCCTAATGGTTAGAATCATAGAAGATTAGGGTTGGAAGGGACCTCAGGAGGTCATCTAGTCCCACCCCTTGCTCAAAGCAGGACCAATCCCAACTAAATCATCCCAGCCAGGGCTTTGTCAAGCCAGTTAATCCAGCCTTGATTCTATCTGGGTGTTTACACCGCACTCATCACCATAGTATCTGAGCGCCTTCCAGCAGTGCATTAAGCAATGTGACTAAGACCTGTCCTATGTTATTTGTTCTCTCATCCTCTCCCCAGAGGGAGAAGTGTGTGCAGTGGAGTGTCTTGTTTTGGTAGGGTTCAGTTTTAGGTTTTCAGTTTAGGGGTTTTTTTGCCTCTGTGTAGATGATGCTATGTCAAGAAGTGCACCTTTCCCTGTGCTATTCTGTAGCTGGTCACTAAGGGTACGTCAACAATACAGCTGAGAGTGAGCCTCCCAGCCCAGGAAGACAGACACACCCTATGGATTTCCCAAGAGTAGCCTTGTCTGCCATGCTCTCCCTGTTGACTAACACCTCAACATTAGCGATGTCCCCCCACCTGTTGTGAGTTATTTGGAATCAGTCAATGATGAATCTATATGATGGGTCGTTCCCAGCACAGGCTAAATGTTCATCCTGGGTCATGTTGTGCCACCAGCTGAGATCAGTTAGGTGCTCTGGCTAAAAAAGTGATGGCACAATGTGTTGTCCCAGAGGAACTGGAGTCTAGTGGTTTGAGCCAGAGAAGTCGGATCTCCAAGGTTCTGTTCTTTACTCCGGTACTGATGCAAAACATGCTCCTGCTTCCAATGAAACCGATAGCAAAACTCCCATTGACTTCAGTGAGGTGAGATTGGTCTCTCAGTGTGTGATCGCAGGCAAGTCAATTAATCATTCATTATCTTCATTATTATTGTTTATTATTTGTGTTACAATATTGCCTTGGAGCCCCAGACATGGACCAGGGCCCCACTCCTCCAGGTGCTGTGCAACACGGAACAAAACAGGGGCAATAATCCCCACCTAAATGGGGGTGTTGTGAGAGTCAGTATCTTTGTAAAGCTCTTTGAGGTCCTTGGGCGGAAGGAAAAGCAGACTCTAGCAAAAGCCAGCAGCTTTTACTTTAATTCCACAAAAGGAAAAAACCACATACCACTCTAAGAGATGAAATCACCCGAGAACATCTAAGTGACAGACCGAGGATTACTTTCAAGCCACCTTGTTTGTATTTGGTTATAGCACCAGATTGGAGCTTTTGTTTTCTTTTTAGAACTTCAGTGATATTTGAATCTCCTTAGGCTGTAGAAATTAGAGCCCTGCGCAGGACTTTTTAAAATCCCACTCCCACCCACTCCTGGTATTATAGCAGTGCGTCCTGCAGGACCCACAGGATCCCAGTCTCGCTGCAGGGCTCTACACCAGTGGTTCTCAACCAGGGGTACGTGTACCCATGGGGGTACGCCGAGGTCCAGATATTTGCCTAGTTTTGCAACAGGCTACATTAAAAGCACTAGCGAAGTCAGTACAAACTTAGTTTTCATACAGTGACTTGTTTATACTGCTCTATATACTATACACTGAAATGTAAGTACAATATTTATATTCCAATTGATTTATTTTATAATTATATGGTAAAAATGAGAACGTAAGCAAATTTTCAGTAAGCAAGTAGTTTTTAAGTGAGGTGAAACCTGGGGGTCTGCAAGACAGATCCGACTCCTAAAATGGGTGCAGTAGTCTGGAAACGTTGAGGATCACTGCTCTACACTAGTCCCGTGCAGGGCTCTACTGTAGATCTCAAGACAGTTACTCACTGTTTTGTCATCAGGGCCCCAATTCCCTCTTCCATCTAAACTGTGCTGAGTGCAGGAGCTGGGAGATGGAAAGGGGGAAAGATGGTTTTGTGCCACCTCTACATTTCCCTTCTTTCAGAACTGGCCAGCAGGCTGTTTCAGCCCCAGTACAGGATAGAGCAGCCTCAGGGCTGCTCTTATTAGCATCTAACTGCCTATGGCCCCCAAAGATGTTTTTTGGAAGCCAGGAATAGCCAGAGTGCAGAGGTGCTCTGGCTACTCCCCTTTTCACCAGGATCTCATTAGGGAGCTAGGTGGAAGTGGTGCAGAGCTGATATGCCAGCTCTGCCCTCCCGCCCCGCCCAACATTTCCCCCTACAATCAGGGAATTTCCTGGGGACCAGTTCCATTGAGCTTATAGCTCCTTTGTACTGGTAGAACAAGTGCAAAGGGCCCCTGGCGAAAAGGAGAATTGGGCTCATTGTCACTATGATAATCACGTCTTATTTATATTGTAGTCATGCTTAGCCCCACCCCTCCAATTAGGAATCATTGTGCTTGGTTCTGTGCACAAGACAGTCCATGTCCTAAACTGCTTACAACCATCAGTCATTGTTACAATACATTGGTTTTAGGAAAGTGCAAGATGCAGCACAGACCATGTTACAGCAACAGCAAACTGTGACACAGAGTGTTGGCTGTGCCTACCTTAGACATTTGTTTATTACAAATCTCCCACTCTCGCTATCCAGAGTGGTGAGCCCCACTGGCGGCACCAACGGGGTGAGTGTGAGGTGGTCAGGCTGCTTAGAGCAGGTGTGAGAGTTGATGTGTCATTCCTGTGCTGGGCTCCAGCCAACCCACAAGCCAGGAAATGATCTGGTGGCTCCCAGGGCAGGTATGTAAAGCCCCACATGAGGAACAGCAGCTCACTCCACTCAATGTCACTCCAGGGCTTGGAACGCTCTCCTGCCTGACCCGTGGGAACAGACTCCTCAAGCCAGAGCCTGCTTCAGCCTTGTTCTTGCTCCTGTTCCAGACCTGTTCGTAGTCCTTCTCCAGCCTTGCTCTCGCTCCAGCCTCGCTCCCACCCTGCTCTGGACTCCTGATTCCCGCTCTGACCCCTGGCTCCAATCACTACGCCTGACTGCCACAGCTCCAACCACCAGGCCTGACCATCCCCATCATGGTTTCTGACAAGCTGAGGATGACCTCATAGTTAAAATGCCACCAGCCCGTGTACACTAGTGCTCGCACTGTTGGTACCTGCACTGGTGAGAGCAACCATGGGAAATCATATGAGGAAAAGACAGACAGAGACAGAAAAGACCATTGAGTTTGCTCCAGTGAAAGACCATAATGAGACACCCTAGGCCCTCAATCAATGTACTTTAAAATAAAGACAAAGGAAGGGGATGGGTATTTTTGAAAAGACTGAACCTATAAGGGAGATGCCCAGTGTGACATACCAAGGTAGTCTCCAGACTAATGAGTAGCTGCGTCACCCCTGCCCTGTAGCCTGGGGTGCCCTTTACACTGCTTTGCTGCTGTAGCCTTCAGCCTGGACTGCTCACAAACAGCCTCCAGCATGCAAGTTACTCCCAGCGATGTCTGTGTGTGTGCTGCAGCCAGCCAGCCACACCTTGGCTCTTACCAGCCTTAAAAATCACCACAGGGTAACCCCAACATACTCCCAGTCCCAGATTTCCCCCCAGAAACGTATGTCCTGTACTGCCCAGCCCTCTCCTTGTCAGTACGAATATATTAAGTCCATTATTTCTTCAAGGGAATAATATGTTACCCCCAATGGAGTGACCCAGACCCTTCAGCTTGAACACACTCGATTAGCTAAAACAATAAAAAAAATTTATTAACCAAAGAGAGAGATTTTAAGTGTGTACAAGTAATGAGGCATAAAAGTCAGAAATGAGGCATAAAAGTCAAGAAAAATAAAGATAGGCTCCAGTGAGCATTTTAACATAGCAAACTATATTAGTTTCAAAACAAAGTTTTCTCACCACACCCTTTCAGCAGCCTTAGGGCTGGTCTAAGTTACACAACTTCAGTTATGTGAATAACGTAGCTGAAGTCGACGTACTTAGACCTACTTACCGCAGAATCTTCACTGCAGTGTGGCGAAGGGAGACGCTCTCCCATCGATTCCCCTTGCGCTTCTTGTTGAGGCGGAGTACCGGAGTCGACGCTAGAGTGATCGGTGGTCGATTTATCACGTCTATACTAGACACGATAAATCAACCCCTGCTGGATCGATCGCTGCCCATCAATCTGGCCGGTAGTGTAGACAAGCCCTTACTGACCAAACTCTTCCCTAGTCGAATGGCTGCTTCCTTTGTTTCTTCAAGTGCAGTGAATGTGATGGGCAGGGAGAGAGAGGAGGGTGCCTTGGGGTGTTTGCTCCTTCTTTTTATACTTTCAGTCCTCCTCTTGAAAAACATTTCCAGCTGAGAACCAGGAGCCAAAGAGTCTATATGGAAGGATGTTCTCTGCTGTTTTTTCCCACCTGTTTGAATGCCCTTTGTCTTTCCTTTCTGCTTGATAACTCCGTTTACTGCTTACATGCAAATTAAGGCAAGCACATGTTCCTTCATTTAGGACAGACCAGTTTTCCAATCTCTGGCTGGGGAGAGCTGTGGGGTTTGGAACATGTGTTAATAACACCATAACGGGGAATTTTATAACGTGTCCTACAATGTTGCCACTCATATTTCACCAGGACAATACTGACCAGAAAATTATGAGTTTTCAAATGATACCATACAAGGTGTACTTTGTACAAAGATTATTACAAGCATGTGTAGTGTGTGAATACAGGGGTGTATTCTCACACCTAGTAAAATTCTTTAACATCAGATTGTGGCCAGAACTGTGTCGTGCTTAAAGTAATAGGCCTGTTGCCACCCGCTTCTTACTTGAATGCTGTTGGAAAAGTTGTTACACTTCATGCCTCCTTCTCATATCTGTCTCTCTATGTAGACTTAAAGATCCTGATTTTGAGAAATTGCCTCTCATTTTTCTTGTACAACATGCGGGGCTGTGGTTGTGGCCCTTTTTCAAAAACAAGCCTAAAGGTTGTGAGAAACTACGTTTTTAAAGTATGGACAAACACTCTTCACCTTTACTCTCCACCCCACAATTCTGTTTGGAAAGTAATAATTGTTTTAGCGACTGCACACAATGACGTTTCCAGGGATGACTCACTCATCCTTCCAGCTGGTGAGACACCTGTCATGGCCCATAACTGCTTTCCATTCCAGCAATGGCTAACAAATAAAGACACATTCCATTTCAACTGGATAACAATAGTGTTTGCTTTTCAGTTGGTTTCTTCTTGGTGTGCTCAGGGCTAAAGTACACTTCTCGCTTCACAAATCGGCCAGCCCCACAGAAACCTGCAGGAATGCTTGGAATTTTTATTCAGTGCCAGACAACCTCAGTGGTTCTAGTAGACAAGAAACATACTTCGTCTGCAGCAATGTCAAGCCTGCACTTAGCACTCTCAGTGGTTTTGAACAATTGATTAGGAACACGGCAGAATAAACATTGCTACTTGACCTCTAACCTTTCCCCTTTGTCCATAGAAGTTCAAGAAATTCCAAAGGCGAGGAGCCAAACAGCTGTGTTTCCCTTCAGTAGGTGCCAAATCTTCCGTCCCTCATATGAACCAGATAATTTAAAATATGGGATGCAGAAACCAATGGGAAATAAGCAAACACAAGTGACTTGTTGCACAGCTTGGTATTAATGTTTGCATAACATTTCACAAGCTCCAGTATACATATCCACTGGCAAATGCAAGCTTACGGACAATATACATGCACCTGAATAAATACAATCGGTCCAGTCTTGCTTCATTGAAGTCAATGGCAATACAGGATCAGATGCTGTGTGTATCTCCTTCAGAAAGAATAGTGTGACAATGGGTTCCAATGAATATATCATAGAGTCAGGAGCTCTGGATTCTGTTCTCGCTGTACCACTGACCTTGTGGGTAACCTGGGGCAAATCACTTGGTCCAAAATTTTCCAACTTGGGTTTAGAAAGCTGGACACCTAAATAAGTGGCACTTTTTCTGAGGTGCTCTCATTTCCCACTCTCCTCAAAAGTATGAAAATGTTACATATACATTATCTTTTCTCCTTGCAGCGACTACTAATAAACAAGCGTGTAAACAATGTTGGGAAAATAGCTCTGATGCCGGTTCCAATGGCTTTCACATTAGAGCTGTGTGCAACTGAGGGATCAAAGCACTTGTTCTGAATTCTTGCAGGGCTTTTTAGGTTGCTCAGGGCAGAACCAAGGCATCATAAAGGAGATTTCCACCAGATTCTGCAGGACCCTGACTGGGCTTCAGCCAGCTTGGCCATCACCACAGAGTAGTTCTGAGCTTGATAGCTTGCTCCCAGGAAGGCAAGAGGTGTGAGGGCTATTGGAAACCACCCTGTGTCTTTGATCTTGAGCTGTATGCAGGCTCAGACCAAGAGACTGGACCCAATAGCCAGCTCCCAGTTGATTTCTAGGTTTGAAGATACATTGTATGAAGGAAGGAGGCAGTATGGGCTGGTGGTGAAGGCATAGACCTGAGGGGCTGGTGGTCTCTATTCTATTAAATCATACTCTGCAAAGGCCTTCTCATACTCCCTGTATGTACAATGTGGGGATGATAATAATAGATCTCATTGTGAGGCTCAGGCCATCGATGTTTATGAGTGCTCAGATGCTATGGGGCAAAGACCCCTAGGAATACTATTTTGTTCTTTACTGGTTGAAACTATAGTAAAGAACAATATTGTCAGACATATAGATGAATATAATTTGTTGGGGAAGAGTCAACATGGTTTTTGTAAAGGGAAATCATGCCTCACCAATCTACTAGAATTCATTGAGGGGGTCAACAAGCATGTGGACAAGGGGAATCCAGTGTATATAGTGTACTTAGATTTTCAGAAAGCCTTTGACAAGTTCCCTCACCAAAGGCTCTTAAGCAAAGTAAGCTGTCTTGGGATAAGAGGGAAGGTCCTCTCATGGATTGGTAACTGGTTAAAAGATAAGAAGCAAAGGATAGGAATAAATGGTCAGTTTTCAGAATTAAGAGAGGTAAATAGTGGTATTCCCCCAAGGGTCTGTACTGCGTCCAGTCCTATTCAACATATTCATAAATGATCTGGAAAAAGGGGTAAACAGTGAGGTGGAAAAATTTGCAGATGATACAAAACTACTCAAGATAGTTAAGTCCCAGGCAGACTGCGAAGAGCTACAAAAGGATCTCACAAAGCTGGGTGACTGGGCAACAAAATGGCACATGAAATTCAATGTTGATAAATGCAAAGTAATGCACATTGGAAAACATAATCCCAGCTGGATGGGATCTAAATTAGCTATTACCACTCAAGAAAGAGATTTTGGCGTCATTATGGATGGTTCACTGAAAACATCCACTCAGTGTGCAGCAGCAGTGAAATAAAACAAACAGAATGTTGGGAATCATTAAGAGAGGGATAGATAATAAGACAGAAAATATCATATCCATGGTATGCCCACATCTTGAATGCTGCGTGCAGATGTGGTTGCCCCATGTCAAAAAGTTATATTGTAATTGGAAAAGTTCAGAAAAGGGCAACAAAAATTATTAGGGGTATGGAGCTTCTGCCATATAAGGATAAATTAATAAGACTGGGACTTTTCAGCTCAGAAAACAGACGACTAAGGGGGGATATGATAGAGGTCTATAAAAACATGACTGGTGTGAAGAAAGTAAATAAGGAAGTGTTATTTACTCCTTCTTATAACACAAGAACTAGGGGTCATCAAATGAAATTAATAGGCAGCAGGTTTAAAACAAACAAAAGGAAGTATTTTTTCACATAATGCACAATCAGTCTATGGAACTCTTTGCCAGAAGATGTTGTGAAGGCCAAAACTATAACAGGGTTCAAAGAAGAACTAGATAAGTTCATGGAAGATAGGTCCATCAATGGCTATTAGCCAGGATGGACAGGGATGGTGTCCCTAGCCTCTGTTTGTCAGAAGCTGGGAATGGGTGACGGGATGGATCACTTGATGATTAATTGTTCTGCTAATTTCCTCTGGGGTACCTGGCATTGGCCACTGTCAGAAGACAGGATACTGGGCTCGATGGATCTTTGGTCTGACCCAGTATAGCCATTCTTATGTAATACTAAAAAAGAAAAAAGAAACAAACAATAATGGGCTAAATTTAGTGTTAGTTTGGATCAGGGCTTTTCACTCAAGTGTGCTTAGATCCAGGTTTCAGTCCATAGATGTGAAGTGTGGATGTGGCTCCAGAGTCTAGAGGCAGGGGTATTTTTGTTTGGGCATCTCATTCTTTATCTGGGAATGCTCTGTGTTCAGAACAGTGCCAAATTACAGTAGCGCTCCTACAGAAGGACAGAGGAGTTCATCATTATATTCAGAAACTCTATCAATTTGCCTCGTGTTCATTTCGATGAGGCTTTGCCCATATGCATAGAACCTTAGGGTTAGAAGGAAGGGCAAGGGTCAGCTAATCTAACCCCCTGCCCAGATGCAGGATTTGTTGTGTCTGAACCATCCAAGACAGATGGCTATCCAGCCTCTTTATGAAAACTTCTACTGAAGGCGCTTCCCCAACTTCCCTGGCAGTCTGTTCCATTGTCCTACTGTTCTTACAGTTAGGAAGTTTTTCCTGAGATTGAATCTAACTCTGCTATAAGGAATACATTTGGAATGCTGTTATTACAAACTGTTCACAGAGGTACTCCGGCATGTAACTCAGGATGGGACACACAGCACCATTCAAATAACGTGTTACCGTGTCTATTGTCATGATCAGTTGCCAGACTGCTTAGTGGTACTTCCCACTGTGTTTTACTTTTACAGTAAACAACATTCTTGGCAGCGGAGTCATTCAGAGAGTGGCTCTAGTATATTCCCATCAAGCCAGAAAGAAAAGCCACTTGTCACCATAGCAAACTATAGCATTTTTGATATTTCCCAGCCCAATTGGGCCCAGTGCTCTTCTGAGTTTTCTGAAGCATATTCACCAAGCATGTACTCCAAATAACATCAGCTCAGTGGGTGAGATGGCAGGGACCATCTTTTTATTTTGTGTCTGTATAGTACCCAACACTATCATCCATAAGATAGCTGCGCAAAACACGCCCATTTCAGGTCAGACTGGTTTCAGCAAAGGTAGTTTTGGGTGGTGGGTCTTCTCACCCTTTGCATTTTTTCCCTTCAACTTTGGGTTTAAAAACCAAACAAGTGTGATCACTGCCACAGGCGCCGACTTTTCAAAGTGCCGGGGGGTGCTCGACCCCCGGCTCTGCCCCAGGCCTTGCCCCCCTTCCTGCCTCCCTGCAAGACCCCACCCCCGCCCCACTCAGTTCCACACCCTCGCTCCTCCTCCCTCCCCTGCAGCTTCCTGCACACCACAAAATAGCTGTTTGCAGCGGGTGGGAGGCGCAGGGAGGGGGAGGTGCTGATCTGCAGGGCCTGCTGGCCGGCGGGAGGCACTGGGGGGAGTGGGAGGGAGCTGATAGGGGGGCTGCTAGTGGGTGCTCAGCACCCAACATTTTTTCCCCATGGGTGCTCCAGCCCCAGAGCACCCATGGAGTCAGCGCCTATGATTACTGCAGTTACCGCCACTGGTTGGCTCATTAGACTTACAGATTGGACTCGCAGCTAGACCATGTAATGCAATCTTATATTATTGTTACCCCATCCTCCTTTTCCATCCTGTCCACTTGCCTACCTGCTACATCTTGTCTTCAGACTGTAAGTTCATTGTGGCAGGGACTGTCAGTTATTCAATGTCACTACAGTGTATAGCACTGAGGGGGCAAAGGGAGAAAGAGAGGGTGACCAGGTTGACACCTCTAGGTGTTGCTGCAAAATAAATGAAAGTCATTAGTATAATAAGTATAATAATAGATTCATCTGGTTTTGCACAAGCTGAGGAGGAGCCGATGGTCACGGTACACACAGGTACCAATGACACAGGGAAAGGTAGGAGAGAGGTCCTGGTGGCCAAATTTAGGTTGCTAGGTAAGAGATTAAAGTCCAGGTCCTCCATGGTAGCATTCTCTGAAATGCTTCTAGTTCCATGTGCAAAGCCAGTGAGACAGGCAGAACTGCAAGGACTAAATGTGTGAATGAGATTGTGTAGGGAGGAGGGATTTAGGTTTATTAGTACGGTAATTGGGGAACTTTTTGGGGAAGGAGAAGCCCAGTGAATAGGGGAGAAGCAGTAGATGTGATATATCTTGATTTTAGTAAGGCTTTTGACAGCGTCCCATATGACATTCTCATAAGCTAACTAGGGAAATGTGGTCTAGATGAAATTACTGTAAGAGTTTGAAAGACTGTACTCAAAGAGTAGGTGTGACATTCTATACCTTGGGGGAGCGTGCTGTAACCTCATATTCCTCATTTTCGTATAATCATGATCTTACATATAAAGCAGGCCTTGTAAGGTATCAGGGGAAAGGTTATGATCTGCTGAAAGTCATTTCTCTAGCCATATATGTGTATCATTAATGCATATGAAGTTATGAGAATTGTGTAGTATGGTTGTCACTAAAACATACTATAAGTTGGGGGAATCAGCCAGATATTAGCTCCCCAGAGCCAACAGCAAGGAAAGTAACCAGCGCCCGGGCAGGGTGTCAAACAACCCATCAACAGCCATTGTCCAGCAAGGGAGCTACAATGTGATGACTCACCTGCATGAGGCCACACCAGGGGAATTGCTCAACCTTGCTTGCAGAGACTCAATACTCACCTGACTCTGAAGGGTAGCGGGGGTGGGGGGGAGGGCAAAGCCGAGAGGGAGGAAAGGACATGATCAAAGGGAGAGATGTTTGCCATGCTTCCTCTCTTTTCCACCTACACCTACAGACACCACCAAATGACTTAAGCGCTGATCAAAGGGGAGAGCTTGGCTGAAGAGCAACCAGCCAGCCTGTGGTGAGAAGCATCTGTTGTAAGGGCATTTAAAGTGTTAAGATCAGCTTAGAATGCGTTTTGCTTTTATTTCATTTGACCAAATCTGACTTGTTATGTTTGCACTTATAATCACTTAAAATCAATCTTTGTAGTTAATAAATCTGTTTGTTTATTCTACCTGAAGCAGTGTGTTTGGTTTGAAGCGTGTCAGAAACTCCCCTTGGGATAACAAGCCTAGTACATTTCAATTTCTTTGTTAAATTGACGAACTCATATAAGCTTGCAGCTTCCAGCGGGCATAATTGGACACTGCAAGACAGAGGTTCCTAGGTTGTGTCTGGGACTGGAGATATTGGCTAGTGTCATTTGGTTGCAAGTAGCTAGGAGCAGTTTACATGCCAGAGGCTGTGCGTGAACAGCCCAGGAGTGGGGGTTCTCACAGCAGAGCAGGGTAAGGCTGGCTCCCAGAGTCAAGGATTGGAGTGACCTAGCAGTTCACCAGTCCAGATAACACCAGAGGGGAACGTCACAGTAGGTATCAGTGGTTTGCTGTCAAATGGGGAGTGCATATCTAGAAGGATCCAGCCGGGGTGAGTCCTTGGTCCGGATTGGAAGATGGATAATGTGATGTAATTTTTGAAAAGGGCTCCCAAGGAGATCCTGGCATTTACAGGTCGGTGAAAGTATAGTAAAGAACAGAATGATCAGACACATAAATAAATACAATCTGTTGGTGAAGATTCAACACAGCTTTTGTAAAGGGAAGTCATGCCTCAAAAATCTACCAGAATACTTTGAGGAAATCCACAAACCTGTGGATAAGGGTGATCCAGTCTAGATTGTGTTCTTGGACTTTCAGAAAGCCGTTGACAAGGTCCGCCACCAAAGGTTCTTGAGGGAATTAAGTAGCCATGGGATAAGAGGGAAGGTCCTCTCATGGATCAGTAACTGGTTGAAAGGTGGGAAATAAAGGATAGGAATAAATAGTCGTTTCTCACAATGGAGAGAGGTAAACAGCTGTGGTCCCCCAAAGATCTGTACTACACTCTATATCTGACCGATCAGTCCTCACTTTCAAAGGAAACCGGCACAAAACTTGGGTGTTAATGGGCCACTTCACCTTGAATGGTCCCTTAGAATACTGTATATGCTAACTACTTATGCTAAACTGTCTGTTCGATCTTTTATTTAGTTGTGACACTCTCGGTACTTTTGCCAGACCTGAAGAATAGCTCTGTGTAGCTTGAAAGTTTGTCTCTCTCACCAACAGAAGTTGGTTCAATAGAAGATATTATCTCACCCACCATGTCTCTCTAAGGATTTCTAGCTGATTCCTTCATAAAGCTCTTTGTTTTCCTTCCCTTTTCCTTCATTCCAATATTTTTAAAGCTTTATCTCCTTACCAATGAAAAGCAACTTGCTCATGGCCTATAAGACCCTACTCAGGGAGAAGATATCTGATATTTTAGAGGTCTCTATGAGCCAGCAGATAAAGACACAAGAAACTCCAATGGCTGAAAGCTGACATTAGAAAAATTCAAATTGGAAGTCAGATACAACTTTGAAAGAGTGAGAGAAGTTAACCGCTGGAGCAGATTAAAAGGGAAGTAGTTAATTCTCCATCACCTGGAGTCTTTCAGTTGAAAGTGGATGTTTTTTCTAAAAGATAATTCTGGGTCTGCCACAGGTTATTGAGCTTTATAGTGTTTGCTTATGTTGTAGGGAAGAATAATTCCTTTCACTGCCAGAATAACTGGATGACATTCTATGGCCTGTGTTATGCAGGAGGTCAGACTAAATGACCATAGTGGTGTCTTCTGGCCTTACAGTCTATCAGTGAGATGCAGCAGTGTTGTACTCTGTATAATCACTTATCCTACACTGTGCTTTTGTATGCTTAATGATTGTTCTTTTTTTTTTACTTGCTTTTTCACTAGGTTTTAAATAAAGGCCAGTCATACACTAGAACAGGGGTCAGCAACCTTTCAGAAGTGGTGTGCCGAGTCTTCATTTATTCACTCTAATTTAAGGTTTCGCGTGCCGGTAATACATTTTAACGTTTTTAGAAGTTCTCTCTATAAGTCTATAAACTATTGTTGTATGTAAAGTAAACACATTTTAAAAAATGTTTAAGAAGCTTCATTTAAAATTAAATTAAAATTCAGATCTTATCAGTTTCATAGAATCATAGAATCATAGAATCATAGAATCTCAGGGTTGGAAGGGACCTCAGGAGGTCATCTAGTCCAACCCCCTGCTCAAAGCAGGACCAAACCCAACTAAATCAGCCCAGCCAGGGCTTTGTCAAGCCTGACCTTAAAAACCTCTAAGGAAGGAGATTCCACTACCTCCCTAGGTAACCCATTCCAGTTCTTCACCACCCTACTAGTGAAAAAGTTTTTCCTAATGTCCAACCTAAACCTCCCCCTCTGCAACTTGAGACCATTACTCCTTGTTCTGTCATCTTCTATCACTGAGAACAGTCTAGATCCATCCTCTTTGGAACCCCCTTTCAGGTAGTTGAAAGCAGCTATCAAATCGCCCCTCATTCTTCTCTTCTGCAGACTAAACAATCCCAGTTCCCTCAGCCTCTCCTCGTAAGTCATGTGCTCCAGCCCCCTAATCATTTTTGTTGCCCTCCGCTGGACTCTCTCCAATTTATCCACATCCTTCTTGTAGTGTGGGGCCCAAAACTGGACACAGTACTCCAAATGAGGCCTCACCAGTGCTGAGTAGAGGGGAATGATCACATCCCTCGATCTGCTGGAAATGCCCCTACTTATACAACCCAAAATGCCATTAGCCTTCTTGGCAACAAGGGCACACTGTTGACTCATATTCAGCTTTTCGTCCACCGTAACCCCTAGGTCCTTTTCTGCAGAACTGCTGCCCAGCCATTCGGTCCCTAGTCTATAGCAGTGCATGGGATTCTTTCGTCCTAAATGCAGGACTCTGCACTTGTCCTTGTTGAACCTCATCATATTTCTTTTGGCCCAATCCTCTAATTTGTCTAGGTCCCTCTGTATCCTATCCCTACCCTCCAGCGTATCAACCACTCCTCCCAGTTTAGTGTCATCTGCAAACTTGCTAAGGGTGCAGTCCACACCATCTTCCAGATCGTTAATGAAGATATTGAATAAAACCGGCCCCAGCACCGACCCTTGGGGCACTCCACTTGATACCGGCTGCCAACTAGACAAGGAACCATTGATCACTACCCGTTGAGCCCGACCATCTAGCCAGTTTTCTATCCACCTTACCGTCCATTCATCCAGCCCATACTTCTTTAACTTGCTGGCAAGAATACTGTGGGAGACTGTATCAAAAGCTTTGCTAAAGTCCAGAAATAGCACATCCACTGCTTTCCCCTCATCCACAGAGCCGGTTATCTTATCATAGAAGGCAATTAGGTTAGTCAGGCATGACTTGCCCTTGGTGAATCCATGCTGACTGTTCCTGATCACTTTCCCCTCCTTTAAGTGGTTCAGGATTGATTCCTTGAGGACCTGTTCCATGATTTTTCCAGGGACTGAGGTGAGACTAACTGGCCTGTAGTTCCCTGGATCTTCCTTCTTCCCTTTCTTAAAGATGGGCACTACATTAGCTTTTTTCCAGTCNAGGCAAAACATGCTGCCGGGCTGCCGCAGGCACAGCCCCTCCCCCGCAGAGTGCTCCTGCAGCGGATGCATGTGGGCAGTTGTCCCCGTGCGCCCCCCGGCTCCCCCCTCGCCGCGCTCAGGCTCTGCGGCTCCCGGGAGTGTGAACCGCCGCCGCCACTGCCCCTCCCGGAGCAGGCTCAGGGCTCCGCGCCCCGGCGGCTCACACTTCCAGGAGCCGCAGAACCTGAGCGCGGTGAAGGGGGGAGCTGGGGGGGCGCGCCTGCCGCCGATCTGGGGTCCCAGCCGGGACCCTGGCTGGCAGCCACGTGCCAGGCAAAATCGGCTCGCGTGCCGCCTTTGGCACACGTGCCGTAGGTTGCCGACCCCTGCACTAGAACAAGCAATGCCATCATTGGTAGCAGACATAAAAATACAGATCTACAGAGGGCTGGGCATCTGGTCCACCAAGTTCACTTTGTGCCACTCACAAGTCCTCACTATCCTGTTCATTTCCCTTGTTTTATAGCAGTCTAATTTCCCCCACCTTATCTGGTCCTGATCCTGCTGCCACCAAAGGCAATGGGGCTAAGATTTTTCAAAAGTGGGTAGTGATTTTGAGTCCCTCAATTTTTGGGTGCCCAACTTGGGACACTTTAATCCATTCTAATTTTCAGAGGGTGGGTGCTCAGCACTTTCGGACAATTAGCCCCCCATAGATGCCCCCAGCTAGGGGCACACAAAAACTCGGGTACTCCAAATCATTAGTCACTTTTGAAAATCTTGGCCTGGGGCTTTTGCCATTCAGTTCAATGGGTGCAGAATCAAATCCTTTCTCTCGCTGAAGGTACTTATAGAACCTGATCTTTGTTCCTTTCATTCTCTGAGGGGCTGCTGCTGCAAACACTTACTTCAGTGCATAATGCTTACTAGTCTGAGTAGTTCTGCTTTGACGTTCTGGTGATCCTAGATGATCTGGTGGTCCCTTCTGGCCTTAAACTCTATGAATATGACTCTATTTAAATCAAGCAGACTACTAGTGGTAAGAAGGACTCAGTAGTAAGCATTTGCAGAGATAGGCCCCTGGGTGGCATTATGCTGATTTGCTTTCTTTTTGGTTCTTTCATGACATTCCCCATTCTTTGACAGTCGTATCTGTTCCTTTTAGCCTCTCTACTTTTCCACCTTCTATTTTTTTCTACATCCCAGTAATACCATGGTAGCAGATCATGACATTGTACAGGTAGTGTTATGATTATATGACAGGATTAAGTAGAAAAAGCAGGGGTTTGGAGGAGAAAGCACTTACTCAAACTCCAGTGTCAGTAATGGTGTCAAAGAGAATAGACAGCCCCACTTGCAAAGTCAATTCTGTTTGATACAAATGTTCTTTTTTTGTTCCTTTTATTTATTTTTTAAAGTTGCCTCAACATCATTTTTAAAGCATAGAGGGGAATGTGCTACATTTTGCTTTGTTGTTGATATCAGATAACAAAGACCATTCATAGAAAGAAATTGGAGGGTCATCCAGCTAAGATCTAACAATCTTGACAAATCATGTTGTATGTAACCATTGGACAATCCCACGGGAAAACTCAAGCCATGCTTATCTTCAAACCACGGAGAGAAAATAGAAGTTTGTGTATCACCAGCCAATTTTGTTCTGAAATAGTTTACTAGACCCATAAATGTGTCCAAATTCGCAAAGCTGTTGCATAACACCACTCAGCATGTTTTGTTCTCCTCCTTCTGGTTCTGTGACTCAACCACTTAGCTAATTATAGCTGCAAGTGGCAAAATGCAGCAATAATACCAACTATGTTTTGAAGAAAATGCTTCTTCCCTTCCTTAGATGGGACTGCTTTCACTTTGCTTAGAAATGTTTGGGAGATGTTTGGAAGGACAATATTTTCTTCTATATCGTACAATTGAATTACAAATCATTATCATTGCCATAACTGTATTCTTCTTTAGATCATAAACTGTAATCTGGGTTGGCCAGAAATCAGTCTGTCTGTCTATCCTATTGTAACCATTTATAGCATCTTCATTTCTGTCATGTCTGACCACATGTAATATTGAGCCTCCGGTAGACATACACAGAGGAACCCAAGCACTGTCTACAAGATCATGAAAACTATGCTGACATTAATCTTGATTTTTCAGCGAAATCTCTGGGGTCAGAGGCCCTGCAGATGCCAAAGCTCAGCCTCAATAAGTATGTATATCCAGTTTTGGACCTCTAGTTGTAAAGAAAAACTTGAAAATTAGATGCATTATTGGTTTTGTTGTGGCTTTTAGCTACAGCCATGTATAGGGGTCAAGTCAGAGCACCATAGTCCTAGCTGCAGCCATGGAAGGCAGAATGCCTTCTGGAGCACACCCACTGTGCACTTCCATTGGCAGGGGAGTTTGCACTCCCCAGCATGCCCAGGACCCCAATCTCCACTCCCCTCACACACACACACACACCCCATCTGGGACAACACAGTATCTTAGAGGCACTGGCAAGAAGACCATCGGGATTGAGATTGGGAAACATACATCAATCATGATTTCAGAACTTTACATAAAAAGTCGCTATGTGTATTTTGCCATTATATTACTGATCAGTAAGTGATGAGTTCCTAATACCTCACAAGGCACACCTTGTACAAACATTATAACAATACTGTGTTGGGTGTGAACACATGGGTATATTCTGTCACAATAGCGCGGGTCACAACTGTGGCCTTAGTAATTAAAAAGTACATGGTCAGCTGATTTGGACGCCAACATTTGAAAAGAGGGCTTGAGAACCAGAATGCAACAGATAAATTTGCTTGACCTTTAAAAAAAAATCCAATGAAAATGTTGTTCTCCTGCAGTGTTTGCAGTTCATAGCACCCAATGAAACTTTGTAAAGCAGATTACTTGGCTAAAATCCAGGGAGTTTTTATAGGCCCAGTCCCGCTCCCGCTGAAGTCAATGGGAGCTTTGCAATTGGTATAAGCAGGAACTCATTGTGCTAGATGCTGCACAACATACTAAAAGATGGTCCCTGCTCTGAAGACAGATAAAGGGTGGGGGAAAAGCAGGTTTTTTGGAATCCCCATTTTACAGGTGGGGAGCCAAGGAACAGAGCAACTGTGTAATTTGCCCCATGTCCATAGGAAGTCTGGGGCACAGTCAGGAATTGAATCCAGATCTCAAGTCCCAGAAGAGCACCTTAACCTTAGCTGGTAAGGCCTTTTTTATTATTATCTGGTTTTTATCCCAACAATATATTTTTAAGCGTATGAATTTAAATTCCTTATAAAGATCAGCAAAGTTCATAAGAACATTTGAAATACATTCCCTAAAGCACTTGATACTATCTGAGGGCCTTCTCCCATTCCTGTCAGTGGGCATGTTTCCATTGACTTTAAAATGAACAAGATCCGGTCCTTTGTTTACATCAGTCCTTTCTTGTCTGGGATCTGATAATCACCAAAGTTAGGACTGCATTGGTCAAGCCTATACATTTCCCTGACACAGGATTTTTCAACAGGGTTACACTTCTTTCTTCCCTAGAGCAGATTTATTTCCCCCCCCTGTCCCAGACTGAGGTCACAATGCCTGACAAGGTGTAACAGGTTCTGCATTGATCTGCACTATGTGCAAAGTCATGTCAAGAGAGCAAAGTGCACTTATAAACTATGGCAGGCATGACTAAGTAAGCAAAGCAAACTCACTGATACTCTGCAGGAATGCCTTGCACTTAGTGGGATTTATACATTGATAATCTGACCTGACAAGTGGGGATCTAAATCTCAGGGGCATTTGTACCATACTTTTAGGGTCAACCAGTAATTGACTTGGCTTGGACAATGTAAGAATTAAGATTCTTTCTTGATGCTTTGTTGTTTAATGTTAATCCTTTGAGGGGAAGGGTTTACTGTAAATGTAGTGCTCATGATAGTCCTCATTTCTAAGAAACCAGTTAAACATGGGCAGCAGCAATACAAATCTCTTCACTTTTCACCAGCATGCCTCAACCCTGGCTGTGAGAGAATACTTCTAAGGCAGTGGTTCCCAAACTTTAACAACCCGTGAACCCCTTTCACCAAAATGCCAAGTCTCGCGAACCCCCTCCTAAAAAAGAATATTTCCAGGGATTTTCTCCTTTACCTGAGTATAAATTATAAAAGCAGTGATCTTGGAAATATAAAATTTGTTTTTATGACATGCTTATTACACACTATTTATTATTAATTATTATTTATCATTACAGTATTTTTATTACATTATGAAAACGGCAACACTCTTTCAAGATCTCACTTTCGTAGCTTGTATCACTTTGAATAAGCCTGTTATAAGACAAGGCTCCTATGTTTCATCAAGAAGTATCAGATGTGAAACAGCAGGAAGGTATCTAAGAAGCCAACTCAAAGAGTTCCTCCTACACAAGCATTCAGGTCTTGAGCAGTTCAGGCAAACCACGCACGTTACAACAAAGCTTAAACTTGTTCTTCATAATAATTTTAAAAACAACACTAGCTACCTATTTAATTTTAAAAACAGCAACAAATATCCACCTCCCTTTCCATTTCTTATAAGGAGTCTTGAAGTTTAAATCTCCTCAGTGTGATAGAGATGGTTGCTTTGAACTGCTCAGCTCTGGGAAGTCCAGGGGCTCCGGGCTGCTGGTTCATGCTGCCCGGGGTCCCTAGGGACAGCTCTGTCTGCCATTAGGGAATTTTTTCCCGAGAATCCCCTGTAACATTTCGCAAACCCCCAGGGGTTCATGATCCCCAGTTTGGAAACCACTGCTCTAAGGTAACAGCTCAGTCCCTATGTTCTGCTGCATTCTTGGCTTCCATGCTGAGACTGCCAACGAAGATACCAGTTACCGCCAGCCATGGTAATTGTTTTAGTGATGTGAACACCTGGTGGACACAAGCCACTTGAGCAGCCATTAAACGCTAATAACTTTTCATCACCACTGACCTAGTAGTTCATGTTTTACATCTTATTTACGTGAAATACTTTCTGGTGTTTACAAATGTCTGTAGCTCGCAAACTGGCCTTGACCTTAAGGAAGCCTTTGATCTGATGAAAATGAACTTTCTTTCCAGTTTTCCTTATTTTTTATAGTATTGTGTCACCGATCCCAGTGCTGAGGGACACACATGACAAGCTCTCAAGCATCATCAGAGCTTAATTAAAGCCAACAGAGGGCAAAGAAAATGTGCTATTCCTTAGAGCCGTGGCTGGAATGCAGACGATCTGCCCACCTTTATCACTTTCCCTTTTCCCCCAGGATAAAATGTCTTGAGAAGTATTTGTAGTGTATTCCTTTCCTTTATCTGTGAGTAATCAAAGAGGTGAGGCTTTGACTGAAATGTTCTATTTTCCTCATACTCTTCCCAGAAATTTAGAGGTAGGTTCTCTGTTGGTACAACAGTTAAGGATCTGCTCCTTAAGGGGTTAATTCTAGGGAAATTAGCTAGGGGAAAAAACACCCTACCTGATGTATCGTGGAATTCCAAGATGGCTCTCTTTTGGGTGTCTCCACCGCAAGCTATTCCAATGTGCTGGCTATGATCAGAGACCGGACGCTGGACTAGATGTATCACCAGTCTGGTCTAATCTATTCAGTTGAGGTTCTTATACCACCTTCACCCCTGTGGTGTCTGAGCACTTTATCCAGCCACACAGCTAATATGTTAAGTGTAGTCTGGTATGGCAATTCCTCTGTATGTTTATTTGGCTTCCTTTGTGCTGAGTTGGGGCAATACTGAGGAAGTCATGCAAAACAGTCGCTACTGAAATTGGTTTCTTATGAAAGGCAGTGGCTTGAATAACCCTTTCCCTATTAGAAATGTAACTTTCTATGGTAGCTTCTCGTGGTCTCTCAGAAGCTAAAATCATCAGTTAGTAGGATTCAGTCCTACATTCAGTACAAAGAATGAAATTTGGTGCTCTCAAAAGTTGAGCTGTGTTTAAAACAGACTTTTGCAAACAGCAAAGAGGTTCCTTTAGCTGAGATAATGTTCTAAAGTCTCCATCTAAAAGGATGATTGGATGACTAAACACAGCTTAGATTTGCGGCTGCTTTTCATTTATAAGCTAACAGTACAGGTGTTCTGTGGTCCCAACACTGCAAGGTGCTGAGAGCCTCCTGTGAGGTGCTGAGCTCCTTCATCTCCCACTGAAGTCAAGGGAGATCAGCATCTCACATTAACCAATGTATGATGGGTCTCATTGTGTTCTTCATTAAACCAGTGTTACAAAACATATGTAACAATGGTACAATCTAGCATATACCCAAGCGTCCTGATTCTCCTCCTTCACCAGTGTAAATGAACAATAACTCATTTGAATCAATGGAATGACACCAGCCTGAGAAAAGATTCAGGCCAGTTAGATTTATTCTGGGTTTACACACATGTAACTGAGATCAGAATTCAGCCTGTTGCATTTGAAAAAAAGAAAAAGATGCTTTCTATTGTGAGAATTAAAAAATATTGGATACCTAATTCTGCTTTAGGATTATTCAGATGTGTTTTAGTTGCAGAACTGTATGCATTTAAAATAAATCAGATTAGTTATCTGTATTAGAATCTGTGTTGAGTGTAGTATGGAAATATCTCCTTTTTATGGCAAGTAAACATCATCAATCCTGTAGAGATCCTGTACAGAAACTGTTCGACAATTAAAAAAAAGACCGGAAAATAACAGTAACATTAAGCAACAGCAAATTCAAGATTACAACCAGTGTTGTCCCTGTGGTTACAATTTTTGCTTTTACCCAGCACAAGTGCTGGGAAATGAAAAATCTAATCAAATACTCTTATAAAGCAACCCTCATGTTTTGCTGCTCAGTTAGAAAATACAAATTTGGAGGTTCTGTAACACTTTGCAATATGCAGGTGAAAACACTGGGTCCCATTCTTCCCTTGATCTTTGCGCAATTAACGTCCAAAGAATTTCTGGGTATAGAATGAGGAGATAATTTTTTTTCATTTCTGGAGCACTTTCCATCCAAGGAGCTCAAACACGTTACAAAGAGTAACGAATGAAGCCTGAGAGGTGAGTATTACCTCAGCTGTACTGATGAAGAACCTGAGGCACAGATAGGTTCATCTGAGGTCACTCATGGCAAGTCAGTGACAATCCCAGGAATAGGACTCACACCTCTGGACTCCTAGTACTTTGCCTTACCCACAAAACCATCCTTCTTCCCAGTATTGCTTATGTGCTTATATTATAAGTATCACAAGAGCCACACAAACAGCAGCTCCTAGCGGAGACCAACATAGCACAGATTCTGCTGGCAAGAGCAGGTTCCCCTTTGGCTCAGCATCTAGAGCTACTGATTTGAGAATCCCAATTGGAGTCAGAGATGCACACACAGCAATTTTGGCCACTGGATGGTGGAGCTCTGTTAATTGGTTACGTCTTCTATAGTGTCTGGCCACCAGCTGGCAGACCCAATAACCAATAGATACAGTGCCAGGCAATTTTTCATGCACAGTCATACTTTTGTGGGAGATATTGTGACGGATACGACTATTTCCTGCAATATCCTGGACAACCCTGATGGAACTAAATTAAACTATATTGAATTAAGTTAAACCTCATTGAATTAAGTTTAATGCTTTTGAGGTCCATTGTATTAAAATTGCAATTATTTATGTGTTGTTGTGGGATTGCATGTGACTTCTTCAAAGGATTTTTGGGGCAATAAAGTGAAGTGGATTTCCTAGGAGATGAGTGGAGATGAGGGGACTGCAAATGATCCACCTTGAATCCATCCTTTTGAAACTACCCTTTGAGCAGAGACCCATTGTCTGACTGATTTGATTACCTATCCATGGTCTCCTCAAAAAGCCAAACTGGAGAAATGAGTGACTCTCTTACTCATGAGGGTTCCTGCTCAGAGAAAAGGGTGTGTTGAACTTGAAACCATAGGAAAACCCCTGGATCCCGGGGGTTAAAGGAATACTCCTGCTAGAGCCCATTTTGCAGTTGAGGTGATGTCCAGTAAGCTTATTAGCATGTGTGTAGTTTTTTTATTGTTTTTAATATGTTTTCTCTGTAATGCTTCTACCTTAAGAATAAAATGTGCTTGCTTTGAAAGAGTTGTGTGGAAACGTATACCTGCGACAATGTACCAATGTACCACTTCTTAAGGGAAAACAAAAGAATACTTAGGCAGCCTGTCTTTTTTGTTGGGGATTTCACAGTATAGTCAGGGGGGTGTGCAGCTTGGAAACACCCCAGTCGGAAGGGAAAGAGATATTTGTCTCCACCCAAGAGAGCCAACCCTAGGGTGGGTGCCTTTGCTTGACCATAGAAGGCAAATACAGTTGAAGTTGCCTGAACTGTGACATATATTACTTGAGTTAGTTATTAGTGGTCCTAGGGTGACCATATGTCCTGTTTTGGCTGGGACAGTCCCCTTTTTAAGCCTTGTCCCAGACATCCTAACTTTTTTGGCAAAACTGTCATTTGTCTCATTTGTTCATGTCAACTGATCATCTGTTGGCAAGAGGAAATGGGACAAATGCCCAGTTTTGCCAAAAAAGTGGGGCACACCCTCCTAGGAAGCTGCAGAGGAACGTTCGGGGTGGGGGGAAGTGGCCCCACATGGTGAGGCTTGGGCCGGCCTTGCACATGGGGGGAGGGGAGAGAACTCGGGCCAGTCCCATGTGGGGCATGGCGTTGGGCTGGCCCAGCGTGGTGTCCCATTTTCACTTTGGGAAATATGGTCAACCTAAGTGGTCTGGTTGGGAAGTTTAAATGTGCCTACCAGTATAGCTTCTCATTTCAGCTCTGAGGCTAGCTGCTAATAGAGTGCAGTGGTTAGTGGTTACAATTTAGACCACTTACTGGTTGTCCACCCTTTTCTTTAACTAGCTGCTCGTGACAGTTGGCCTTCATTTCTCTGATCCAGACAGAACACAGTAGATTCAGCGTGTGAACAGACAGTTCCTTGAGTATGTTTTGTTCAGGCACTTGCTAATAATAAATGAGCTGGTGACTCAGGGCTCCAAATACAGTTCTTGTGGTTGCATTGAGGTACATCTACCCCAAAATCCTGAATCTGAGGACTCCTGTCCTTTTGGAAAAGAAGCAAAGAATCCTGTGGCACCTTATAGACTAACAGAGGTTTTGCAGCATGAGCTTTCGTGGGTGAATACCCACTTCTTCGGATGCAAGAGAAAAGAGTTGGTTTTTGTTCTTTGTTTTTTCTTTTCAAAGTCAGAAGCTGTACCCAAGTCCCAGCGTTTATCCATACCTCTGTAATGGACACACCCTGAATCCAAACATCCTAGAAGTTTGAAATTACTGGGGAGAGGGGGTTGACATCTGGATCTCAGTTTGACAGCCTGGCCCCATCTCTGTCTATTGCTTCTATCTGCTATACAGTGCCTATGTAGCAACTAATATAGTCCAGGTACTGAAAAATCTTTAGTGGGCGCAATGAGACTTCGGTAGAAATCTATTATTGCAGCACTGCTGTGGTTTGATATCAAGTCTGTTCCCGGGGCAGGGGGATGCAGATAGAGGGGGAGAGAGAGAGAAAGATACTTAGGATTATTTCTGTTTTGTACCCTAGGGTCCCATTTGTTCACATCAGTATCCAGAGCAGAATAAAATCCTTTTTATTGAAACATTTTTTCAGTCGTTGGCAGCCAGCCTGCTCCAATTAGCTCTCCTATTATATTCCTCAAAGCCAGGCTCCAAGGTGAACAAGTGAAAACCTGACAACTGGAATGTAAAGCTTCAGGTAAGATTAAGGAGTTTTACAAGCCCACACTACACATTTATATTGTTTTCTGTAATATCAGGAAGGAAAGGAAGACAGACACTTTCTAATCTCACTGAAGACAGCACCTCTCTACCTCACCGTCAATAAATCTTCAGACTTCAGCCATTTCAATTCTTTGCTATTGCCAACCAGTGAAGGGACAGAGCAGAAGATTTCAGAGCTAGATCCAGATCTCGATTTCAAATAGTCCCAAAGCTCAGGGGTAGAGCAAGTCAGAAAACTTTGATTGGACCATTTTATGTCAGGAAATGCAGGTCTATTGAAATCAAAATGCTGCATGAAGAAATTTTGTCTCAGAGGGGAAAAAAAAGGGGAAGAGGAGTTCAAACAATGAAAAAACATCGCATTGCAACATTTTCAGAATGAAACGTTGATTTTTATGTGACTTTAGTTTTAATGTTTTTGTTTTGTATTATATTATATATTCCAATATAAAATAAAAAAGTGAAAATCTATATGAAACATTTAAATTTTGGCAAAAAGAAAACACATTTCAAAATCCTGTGCAAAATAGAACATCTGTCCTCTGCACAGCTCTGTTCAGAGGTATTTAGATCAGGGGGGCTTTGATCCATTATGGAGATGGATTCTGAATACCACTTCATTCCAGGTATGCTTAGATCCAGAGTTTTGGTTCACACCAACCTCAGTTTTCAACTTAGTTTTGATATTGGGTAGGGGGAAAATGTCAGTGTGTTTGAGTTCATTGTATATATAAGAAATGGAGACTGGTTTCTCCTTCCATTGGGATAAAGTGAAACTTCAGGTTTCCCTGATGAGAAGGGTATAAGATGTGAACTAAAATGCACAGATGAGACTAAGCCATGCTGGAAAATCTCCCTCCTGTCTCATCACAAACCTCTTTTTCAGCAACAACATTAATATGTTAAACAAAGCATATGAAGATGTATTGCAGGGGAAATGCTACTGCAGCAGCAGATGGACTAGATGACCTAGTACTCGTCCACTCATTGGCCACATCTGCACAGATGAAACAACTGTCTTTTAGTGTAGTGCAAACTAGCTATGGCTCAACCAGGTTTGACATTGGCCAGTGTGAACTAAAGATGAGACCAAACCAACACACAATCCAAAATGTCTCCCAAATTTGGAGAAGTTCAGTACATCTACCTATACTTGGGTTTGTAAAAATTCACTTAAGCGTAGCTATGTGGGGTGTAAAAGCTCAGATACATCAGTGAGGAGCACAGTTTAAAGGCCTAGAGGAACAGAGAGAGATGAAGTTCACTGTCCTATCCAGCTCCCTCCTCTCCGATGAATGGATAGGTGTCAGTTACTGCAACCTCCTCTCCTCTGGGTTCCTCCAAGTTTGCAAAATCCTGGACAGACTCCAGTTGTGTTTGCAAAGTACTGTGCAGTCCTTTGGTATTATCATTGCTGCTATATACTTTTCTCAGTGTACATGGGTAGCTGCCACTAGCATACCTGGGTGTTGGGAGCAGGGCTACAGAACATATGCCTTGTGGAGATATTGTCTGCATGTGAAAACATACCCCATGTCACATTTATTAATCTTCTTTATCAGGAGCATCTATCATTTATGATATCAAAGGAGCACATTGTTCACTGATGATGATTTTCCACGGGTTCTGCTCTAGGCCTGCATAATTCATTGCACAGTTCTTTACTTATCCCTTCAATCAATCTCACATGGGAACCACTCTGCCTAAATATCTGTTTGATGACAATCAGTTGACTGTCATTACTCAGTTCCTCCCATCCTGAAATTGTTCTTCCCAGAGACTGAGTGTAGCATATTAAAGAGCAGGGGAAGGGGTGGAAAAAAATACAATCAGCTGTTAAAAGCCACAATCAGCTGTTACACACACACACACACACACACACATCCCCATCTGTAGCTGTCTGTTTAAATGAATATTTGGAGGGCGAGGAATATGAGAAACATTTTTGTATAGGAGAGATTAAAGCAGGGGTCGGCAACCTCTGGCACGCGGCTCGCCAGGGTAAGCACCCTGGCAGGCTGGGCCAGTTTGTTTACCTGCCACGTCGGCAGGTTCGGCCGATCGCGGCTCCCACTGCCCGTAGTTCACCGTCCCAGGCCAATGGGGGTGGCGGGAAGCCGCGGCCAGCACATCCCTCGACTGCGCTGTTTCCCGTAGCCTCCATTGGCCTGGGATGGCAAACCGCGGCCAGTGGGAGCCGCGATTGGCCGAAGCTGCTGACGCGGCAGGTAAACAAACTGGCCCGGCCCGCCAGGGTGCTTACCCTGGCGAGCCGCGTGCCAGAGGTTGCCAACCCCTGGATTAAAGAAACCACAAGGAATGTATAAAGGCCAGCTGCATGAGTGTTTTCAAGGTACCAAATGTATTGAGGTTCTGAGCACCTCCATTAGGCACTCTGCTATATGCCCCCAACTGGCTGCACTGGATGGTTTTAAAAATAAAACATTAAAATGTTAAATTAAAAATGATTAAAAATATTTTAATGCTGCCAGTAATAATTCTCAGCTGTGTCTAATTTATACTCAGGGTAGCTGAAGAAGGTGGGAAAGATGGCGGTAAACTATCTCCTAATACCTTTGATCCTAGGGCCACAAGGTCCTGAAATAACCCTTGGCATAATTTAGAGCAGCTTTAGGGCAACTCTAAATTATGTATGCTGGATGCATTTTACAGAGTTGGCTTTACCAACCAAGGCTTGGCCAGAGCACTGTGTGCTCTGACTTCATTTCTTCCCCCAGGAACTACTCTTCCTGCCCTGACACACCCGTATGATTGAAGTAAGGGGAGAGGGTGGAATAAAACTGGATTTCCACTCTACGAATACCCCGCACTGGAGAATTTTTCTGCTACCTCTTTTAGGCATCTTTACATCCCCCTTCTGCTGCTGGCATGGTGCAAAGGCAACTTTAAACATGATTGAGGATCTGCCCCTTTGTTTTCACAGCAAGAGCCACAGGTAGAATGAGTGAAAATGTGAAGCTTTAAAGAATCTTATGGGTTTCTTGCTCATAATCTATTATTTATAAAGGCTGTAAGAGGACATGACTAAAATTTGACTCTGCCCTGAGGACTTTCCAGACCAACTTGGATACATGCAGTAATTACGGTACCATTGATAGATGGCGCTGTCTAATCTGGTTCTCTCTCTATCACCATCTCATGTAGATGGTCAGACTACAACATGAGAACAGACAGGGTTGCATCGTTGTAAAGTTAAGTATGATATAAAGATTTTGAGGCTGGATTTGAAGGAGGAACTGGATGTCATTTGGTGCATGGAGGCAGAAACAAGGAGGCTGTCTGTTCCTGGGTGTAGGGTTCTCATGGAAGAAGTTACAAAGCCAGGATTGAGAGTGAATATTAGGCAAAGCATAGGGTGTGAGGCATGTGCCTGTACGTAGGGAAGGAGCAGAATGGAGAGTCCAGGAGTGGGTGGGCAGAAATGTGAAGACCATTGAAGCTGAGGAGTTCTAAATTATTACATGTTTAAAGTAACATCCCAGTCAGGGTCTGTCGCAAGACCGCTCAGATTCAGTCACAGCATGCTTAGTGCGTGTTATCACATTCTGTGCTGGTGCTTGTTGAGAAAATGTTTTTTTGTGAAAATTGTTGAGAAAAGTGAAACAAACCTTTTCCTTAAAATATTGCCTCAATTTTTTTTCAGGTTTTCATTGAAAAAAATAACTGAAATCTGAAATATATTTGGCTGAAAATTGAAAATGTTTCCATTTTTCTCTGAACAGTTTTCACTTTAGTGGAAAATGGGCATTTTCCATGAATATTTTTCTCTCTAGGAAAGAGCCATTCTTCATCAGAAAAACTTTTCAGATGGAAATTTTCAACCAGTTTTACTCAGTAGGTAGTATTGCCAACCACACTAATTGGGGCCCAAAATATCACAAGATTGGCTTAAAAATCATGAGATTTTAATAAACAAACAAACGAACAAATAAATAAATAAATATGTGGTTCTTTTTATGTACCTTCTGGTGCACTGAGTTAATGTTTTTCAGGCTTTTCTGCACAACCATAGAGGCTAGGAACTTACTTTTTTAAATGAAAGCTGAGATTCTCACATAATCATTTTCCTCCAGGAGCTGGGGCTTTGAGAAAAATACCAAATATCGCAAGACTCACAATAAAATCAGGAGAGTTGTCAACACTGTACATGCAAAAAAATTCAAAGATATGGACTAGGTATATAGTGAAACATCCGTATGGGGAAAGATTGCAAAAAACAATGCCTGGGAAAATAAACCTTGACAAAACTCCCACAAAAATTTTCCTTCAACCAGATTCCTTCAATCAGCTCTACTGGTTGACATTTTTTAATTTTGAAATTTCAGATGGGGAAACATTTAAAAAAAAAATCTTGCAAAATTGCTTTCCTGTTGCCAGATCAATGCTGTTCGGAGCACAGCCACACGTGAAGTCGTCCAGTGAACTGAATATCAGGCTGGGAGTCAAGAGAATTGACCTCTCTGCTTCTGATTTCCTGAGTGACTTGGGGACAAGTCCATCTGTGCCTCCGTTTCTCTCTTTTTAAAATAAGAATAAACCTTGCCTACATTTGTATGGCATTTTCAGATGTATGCATGACAAATTCAGAGCTGAAGGAGAGTAACAGAGTCAAATAATGAAGCAGGATAATGTTCTGACCAATAATATTTATAATTCTGCATGCTAAAGTAATAGGGGTAATCAAATATCATGCTTTGGCACATCAGCTGATTCTCATAGAGGTCAGGTACGTTCTCTCCCGTCTCCCCTAATGACACTTACTATAGGTTATGTGGCGAAGCGCTCTGCCTTTTTCAGAAGTCTTGCCCAGTGCTGTTAGAACACCAGACGTCATTGATTAATAGCCAGATCAGATATGCTGATTCTTATGATTCTCATTATCTAATGTTAGAGTCATGCCGACTCTAACATTAGCTAGATGTTCCTGCCATGATACGATTAAAACTCCGGCATGAGGATGTGCAAATCAACCCTCCGGAAGGTCTGCCGAGTTGTTCTTTGTATGTATAATAGCAGGCAATCTTAAGATGGCATTTGATTGGTTCGATGTGTATGAGAAGTAATTTACATAGATTGATATGATTGGGATGGTTTGGGAAGAAAGTACGGAAAAGTAGGTCAGAGAACACAAATGTAACCAGACAAACTGCCAGGCGGAGTAGGGGGAGGAAGGATGGAAATGGGGATCAGAAGAGGGGTGGGTCGGATGAGGATCAGCTATTTAGACGTGGAGAAGCTTAGGCTTTGGCAGCTGCTGTGCACTTAGGGTTCAAAAGTCTTTCCAAAGGCTGCGATAAAATAACCTCATTACTGTGGTTGGCTGAATCTGTGTGAGTCATTCTCTTCCAGCTGTTACAATACAAATATAATTGCTTTTGTCGATTTCTGACATTCTCTCAATATCCTTTTTATTTGGTACTTTCCAGATACTCCACAAAGACTAGATAGAATGTATTGTTTTCCAGTGTGATCTACAATTCTATTCCCCTTTATCCTTGTATGTTGACCCTCTTGATTTGATCCTGATTGAGTTTCAAGAGGGAGAGCTTTCTTTCGAATATTTGTATTGTGTTTTGTATTGGGGCAGAGCTCCATTGACTTTGGTGGAGCCACTGCAGTTTACAGCAGCCAAGGATCTGTTCCATTATTTTTAACTTGTCTAGAACTCTAAGTGCCCGGACAGGGGCAGAGGGCAAAATATATAAATATGATTAGTGTAGTTGTTCAGCGAGGAAGGCTGGTCTCATGATTAAGACACTGGAGTAGGACTCAGGTGATCTGAATTCAATTCCTAGCTCTGCTGCAGGTTTCTTGTGTGACCTTTGGCAAGCAATTTATTCTCTCTGTGCCTCAGTTCCCAATGTGTAAAATGGGGATAATAATTATGGATATGAATTTGTCATGGTAAAGTTAGGCAAAATTCACAGAACAGTCATGGTAAAAATGTACAAAATCAGGGTATGGTCGTGGTGGGGATGAAGATGAAGATGAAGAAGTCATGGACATCGGTTAAAGTCATGGAATTTGGGACCCTCAGGACCAAATCATATCTCTAATAATAATACATCCTTTCTCCCACCGTTTGTTGTCTTCTCTATTTAGATGGAGGCTCTGAGGGGAAAAGGACTATCTCTTGTACAGTGCCTAGTGAAATGAAGCTAGGAGTTTGGCTGGGGCCTGTAGGTACTGCTGTAATATAAATAATACTAATGATTATTACTATTATTATAGTGTCTCATGTTTTCCTGCAAACTTCTTTAATTGCAGAGTATTGCACTTCTCACTCAGGATGATGTTTTGTTCTTGTTGTCCAAAAGTTCTTCTTCTTCTTCTTCTTCTTCTTCTTCCTTGCTATTTCCCTTTTCAGGGTCAGTGACTTTTATAGCCTTCTTCCCAAACTCATGATCATACCTCTGACTGTCATGCAGATTGGTCTCTCTAAGGTCCACTGATATCTGGTCCATGTCCTGAGTCTTCGGCCTTCCCCTTGCTTGGTCATCTTCCATCCCTAATCATTGCAAGGGCAACCCTACCAATAGACATGTCCATACCAATGTAGCCTTAACTTGTTTTCAATTGGGGCAACCCAAATTAGGCCCCTCACAACCACATTTTGTTTCCTATCATGGCATGTCCAACCCTTTGACCATCTCAACATCTTCATTTCCATGGTGCAGAGCATACCAATTTCTTTTCTTGTGGCTGGCCAAGTTTCTGTTCTGTACATTAGAATAGGTTGAATTACAGTTGTATACACTCTGCATTTTTAACTTTATTGGCATTTCTTTTATCACAAAGAACTAGGGTCAGCTCCCACCAATTCCAAAAAGCAACTTTGGCACAATGCCAGGTATCACCCAGGAGGGCACCATCGCATTGAAATTATTTCTCTCTTCTAAGCTCTCCACTGGTAATATCTTTGTCTTCCAAAAACTCTCAAATGAAATGTGAGATATAGTCATAATAAATGGTACCATAAATTTCAATAGACAAAATATACTAAATGTAAGGAATGTTCTTGTAAAATCCTGCAAATTTAAATTGACTGACCATCACTGGTCAAATTACTGTTGTTTCATTAAGACTTCAGTGATTCAAACTTTGATCATTTTTACAAAGGTGAAACTGAACAGTTGTTTGTGTGTTTTTTAAGTTTTATTGACAGTAGATCAGCTAGAGACAGAAAAGATATCGAATATACTGGGACTCAGTGAGAGAATCCAGGAAAATACATACTGTTCTTCTTTTGCAACAAACTGGAGAGTCTTAAAATTTCCCATCACTGCCCTATGCCTAAATAGTAAATTATAAATAATGCCTAAATTCAAAATATTTCTGGATTCTTCAGTTTTGTTTGTAGGAATGCATGCTGAAGACTGCTCCAAAAATATTTTAAAATACACAAAGTTCTGGCCTTTTGATTCACACCCAAGTGTAGTGGAATCTTGAAACTCCATCCTTAATGAAAGTCCCACATAGTTGAAATGCTTTTGCATCATGCAGGTTATAATTCTGGATCTAGTAAAAGTCCTGCTAGACTGTTAAGGGGGAAAAAAGAAAAGGCTTCACCACAGAGGGTTCCACAATGTCGCGTAACCCACATGCTGGGCTAGGCCATGATTAGCCTGTGACTGAGGAGCATCTCACAGAGTCCACGGAGGTCATTGACATGGATAAGGCATGGGTGGCCAGTAGGCACTGGGCCAGGGACTTCCATCCTGACCATGAGACATGCACCAATCCTGGTATCTGTAATGGGCTATTGGTGGCCCTTGATGTTGGTTGTGAGATGGAGAGTGGAAGACTGATCACCCCGACTCAGATGCAGACGAGTCGCGGGATCCCGGAGATAAGGGCAGAGCGAGACCAGAGGGAGTGAGTAGGCCATGCATTGCCCGGAACGAAGCAGGAAGTGGCACTGCCAATGGAAGCGGTACCGTCAGTACTGAGCATGCCAGAGCAGAAGTGGTGTTAGTCCCAAAGTGAACAGCAGTGTGTCTGGTGGTACCAACATCGAGGATGCATTTGGTCCAAGTGAAGTGGTGCCAAGGAGGTTCCCAATACCAAGGTCCCCCGTACCAAGCCCAGTACCGGCCCTACTTCCACAACTTGTGGAAGGGGAACATTGGGGTGCAGTGCCGACAGACCTGAGGGTTCAGCAGCTTGTTTAATCAAAGGGGCTATAGTTGGTGCAGCCCTGGCAAAGTTTTGGACCAAAGGAGCGGTCGGGATCGAAAGGCAGAGGAGGTCTGTAGCTGCGTGGTAAACTGCTGATGTAGAAACAGTAGGTACCAGCATCTCCCCCATCGGTACCAGAGTCAATGGACCCCCAGAGGCTGGAACTGGAGTCAATGGTACAGGGTTTTTAACTTCCCTTCAGTACTGGGGAAGGGTTTGAGGTACCTGTGCCATTCTGTGCGCTGGCACCAGCTCTGTGCCAGTTCATGCTTTTCCTGGGGGAGGTGGATGAGTCACCTGAGACCTGGAGCTGTCTTGATTGGCCTTATGAGATCTTTTCCTCGACAGAGTTGGTGGAGAACGGATCCTCCATTTCTTCTGGAGAGGCGTCTGCTCCAGAACATGAAGCAACAGTGCTCTCAGAGCCCGAGGGCTATCTCTGACCTGATGAGGGCTTCCGTACTGAAGCAGGCCGTATGGTCTTTCGACTAGGTGCTGCTTGAGTGCTGAGCCACTTGAGTCCGTTTCTTAAACAATCTGCAGACCGTGCAATGCTCCTTGACCTGGGCCTCACTGAGACACAGCAAGCATTGTGTGTGGGGGTCGCTGTTGGGGATCACTCCCCCCCACACAAAGGACAACATTTAAATCCCAGTGAGGGCATCCCTGAGGGAAACAAACTACTACAATTTTATATGGAGATATACCTATCTCATAGAACTGGAAGATTCATCAAGTCCAGCCCCCTGCCTTCACTAGCAGGACCAAGTACTGATTTTGCCCCAGATCCCTAAGTGGTCCCCTTGAGGACTGAACTCACAACCCTGGGTTTAGCAGGCCAATGCTCAAACCACTGAGCTCTACTACTACTACTACTACTACAATAAGAGAAAAAACTAAACTAGTTGAGAGGTTGTGACCACACAGAGCTCCGACTCCAGCCATAGGCAGTAAGAAGGAACTGAGAGAGGGTCAGGGTGGCACTGCCACATGTAGCTACGGCCACGAAGCATGAGTGCTGCCCCTCTATGTGTACTGCTAGGCAAATTTCTTCACTGCCGGGTGCACACACACCTACGTGGAATACATGGCTGTATCTACTTGAAGAAGAATGATAGTCTGCTGTATTTAAATCCCTAGTGGAAGATAATCATGCATGCAGTACCCCCAAGGAACTGCTGCTCAGCATGCAGTTTTGGTCTCACTTGCATCAATGTCAATCAGTAGCAATTCTATTGAAGTAATGGAGTCATGCATCATTGTAAAACTGGCATCAATGAGGTCAGAATCAGCCCTCTAGAGACTATAGTAGCGGTTGCATTAGAAATGGGGATGTGTGCCAGAGAAAATGAATTAAAATAAAGTTTATTATTAATTATTTATATTATAATAGCACTGGAGTCCCCATCTGAACTCAGATGTCCATTATGTCAGGCATCATACAAACATGTAGAAAGTTCCTACTCTAAATTACTTTGTGTTGTTTAATGTCTTAAAAGCCAGAGGCTAAGCGACGAAAGGGAGCTAGCAAACAGGGGACCACAAACAGGGGAGTTTGAGGTGGGAGAAGGAGATCCCCCTGCTGAACGAACAAGGTGCGAGTACTAACTTTGGGGTGAGTGAGTTTGTTTGGCTGTTTGTGTGTTTCTTTCTCTTTCAGGTTATTTCAATTATTTTCAGTTATTTCAGTGACTGGGGGTGGTATGTCTACACTACAAAATTAGGTCAATTTTATAGAAGTCGATCTTTAGAAAGTGATTTTATACAGTCGATCGTGTATATCCCCACTAAGTGCAGTAGGTTGGCGGAGTGCGTCCTCAATTCCGTGGCTAGCATTGACTCACGGAGTGGTGCACTGTGGGTAGTTAGCCCACAGTCCCCACTGCCCATTGGAATTCTGGGTTAGGCTCCCAATGCCTGATGGGGCAAAAACATTGTCGCGGGTGGTTTTGGGTACATGTTGTCAGTCTCCTCTCCCTCCTTCCTTCCCTCCTTGAAAGCAACAGCAAACAATCATTTCACGCCTTTTTTCCTGGGTTATCCATGCAGACGCCATAGCATGGCAAGCATGGAGGCTGCTCAGCTGCGCACTGCTCTGGAGAGCATTGTAAACACCTCGCGCATTATCCTGCAGTATGTGCAGAGCCTGACTAGGAGCCGCCAGCACAAGGACGATTGTGAGGAGGACATGGACATAGACGTTCCTGAAAGCATGGGATGTGGCAACTGGGATATCATGGCGGCAGTGGGGCAGGTTGATGCAGTGGAACACCGATTCTGGGCCTGGCAAACAAGCACAGACTGGTGGGACCGCATTGTGTTGCAGGTATGGGATGATTCCCAGTGGCTGTGAAACTTTCGCATGCGTAAGGCCACTTTCATGGAACTTTATGAGTTGCTTTCCTCTGCCCTGAAGCGCAGGAATACCAAGATGAGATCTGCCCTGACAGTTGAGAAGCCAGTGGCGATAGCCCTGTCGAAGCTTGCAACGCCTGATTGCTACCAGTCAGTTGGGAATCAATTTGGAGTGGGCAAATCTACCGTGGGGGCTGCTGTGATCCAAGTAGCCAAGGCAATCAATAACCTTCTGCTAACAAGGGTAGTGACGCTGGGAAATGTGCAGGTCATAGTGGATGGCTTTGCTGCAATGGGGTTCCCTAATTGTGGTGCGGCGATAGACGGAACCCATATCCCGATCTTGGCACCGGAGCACCTTGCCAAACAGTACATAAACCTCAAGGGGTACTTCTCAATGGTGCTGCAAGCACTGGTGGATCACAAGGGACATTTCACTGACATCAATGTGGGATGGTCGGGAAAGGTACATGACGCTCGCATCTTTTGGAACTCCAGGCTGTTTGAAAAGCTGCAAGAAGGGACTTTCTTCCCAGACCAGAAAATTATCGTTGGGGATGTTGAAATGCCAATAGTTATCCTTGGGGACCCAGCGTACCCCTTGCTCCCATGGCTCATGAAGCCATACACAGGCAGCCTGGACAGTAGTAAGGAGCAGTTCAACTATAGGCTGAGCAAGTGCAGAATGGTGGTAGAATGTGCCTTTGGACATTTAAAAGGGTATTGGTGCTGTTTGCTGAGTAGGTTAGACCTCAGCGCAACCAATATTCCCATTGTTATTGCTGCTTGCTGTGTGCTCCATAATATCTGTGAGAGTAAGGGGGAGACGTTTATAGCGGGGTGGGAGGTTGAGGCAAATCAACTGGCGGCCAATTTTGAACAGCCAGACACCAGGGCAATGAGAAGAGCACAGCTAGGCGCGCTGCACATCAGAGAGGCTTTGAAAAACAGTTTCATGACTGACAAGGCTACGGTGTGACAGTTGTGTGTGTTTGTCCTTGATGCAAAACCGCCCCCTTTGTTGAATGTACTTCCCAGTAAACCAATCCCCCTCCCCCTTTCAACCACAGCTGGCAAACGATATAAAGCCCCTATTGTTTTGAATCCATTCATTCTTTATTTATTTTAAAAAAATTGAGATCACTGACAAGGTGGGGTGGGGGAGGAGGGAAGGACAAGGCCACATTGCTTATTGTAGCCACACTACAAATCAAAGCTGTTTGAATGCCAGCCTTCTGTTGCTTGGGCCATCCTCTGGAGTTGAGTGACTGGGTGCCCGGAGCCTCCCCCCCCCCCGCGTTCTTGGGTGTCTGGGTGAAGAGGATATGGAACTTGGCGAGGAGGGCAGGCGGTTATACAATGGATTCAGTGGGGGTCTGTGCTCTAGTTGCCTTTCCTGCAGCTCCACCAGACGCCTGAGCGTTTGCTCCCCCGTTAGCCTCAGCATCTCCTCCTGCATGTTCTGATCATGTTCACTGTATGCTTTCCTGGCCTCTGCCACCGAATGCCTCCATGCATTCAGCTGTCCCCTATCAGTGCGGGAGGACTTCATGAGCTCTGAAAACATGTCATCGCGAGTGTGTTTTTTTCGCCTTCTAATCTGCAATAACCTCAGGGATGGAGATGATAGGAGGGGGAGCGTAGAAACATTTGCACCTGCAGGGGGGATAAAAAGGGAGAGTACAATTTAAGAAGATACATTTCTGAGAACAAAAGGGAGACTCTTTCACAGTGAATCAAGCAATTCAGAGCAGACAGCACATGTGTTTTAGGTACAAGGTCGCATTTTGCCTTTTATATTGAGCACTTGCTGGTATGGTGACATATCACACACGGCTGGGCAACAGAATTCGGTTTCCAGGCAGCCATGGTAAGCAAAAGGGTATGCGAGGTTGGCTTCTTCCGCCTTCATAACATGTGGGAATGGTTTCAAACTGCAGCGCCCTCCTTTCCCATAGCAAGCAATGCTGGTTGGGTTTGCCGTTTAAAAGGAGAGACTGCGGTTTTGGGGTGCATGTGCAGCACACCCCTACCCCCACCGCATGGCTATTCGCCGGGATGATCCCTTTTAGCCAAGCGCAAACAGAACGGGGTCCTTTTACTGTTCCCTTACAAAAATTCCCCTATTTCAACCAGCTGACCATGAATGATATCACTCTCCTGAGGCTGACACAGAAAGATAAAGACTGAATGTTGCATGAATGTGACCAAAACCCAGGACCATTCGCTGCCATGCTTTGTGCTGCAGTGGTTCCAGACTACTTGCTACTGGCTTGGCGTGGTAAAGTGTCCTGCTGTGGAGGACGAAATAAGGCAGCCCTCCTCAGAAACCTTCTGCAAAGGCTTTCAGAGTACCTCCAGGAGAGCTTCATGGAGATGTCCCTGGAGGATTCCCGCTCCATCCCCAGACACATTAACAGACTTTTCCAGTAGCTGTACTGGCTGCGAATGCATCCCAATTCTTCGGGGCAAATCAAACATTAAACACAATTGCTTTTAACCCCTGTAGTGTAGTTACAAATGCGCACTCACCAGAGGTGCCTTCTCCGCCTTCAGGGTCCGGGAACCCGCCTTGGGAGGGTATTGGCTCCAGGATGATGAAAAGGTCCTGGCTGCCGAGGAGAACGGATTCTCCGCTTGCCTGCTGCGCATTCTCTTCCTCCTCCTCTTCCTCCTCCACAAAATCCTCCTCTGTGTTGCGTGAGACTCCCCCCTTGCAGGTGTCCATGGACAGTGGTGGGGTACTGGTAGGGTCCCCCCCTAGAATGCCATGCAGCTGATCATAGAAGCGGCATGTATGGGGCTTTGACCTGGAGCAACCGTTTGCCTCCTTCATCTTTTGGTAGGCTTGCCTGAGCTCCTTAACTTTCATGCAGCACTACTGTGTGTCCCTGGTGTAGCCTCTCTCCACCATGCCCTGTGCGATTTTGGCATATATATCAGCATTTCTTCTGCTGGTTCAGAGTTCTGACTGCACAGATTCTTCTCCCCATACAGCAGTCAGATCCAGTGTCTCCCGTTCGCTCCATGCTGGAGCTCGTTTGCAATTCTGGGACTGCATGGTCACCTGTTCTGCTGAGCTCGCCATGCTGACCAAACAGGAAATTAAATTCAAAAGTTCCCTGGGCTTTTCCTGTCTACTTGGCTAGTGCATCGGAGTTGAAAGTGCTGTCCAGAGCGGTCACATTGGAGCACTCTGGGATAGGTCCCGGAGGCCATCACCATCGAATTGCACAGTGCTGCCTCTGCACTACCCCAAATTTGACCCAGGAAGGTCAATTTTAGCGCTAGTCCCCTAGTCAGGGAGAAGTACAGCAGTCAATTTTAAGAGCCCTTTATTTCGGCGGAACGGGGTTGGTTGTGTACCCGCATTGCTTATAAAACCGACCTAACGCGGCTAAATTCGACCTAACCTCATAGTGTAGTCCAGACCTCAGTCAGTTGGGACTGTATGTCTGAGGACTGTTTGAGCCTTTGTTCCCTGGATCATCCTTGATCATCTTTGATCAGCCTCAATCAGCCTTGTGATCACCCTCCCGCTGTGTGATTAACGAGGGAGTAGGGCTGACTTAGGAGAGAAGGCCTTAAAAGCCAGAGGCTAAGCAACCAAGGGGAGCTAGCAAACAGGGGACCGCAAACAGAGGAGTTTGAGAAGGGGTTTGTAAGAGGGAGTCATAATATAATCACTATGGTTAGGAAGGGCCACATCGCCAGTGCCAATGCTGCTCCTGTCTCCTCCACCTGCACCTGTATCCAGACAGACAACCCTACCATGGATGCTTGTACCCAGATCCTGGTGTGGACTTGCAGAGACTGTGGCCTGCATTTCTCACCCTCAGAAAGCCAGGCTGGGGGGGACCATCCAGTGTGAAAGGTGTCGGCTGGTGGAATCTCACAGGAAATAGGTGGGAGAGCTAAAGGAGGAGGTGGCCAGGCTGAGGAGCATCCGTGCACATGAGGAATTCTTTGATAGTATTCATATGGAGACATCCAAACCTAAGGAAGCTCTCCAGCTACAGAGGATTGCTGTCACACCACCGGGGGAGGAGGCTATGGCTCTGTCACAGGGAGGACACTTGCTGCTGGTTACTTCTGGCAGCAGGCAGTGTTCCACCCCTACTTCCAAGCCATCCACCATGGAGATGGAAAACCGATATGTTGCCCTGGCAACGAGCGATGAGGAATCACCCCCAAAGGTAGAGGAGGAGAAGCCATGTATCCCAAGGCTCGGAGGATCGCAGCCACCGCTCCCAGGAGGAAACGTAGGGTGGTGGTGGTTGGTGACTCTCTTCTGAGGGGGACAGAGGCACCCATCTGTCATCCTGGCATGGCATTCCAGGAGGTATGCTGCCTGCCAGGGGCCTGTATCCAAGATGTTATGGAGAGATTGTCGAGGATCATCCAGCCCTCTGACTACTACCCCATGCTACTCATCCATGTGGGTACTAATGATACTGCGAGGTATGACCCTGAGCAGATCAGAAGTGACTACAGGGCTCTGGGAGTACGTGTGAAGGAGCTGTGAGCACAGGTGATGTTCTCTTTGATCCTTCTGGTCAAGGGTAGTGGTCTGGGAGAGACAGGTGCATCCTGGAGGTGAATGCCTGGCTGCGAAGTTGGTGTCACTAGCAGGGCTTCAGCTTCCTTGACCACGAGATGCTGTTCCAGGAAGAAGGACTGCTAAGCAGAGATGGGGTCCACCTATCAAGGAAGGGGAAGAGCATATTTGGATATAGACTGGCTAACCTAATGAGGAGGGCTTTAAACTAGGTTCAAAGGGGGCAGGTGACCAAAGCCTACAGGTAAGTAAAAAACATGGAGACCTGGGAGAAGGGTTGGAATTTGCGGGGAGCATTGGCTGTTATAGAAGGCATAAAGGAGAGACAAGACAGAACTGAGGCAGGAAATCCAATCAGTATCTTAGATGTCTGTATACTAATGTGAGAAGTATGGGGAATAAGCAGGAAGAACTCAAAATGGTAGTAAATAAACACAATTATGACATAGTTGGCATCACAGAGACTTGGTGGGATAATACACATGACTGGAATATTGGTATAGAAGGGTAAATAAAGCTTGCGCAGGAAGGACAGGCAGGGAAAAAAGAGAGGAGATGTTGCCTTATATATTAAAAATGTATACACTTGGACTGAGGTTGAGATGGAAATAGGAGACAGACTTGTTGAAAGTCTCTGGGTAAGAATAAAAGGGGTAAAAACCAAGGGTGATGCCATGGTAGGGGTGTACTACAGACCACCTAACCAAAAAGAAGAGGTGGATGAGGCTTTTTTTAAACAACTAACAAAATCATCCAAAGCACAGAACTTGGTGGTGATGGTGGACTTCAACTACTTAGACATCTGTTGGGAAAATAACACAGCAAGGCACAGGTTATCCAACAAGTTCTTGGAATGTATTGGAGAACAATTTTTTATTTCAGAAGGTGGAGAATGCTACTAAGGGAGAGGCTGTTCTAGATTTGATTTTGACAAATAGGAAGGAACTGGTTGAGAATTTGAAAGTGGAAGGCAGCTTGGGTGAAAGTGATCATGAAATGATACACTTCATGATTCTAATGAATGGTAGGAGGGAGAACAGCAAAATAAAGACAATGGATTTCAAGAAGGCAAACTTCAGCAAACTCAGGGAGTTGGTAGGTAAGATCCCATGGGAAGCAAGTCTAAGGGGAAAAACAATTGAAGACAGTTGGCAGTTTTTCAAAGAGACATTATTAAGGGCACAAGAGCAAACTATCCCACCGTGTAGGAAAGACAGGAAGTATGGCAAGAGACCACACGGGCTTAACCAGGAGATCTTCAATGATCTAAAAATCAAAAAAGAGTCCTACAAAAAGTGGAAACTAGGTCAAATTACAAAGGATGAATATAAACAAATAACACAAGTCTGTAGGGACAAAATTAGAAAGGCCAAGGCACAAAACAAGATCAAATTAACTAGAGACATAAAGAGTGACAAGAAAACATTCTATAAATACATTAGAAGCAAGAGGAAGACCAAGAACAGGATAGAAGCAAGAGGAAGACCAAGAACAGGATAGACCTGTTACTCAGTGAGCGGGGGAAATAATAACAGAAAATGTGGAAATGGCAGAGGTGCTTAATGACTTATTTGTTTCGGTTTTCACCAAGAAGGTTGGTGGTGATTGGATATCTAACATAGTGAATGTCAGTGAAAATGAGGTAGGATCTGAGGCTAAAATAGGAAAAGAACAAGTTAAAAATTACTTAGACAAGTTAGATGTCTTCAAGTCACCAGGGCCTGATGAAATGCATCCTCAAGGAGCTGACTGAGGAGATATCTGAGCCATTAGCGATTATCTCTGAAAAGTCATGGAAGACGGGAGAGATTCCAGATGACTGGAAAATGACAAATATAATGCCAATCTATAAAAAGGGAAATAAGGACAACCCAGGGAATTACAGACCAATCACCTTAACTTCTGTACCCGGAAAGAAAATGGAGCAAATAATTAAGCAATCAATTTGCAAACATCTAGAACAGCGGTTCTCAGACTGTGGGTGAGGACCCCAAAGTGGGTCGTGACCCCATTTTAATGGGGTCGCCAGGGCCAGCATTAGACTTGCTGGGACCTAGGGTTGAAGCTGAAGCCTGAACTCCACCCCCACCCAGGGTGATGGGGCGCAGGCTGCAGCCCCCTCTCCCCCCCACCTAAGGCGTCAGGGCTCTCTGCCCCCCTCCCGGGGTCATGTAGTAACTTTGTTGTCAGAAGGGGGTCGCAGTGCAATGAAGTTTGAGAACCCCTGATCTAGAAGATAATAAGGTGATAAGTAACTAAGCATGGATTTGTCAAGAACAAATTGTGTCAAACCAACCTGATAGCTTTCTTTGACAGGGTAACACGCCTTGTGGATATGGGGGAAGTGGTAGGCGTGGTATATCTTAACTTTAGTAAAGCTTTTGATACTGTCTCACATGACAGTTGCAATGGGTTGCAAGTGCTTTGGAGGATAGGATTAAAATTCAAAATGATCTGGACAAACTGGAGAAATGGTCTGAAGTAAATAGGATGAAATTAAATAAGGACAAATGCAAAGTACTTCATTTAGGAAGGAACAATCAGTTGCACACATACAAAATAGGAAATGACTGCCTAGGAAGGAGTACTGTGGAAAGGGATCTGGGGGTCATAGCGGACCATAAGCTAAATATGAGTCAACAGTGTGACACTGTTGCAAAAAAAGCGAACATCATTCTGGGATGTATTAGCAGGAGTGTTGTAAGCAAGACACGAGAAGTAATTCTTCCACTCTACTCCACGCTGATTAGGCCTCAACTGGAGTATTGTGTCCAGTTCTGGTGCCACATTTCAGGAGAGATGTGGACAAACTGGAGAAAGTTCAGAGAAGAGCAACAAAAATGATTAAAGGTCTAGAAAACATGACCTATGAGGGAAGATTGAAAAAATTGGGTTTGTTTAGTCTGGAAAAGAGAAGACTGAGAGGGGACATGAGAACAGTTTCCAAGTACATAAAAGCTTGTTACAAGGAGGAGGGAGAAAAATTGTTCTTCTTAACCTCTGAGGATAGGACAAGAAGCAATGGGCTTAAATAGCAGCAAGGGAGGTTTAGGTTGGACATTAGGAAAAACTGTCAGGGTGGCTAAGCACTGGAATAAATTGCCTAGGGAGGTTGTAGAATCTCCATCATTGGAGACTTTTAAGAGCAGGTTGGACAAACACCTGTCAGGGATGGTCTAGAGAATACTTAGTCCTGCCATGTGTGCAGGGGACTGGACGACATGACCTCTTGAGGTCCCTTCCAGTCCTATGATTCTATGACAATGACATGTGGAGCAGGTGAATGAAAAACAAATACATGGGAGTATAGAAGATGACATAATGATACATGCATGCTTTTGCACAGACCAGCTACGTGCACAGTGTAGCTGTCATAATCAGAGATGGGTGTAGTTTACAAAATTTGGTGGTGATCTCCTGCAATGTTCAGCATGAGGGTTGGATCTGAGACCTGGCGCCTAATTAAAATGACCAATTAATGCCTCAACTCTTGCAAATCAGCTCTCTCCACAGCTCCTTATGAGTTACAGAGAGGACACCACATCACTTTCTTTCTGATTGAAGAAGATAAATTAGTTACTGCCCCAGATAACATTATTATAAATATATGGAGATATACCTATCTCATAGAGCTGGAAGGGACCCTGAAGGGTCATTGAGTCCAGCCCCCTGCCTTCACTAGCAGGACCAATTGTGCCCCAGATCCCTAAGTGGCCCCCTCAAGGATTGAACTCACAACCCTGGGTTTAGCAGGCCAATGCTCAAACCACTGAGCTATCCATCCCCCACATTATTATAAATAACTTTCGGATCCTGACCTGCTGTAGTTGAAGGTGTTAAATAAAATAAGTGAAAGATGTTTTGCTTTCATTTGGTTGAAAGATGCCAAGATTTTAGAATCTTAAAGAATATTCATGCTGATAACTTCTAAGTTATAAATAGCAAATAGCAAAGCTGAATATATTTGGCTAAAGGTTACATTCCCTGGGTACTTGTCAGAGAAAGGATCAAGGGAGAATGTTAAACTCACAAAATGTATGGTAGCCCATTGGACAGATGTGTTGGTGGATGAGAAGCACAAACTGTATAACATGTGATTGTCAACTAATCTCTCAAAGATTTACTTCTCCAGAAGTCTCTGTCCTGAAAGCAACATATATTTAGATGGCTTTTAAACATATTCTTGGAAGTTTAAGTCTGCCTCGTCATTACCTACTGGAATCTATGTTTTCATTAAAGAGATTGGGAGTAGTCCAAGATCCCCTTTATATCTTGGGTTTATTTTGACTTAGTATAAAATCTAAAATATTTATTCTTTGCTTCTTTATATGGACCAGGATGAATTTAGGGCCCGAACTCACATGATACTTAACAACACCCTGTGACATCAGTAAATATTATTATCCCCATTTTATAGATGAGGAAATTGGGACAGACAGGCAGTGACTTTCCCATGTCATAGAAAGTCATTGGAGTGGCTGAGCTGGTATTAGAAATTAAGATTTCTCACTCCCAGGGGCTTGCACTAACTGTTAGAATGTGCTACCATTCCATCTCATGCTTTCACATTTCCTGACCTTTATGCAAAAGAGGCAGAGTGCAAGAGGTGCTGATTGACAGACTGCAGCTGCTGAGAGTGCCTGTGGAGGTGAGAACGAAGCACAAGTGAGATAAAGTAGAGCTAGAAAAGGCTGTGACTTAAAAACAAAAAGTTAAATCTTACACACAACCCTGGCTAATACTTTGGAACCAGTGGTGGCTGGCCAGAACTGTAACAATAAGCTGCTTGACTTGTGTGTGTGTCAAACTAGAAACTGGGCTTCTGTATTCCGAACACCCTTGTAACCAGACATGCCAAACCCATGAAAAAAACGCAGAAATTGGGCTTGTTTTTGGCTTAATTGGCTTGTGAGTTGCTTGTTGGCTAGTTTTTGGCTTGTGGCTTGTTGCTGGTTTTGCTTGTAGCTTGTTGCTTCCTTTTTTTGATTGGCTATCGGCAAGCAGGTGCAAGGGGGGGCAGGCAGGGGCAAGGGGCAAGTAGGTGCAAGGGGGGGAGAGAGTCAGGGGTGCACAGTAGGCCCACCAGAGTCCCAGACTGCATGCCAGGGGGATCTAGTCACATAGAGCGTTGGGGTTCTTAGGGATTGGCTTGTTTTGGCCTTGTTTTGAAATGGGATTAGCTTGATTTTTGGCTTATTGTGAAAGTCGGGGTGCTTATTTACCGTGTGAAAGTTGGCAACTGTGCTTGTAACCTCAGGAAGACCATGTAAAGAGAGGAAGGGAAAGGGTACAAGAGTCTCATTTTACAGTGAGTAAAGCATAGATCAAGATTTTGGTGGCCTGTCCATTTAAGCACTGGTGCATGCAAATGATGATCACCCAGTTATTAAGGTGGAATGAACAGCTGAGCTAACCATTGTCCCAAACATTCATTTTCAGCAGTCTGTGGCTGTCTGTTTATTCCCTGGGGAAAGGGAGTGCTTCATTTTTCTCTGCACAGAGAGTTTGGGCTTGTCCCCACCAGGAAATCACATCATGCTAGAAGACACCCCTGAGCAATCATGGTAACTGACATAATATTAAACACAGTGCAGATGGGGACTGCTATGGTTCACCAGTTGTCAGCTGACATGCTATTAAGCAGTCCCAGCCTACCCTGACTGCTAAATTGTATTTAACATCATGTTATGTACCCTGACTCTTCAGTGCTATGTTCTAAGATGTTATTTTCTAGTGAAGACAAATTGTTTGTAAAATTGGTCAAAAATGGTCATTTTTTTCATGGACATTTTTTGTTGATTTCATACATTAACAGATTTTCAGGCCAAAAGGGACCATTGGGATCATAGAATCATAGGACTGGAAGGGACCTCAAGAGGTCATCTTGTCCAGTCCCCTGCACACATGGCAGGACTAAGTACTATCTAGACCAGTGGTTCTCAAAGCCGGTCCACTGCTTGTTCAGGGAAAGCCCCTGGGAGGCCGGGCCGGTTTGTTTACCTGCCACGTCTGCAGATTTGGCCGATCGCGGCTCCCACTGGCCGCGGTTCACCGCTCCAGGCCATTGGGGGCTGCGGGAAGCGGCGCAGGCCAAGGGATGTGCTGGCCGCCCTTCCTGCAGCCCCCATTGGCCTGGAGCGGCGAACCGCGACAGTGGGAGCCGCGATCAGCCGAACCTGCGGACGCAGCAGGTAAACAAACCGGCCTGGCCTGCCAGGGGCTTTCCCTGAACAAGCGGCATTCCGGCTTTGAGAACACTGATCTAGACCATCCCTGACAGGTGTTTATCTAACCTGCTCTTAAAAATCTCCAATGATGGAGATTCCACAACCTCCCTAGGCAATTTATTCCAGTGCCTAACCACCCTGACAGTTAGGAAGTTTTTCCTAATGTCCAACCTAAACCACCCTTGCTGCAACCTCATTGCTTCTTGTCCTATCCTCAGCGGTTAAGAGAACATCTGCCGGACAGTCTGGCTCTGCTACCGCAGGACATATGCTTGCCAGACTGAGACCTTTGCTGTGACATATTTACATACTGGGAGGCAACATTTTCTAAGATGCTTTGGCAACATTTTCCTGCAGAAGCGTTTGAAGGGGTGACATCGCATGCTTGGCAGTGGGTCAAATAGAAATAAACAAAGTCAAAAGAAAATCAGAAGATTTGGGGGTTTTAAAAATAAAGTGTCCTTTAAAGAGTTCAGGTCCAACATTTTCAGGCATAAACTAGGCACAGCTTCACTGAAGTGAATGCACTTGCATATGTCTCTTGATGTATGACACAACTCCATGTTACTGAACACCAGTTCACAGAAGTTCACAGATAAATGAAACTGACTTATATCCCCAGATGCTTTACTCAAGTCTGCACTGAGCACTATACAGCACATTTATTTATGTGTGTGTGTGTGTATAAGAAATATACACAATGTGTATATTGCACCTACCAACATCTGTTTAGGTACATGAAGAAAGATGTAAAGATCACACTCAATATGCCAATAATCTAGATTTAACAGAATGAAAATATTACATTAAATGGCCCTCCTGTACATCTACTAAAGCCCTTCCCCCGCAACACACTTTTAAAGTATGTAAATAATCCCATCCCTATTCAACAAAGCACTTAAGCATGTGTTTAATGTTAAGCATGTGTTTAAGGCCCACTACACTTGTAAAGAAACCTATTTTATGGAGATTTTAGATGTCTGCTTGTGACAGGGTGTATTCAGCCTTTGCAACTCCCTGATGGGGGCCCTACTACACCTGCCCCAAGAAGCAGCGAATGGAGAGGGAAAAAAGCAGAAAAGATGGATCCTCCAAGCTTGCCTAGAGAGGACTTTTTCTGGAGCAGACATTTTGGAAACCACAGAGGCCTGGTGCTCCAAGGGCTAGAAGGGCTAGCAATAGCCAATCAGGGCCCTTCTGGCCCAGATAAAAGGAGCTGCCTGGCCTTAGTAAGTCAGTTCCTGGTTGGGACCAGAGGGTAAGGTATGATGTTAGTTTCTAGCCAAAGGTGCTTGAGGGATAGCCAGAGTTTATTTTCTGAGTGTATGTTGCATAGCTGAGTTTGCAAGGAGGGCTGGTCAGGTGGTGGCCCTGAGAAGCAGCAGTAATGGACTGAAATTGAATAGTATGTGGCTACTGTGTATAGTGTCCTTGGGTTGGAACCTGGGTTAGTGGGTGGGCCCAGGTAAGTGGCATAAACTTCAAGAAGGGGGTGGAGCTTCTTTAGGAGCCTGAACAAAGGGCTGGTTTTAAATGGGCTGGGGCTGAAGATCCCAGTGAGGGCAAACAGTCTGTTTGTTTATTGGACTCTTTAATACCTCAGAAGGGATTCATTAGGACTTTGTGACTTGGCTGGAGGACCACACCACTGAAGACTCAACAAGCTCAGCTGGAAGCCTGCAAGGGGCACCAGGAGCAAGAAAAGGACTGTGCTATTACACCCTGCTGCTTGGAGGTGCTTCAAAGGTGAGTGCCCCAATGCACTGCTACTCTGGTGTCCACTCTGTTCGTGAGGTCGTATGTCACCTGCATTGGTAATACTGTGTCAGAAAATAGGGGTTGTAATTCAGTATAAATGGTGGTGGGGTTTTAGAGGGGGTTGCCCATCCCCACTCTGCATAGATTCTGGCTTCCTCAAGGAGCCAAAGTTAAAATGTGGTAAAGTTTAGACAGTGTTTGTTCTCTCAAAGAGGTGTGTTGTGTTGGGACTTCTCCCTTTGGTGGGATTTCATTCTGGAAATGGTTCTCCATGCACATGCTCGTGGTTGAATCTATAGCCCTCTCTCTACTCAAGCTGTCAAGGTTAGGGACATGATTCAACACCTTGAATAGCTCTTCTGGGAGAGCTTTGGATGCTGCTATGGAGTTGATGTAGGGTACATTGTTACAGCTCTGGGTATAGCGTCATCTCTCTGATGACTGGCGTAGGATACTGCTCTGAAACAAAGCCCAGTTGAGATTCAAACATAATGAAACTGAGGTAAGAACAGAGAAAGTGAATAGGCACAGCCATTACTGTTAAGGGCCTCCTCTTTGGAGCAGAGAGTGTACATCACCTAAAGTGAAGGCACCCCACTCTCCTGAGCACTGATGAAATACTTAAAATGAACTCTGGCTATTAAGAGGTATATTTTTGATACCTCCAAGACAGCTACTATTGTAATGTGATTCTGTGGTAGCAAAAAACCAGGCATCTCACTTGTCACTTATTCCACACAGCAGGGTTGCATGAACTTCAGTCATCACCAACGCCAGACTCTTAGAACACACCGGCCTCTAAAACATTTGAGTTTGTATTGTTGGGGCAAGAGGTCCACAGTTCTCTGCATGCTGATGAGTGTGACATCCATGAAGCCATGGGGTGAGGCATAACTGATGACTGAGGTTATGCAGCCATGTATTTATTACATTGAGTTCACTTGTTTTCACTGGAGAACTGTCCAAGAAAACCCATAATCCACCACAAAGAACTATATCGAGGACAGTCTTTTACTCCTTATCCTGTGATTAATGAGCTAGGTGATCAAGAATGGATGGGACTGGTGGCATGAAATAAGCATGTGGGGTAATGCCTGGAAGTCAGTGGGACTCAGATTCCTAAGTCACTTGAGTGCTTTTGAAAATTTTACCCATGCTCATAAAGATTTCAGTACTGTCAGTGTCCATACAAGTGCAGCCAAAACAATTGCACTGGTTGAGAAGGACAGAGACTATCGCAGTGGATTTTTACTTTTGTAAGTATTGCTTCTTTATATTTTGTGTAGCTTTGCCTAGAAATTCATCCCTGGCAGAGGGCCAACATAAAGACTTTGTACCACTCAGAGCCGATACAAACACCATTTTAAAAGGTCTTAAGAGTGCCTGGTGCTGGCACTCTTCATGGGGTAAATTTTACACAGAAAGAATAGCAGTCTACCTTATGGAACAGAAGTGGCTCTTACCGTTCTTTCACTCTAGAACCCAAACAGAAGAGGTATGTTGCTGCCCTGCAGTGGATTTGTTCTTTTATTTACTTAAGTGTCTATGCAAGTAACATGCAATGCTTTTGATTCAAGCTTTGTGCTTTTTTTATTAAAGAGAATTAGTATCAGTATTTCAGTGTTTGTCTGTGTTATTGGACCAGCAGATTAATTTAATTTTTTTTGTTGGTTAGATTTTAGAAAGGAATAAAGACATGTGCACCAGAGAGATCAGGCTATACATTAGTTATTTATTTGTGTTACCGTGGTGCCTTTGAACTCTAGTAATGGAATAGGACCCCATTGTGCTAGGCACTGTACAAACGCAAACTAAAAGACAGTTCCCACCCCAAAGAGCTTATACTCTCAGTACAGTGTGTGCCACCCTTGGAGAGCTTTATTCTCAGAGTGCTAGAAGTGTAGACCATGCTTTACAAATGTGAGAGGAGCCAAGTTATTTGGGTTCCACCACTGGCGCTTAAACAAGCTGTAGGCTGTCATTGCCAAGCCATATGCAAGCCAGACAACCCTTCTATTCACTTTAACATAAAATTGCATTCATTACTGTGCATCTCCATGACATAGTTACACTTTTTTTTCTCCATCTTTTAAGTTTAGAGATGAATATATGACAGAGGTAAACAAAATGAATGGCACAGGGAAAGTAATTGGAGCATTCCTATTTACTCTGTCTCTTAATTAAAGAGTAAGGGCACATTTTGTGCAAGTGAGGCACCAGTGAATTAAAATCTGACAAAAGGAAATACCTTTTTACCTACCATAATTAATCTGTGGAACTCATTGCCACAATATATCATTGAGGCCAAAAGGTTACCACTATTCAGCAAAGGATTAGACATTTTATATAAGAAATAGCATCATATTTAAAGGGATGGACATCCTCATAACTGAGGGCAGAAGCCAACTACAACTCTCTGAGTAAATTATTCCTTAATTGTCTTCTACATTGTTTCTTGCATCTTTCACTACAGCACTTACTCCCAGCCAAGATCAGAGACTGGCTAATAGATTAGACAGACCAATGGGTCTCATCCAGTATGGCAGTTTCTATGTGATTTATCTGTATCCTCCTGTGATCTTGTGTCAGTGAAGATAAATAGTGATGAAGCTGTCAGCAGCCAATTTGTTTTGGGTAATTAGTTAATTTAACACGGTGTTCATAAAGTACCAAGGCATGAATATACTCCACTTACCTGCATGTATCTGAGTGGGGAGGGTTTAGATCAACAAGTATTTTGGCTTTAACTTATGATTGATTAGCTATGGAGTTGAGAGATACTTTGAAAGTAAATATAAGGCCTGGTGCTGTCATGACAGCAGTCTCTGTGCTGGTAGCATAGATATAGCCATGCATGTTCAATGCCTGGCCTGTAAAAGCAGCACTGGTTGGTAGTATGATCAACCCACCCCCTTTTCACCTCTGTCTAATATTCCTACATATCAAATCCTCTGGAGGAGGTTTATCTGGTAGTGCTAAGGTACCAGAGTCTAGAGAAGATAAGTTGCACTATAGGTTCAATTCCCACCAAGGACAGAATTTCTTTTATTCCATTTTGCACCCTTCCATCTCCCTCCAGCAATGAACAGTTGGGGGTGTCAGTGGCTGGAAGGAGCAAGATCCAGCTGGCATACTTTTCCCCTCTAAATCCTAAAGACAGAAGATCTAGAAGGATGGAACTCTTTAAACATAAGAGTGGCCATACTCGGTCAGACCAATGGTCTGTCTAGCCCAGTATCCTGTCTTGACAGCAGCCAATGCCAACTGCTTCTGGCAGTTGGAAGTTTAGAGACTTGGAGCGTGGGGTTGTCCCTGACTAGCTTGGCTAATAGTCATGGATGGACCTACCCTCCATGAAGTTAGCTAATTCTCTCTTTTTTTTTTTTTTTTTTTTTTAAACCCAGTTATACTCTTGGTCTTCAGAACATCCCATGGCAATGTGTACTGTGTGAAGTAGTGCTTCTTTTGTTTCTTTTAAACTTTCTGCCTATTAATTTCATCAGGTGACTCCTAGTTCTTATGTGTTATGAAGGGGTAAATAACACTTTTTCCATACCATTCATAATTTTATAGACTTCTATCATAACCCCCCATAGTTTCTTGTCTAAGGTGAACAGTCCCAGTCGTCTTAATCTCTCCTCACATGGAAGCTTTGCCATACCCCTAATCACTTTTGTTGCCCTTCTCTGCACTTTTTTCAATTGTTCCTATAGGTGAGAAGGGAAAAAAGCCAGCTCTCTAGCTTGATTTACATGAACTATAATGTTTACCCATAATTCCACCTACTGCATTTTGTTGCTTTGGTTGGGATTTGCATATGTTTTTATTGTATTTATTACTCTACTCATGAAAGGAGTACAGGGATTGTGCAGGATTTGCCCGAGAGTGAGTGGGTCACCATGAGTGTACAGGCTGTGGACTTTGATTTGGTAATGAAACTCAAGCTTTACAGAGAGGGAGAAAGCTAGAGATCAGGCATTTTGGTCCAAGAGTTCTGTTTTTCCTCTGGGTTCTCTACGTGGATGGAATCCATGGGACCGACCAATAGCTCTGTCCCAGCACTATTGCTGACTTTGCAGGAAGGCTTAACTGGACTAGCAGTGGCACAGAGCTGGCTTTGCAGTGAGTCCACAGATGGCAGTGGTGAAATCATTGCATCCCATCAGAGCAGGACCTGGTAGAGGTGTGGAGGAGAGATGCCCTTTGAACTACACCTGAGACTAATTAGATCTGTGAGTGGGGCTTGAGGTGACAGGGTTTGTGGTGGGGCTAAGTTCTGGACCTCAAGAAGCTGAACAATGAATGGAACTGTGTGGTTCACTGAATGCACTGATTTAGGTTGCTCATTTTCTTAGCTCTACATATATAGAGGGGTTTTGTTTCTCGGTTTTTTTTTTTTTTTTTTTTCCCCCCCCCCCCCCCCCCTTTTTCCCCAAGTAAAATGATCTTTGTAAACCATGTTCCCAAAGACTGAGGGCTTGTGAGCAGGGAAGAGCCAACTAAAAAATTGACCGCAGAGGTTTTATTTTAATTTCCTGCAGCCAGAAGTAGGAGTTTGGCATGAGGGAGAGGGTGGGGGCTTAAGCCATAGTTATATTTCCTTTAGAAAAGGACCCCTAAACAGGCTGAATCTGGCCTTTGCTGCTGCTCTTGGCACCTGGCAGAAGGGTTAGAGCCCCAAATCTTTACAGAGTCAGCAGTGGAGGAGGACAGTTATAGCCAGTGCAGAGACAGAACAGGTCTACACTACAGAGGGGATCAATGCTCTGCGATCGATCCATCGGTGGTCAATTTAGCAGGTCTAGTAAAGACCTGCCAAATCAACTGCAGATCGCTCTCCAGTCAACCTCTGTGTACTCTACCCCTGATAAGAGTAAGGTAAGTCAATGGGAGATTTTCTCCCGTCGACACCACCCCCCCCCCCCATGGTGTAGACCCCGTGGTAACTCGACCTAAGGTATGTCGACTCAGCTACGTTATTCATGTAGCTGGAGTTGCGTAGCATAGGTTGACTTACCGCAGTAGTGTAGACATAAGCTTTATCTATCCCCCGTATGCAGAGAAGGAGGATGTAATGGAGAAGTGAGACCTTAAGGCCATTCCACAGTATATGCCATTGGCATCAGGGAAACTTTCCCATGGGACCCAGGATGCTAGCACTGAAGGCAATTTTCCCATTACCTTTAAGCAGGTAGATGCAGCATTAACCTTGCAAGGGTTATTTAGCCATATGGAATTCATGACTCTAGTTTCATTTTACTATACTTCACTGATGGTACATCACAGACTTGCAGTGTGTGGGCTATATAAAGGCTCTAATTTTTCCTGTCTAGTTATACACAGCGGTAACTCCATTGACTTCAATAGTTACTTTTACCACTGTAAAGCAAAAGTAAGGGGTGCACAGCTACTATGGGAATGAGGACAGTGTAAGTACCTACCTAGATAGGCAGGTAAAAAGAGAAGAGGCCCACTGGTCTGCCTGCATATCATGTGTAAATCTGTTCCTTTGTATGTATATACTGGGGATACATATAGTGAGGGGGCAGTCATGGTAAATTTAGTAAACGTCACAGCTTTAGGCCATTTTATGTATTACACCAAGTTTGGCATAGATCCAGTTAATGCATTACATCTTAGTGCAAGGGGTTACATTTCATCAAAGGAAACTTAACACTGGCCTGAAATATGTTCCAAGTGTTTCCACTCCGTGTTCTTTTATGGTGCTAAATCTGCTTTGAACGGGTTCATATTTAATGAAATTGTTGGTGAGCTTAAAAATACCTCACAACTTACATTTGCTGTTTTCTTCTTTTTTATTGCTGTAGGAGTGCCTGAGCTCAGAGCCTCATGGTGTGAGACACTGTATGTATACATAGTGAGAGACAGTCCCTGCTCTGGTGCACTGAGCCTTGAAAGGGTTAACATTTACAACACCCCTTTATAGGGTGCAGCACAATCCCCATAATTATGAAAGAATTATAACTAGCCATCTGGGTGTTCTCTCCACACAATAGCTGGCAATGACACAAAGGACACCTGGTGGATTTGATATTTTTTTATTTCATGCGACACTGAATAATTGTAAAGTTTGGTTCGAGTAATAAATGGGGTTGTCCTTTTCAGTAAAGCTGCCTTAGACATATTATTCCCTTTATGGCGTGTTCTGCCAAATTCCAGATGTTGCTGTTTATTCAAGACAAAGTTCATCCAGAAAAGAAAATGGAGTTGTTGATGGCAGGCAGACTGCATTAGCCTCCAAGTACAGTCAGTTTTTCTAGGTATTGTTTTTACATAGAGCTTTACGCCAAGATAAGTTATTGCAACCTTATGAATTGTTAGGTAGTGAAAATAACTGTCAGTTCCTATTCCCTCCATTAACCTTTTTAATGTGATCTTGTAAAACAATGTGTGGCCTGGGGAGACTGAGGAGAAATTAGTGCACTATGAAATAGATTAGAATCGCTTCTGTATGTAATGGTGAAAGAAACAACCCTTTCCTTATTTTAGTCTACTCCTAATGTAACTGTCCTGCTCTATGCTGACAGAATGGGACAAATGGGGGGGAAATAATGGTGTTATTTGTATTGCGCCTATGTGCTACCACATCAGTCATGGACCAAGTCCCCACTGTGCTAAGTGGTGTATGAACACAGGGCACAATAATTGTCCCTGCCTCAAAGACCTGATTATCACTACACAAGTGTGGGTTTTTTTGTTTTTTTTTCCTCCTGCTGACTATAGCTCATCTTAATTAATTAGCCTCTTAGAGTTGGTAGGGGAGCTCCCACCTTTTCATGTTCTCTGTATGTATATATATATCTCCATCAGATGCATAGAATGGAACATGTAGTGAGAAGTGGGCTGTAGCCCACGAAAGCTTATGCTCAAATAAATTTGTTAGTCTCTAAGGTGCCACAAGTACTCCTGGTCTTTTTAAAGACCTTATAGTTTATGTAGAAGGGCTTGTCTACACAGGGATGCTCAGAAAAGTTCATTTGAATTAACTTTTAATGTAGATTAGTTCAACCTCATTAAATCCCTGCATGGGTCCTCTTATTCAGAATTAGAGTGCCCTTAATTCGGTTTAGTTTCCATTCATTTCTCTAAGTAGAATCTCTGTACATTTTTAAAACCACATATATGTCCTACAAAATACCTAATCTTAAAAGTGAAGTCTTACCAGGAAAAGGCAAGTCAGGCCATTGAAGAGCACTGCTATGCAAGCTTTCTCTAGAAGGAGCAGGAATGGCCAGGTGAACAGAGGAAGGGAGTCACAAAGTTGATATGTGTAGATGGTTAACATACATGTCAAAGGTAATGTTACTACATTTCCCATTGCTTTCAAAGTAAATGGCCAGATCCTCAGGGCAGACTAATTACCCCTTGTGCAGCCAAGCTAGCATAGCTCTCCCTATGCTACTCACTCCCCTATAATGGGTCTGCTGAATGGGAGGGAGCATGTCCAGAACACTGCACCTCAGTGATCATGGGCTGCCAGAAGAGTTCTTAACCAGAGTTCCAACCAGTGTGCATTAGAAGGGTATGTCTACACTGTAGTCAGAGGAGTGGCTACAGCATATTGTTCTGTACTTGGGAAACAGTCAGAGGATGTGTAGTCTTATGTTATGAAGATGACACTCTTTCTGTACCAATAGTAACTCATGAGTTTGTTAAATAGCAGCTACTAAAGTTGAAGATTTTTAAATCAGCAGGTCCAGATAACTTGTATCCAGCCATTTTAAGAGACCTGGCTGAGGAGCTCACTGGACTGTTAATGTTGATTTTCAAAAGTCTTGGAACACTGGGGAGTTCTAGAAGACTGTGGGCACCACAGGGGGCAAGTCCCTCAGGCCGGATCCAAAGCCCTGAGGGGCTGGATCTTGGCCGTAGTTTGCCCACCCCTGCATTAGGGTGTGCCTGGGCACACCCCGTGTGCATGCCTACATGTAGCACATGTAGACAATGTTCTCTGAGTACAACCCAAACTTGATGGATCATGTGGATACTCTGCTCCTGGAACGTGCTCTGGTTCAGTGACAATGTCTAAGTCACAACAGTGTAACTCTGAAGTGTAGACATGGCTGCAGTTCATTAGCATTTTTCCTATGACGTCCAGATCTTGTTTATGTTCCTTGGAAGCAATGACATCCCCTCTATTTGGTAGAGTGCTAAACTCCCTGACAGTGCTCAGGCAATAAATCTAAATGGCCTTGATATTAGAACTGTGAAGCAGTGCCATTGATTTGAATAGTGCAAGATTAGGTCCAGTACCCATAATGAACAGTGTGTGTATATAGCAACTATGCTTGTGTACTTGCGCCTTCAGTTTTTCTTTCACAAGTAAACAACATATCATCCCCTTTTTCTTTACCCCGAGGATCACACTTTATTTGCATCATGCTCCATTGTGCTAACGTGTTATGTGACACTGGTGGCAGTGAGTCTGAGCTGAGTTGGACAGAGAGCTTGTGAAACCAGCCTGCCCGAGTTCAGCTCTAGGAACACAGTTTGCCTGCTCTCTGCCTACAGAAAGGTCGGGAGCATATGGCCAGCCCACTGTTCAGCTGGCAACATTCATGCTGCATCTTTTGGTGGTAACTGGCTAAAATACTTGTATAAGGGGTGAGTACACTGTGGTGAGTACCATTTTAATACCATGGTATTGTAAAAATAAGTGCTAAAGCAGAGACACGATCCCCTGCCCCAATGGCCTGCACTAGGTCTGCCAGAAATGCAGCTTTGGTGGTTGAGAAACATATGAACTCCCACCTAGCTGTTTCCCCTGGAGGTGCAAAGTATAGGTAGAGCCATCCACTCCCTATGTGGTGGCTCGTGGAACTGGCTGGCCACGTGGGTGGGAAGAGCGTTAGGGAGTGTCCCAAATGACTTCCCTCCCACCGCTTCCCAGGGCAATCTGGGAGTCTCTGGAAAAACTGTGCTTCTGAGACAGTGCCTCCTGGTGCTCAGCGTCTTACTATGGGCTACCTGGTAAAGTCTCAAATTCTCAAGCACATTGTGATGTTATTAATAGGAACTGGGACCATATAGATCATTGTTGCAACCAAGGTCCTGTAGTGGCTCCAAATCTTGTATAAAGGGGGTCAAATAAGGTGTCTAAGACCAGGTTATGGTTTTCTGGTTATGATTATGCTACTTGCATCCGAAGAAGTGGGTATTCACCCACGAAAGCTCATGCTGCAAAACGTCTGTTAGTCTATAAGGTGCCACAGGATTCTTTGCTGCTATCTGTAGGTGTATCATTTTTTGTAGTTGAAGTTATGAATATTGGCTCTATACTGTCTGTATTTCAAACTTATGCTATGCTTCTGGGTAACACCCCAGACAAGTTGGTGACAGCTCTGCCTATCCTGCTTGATGGCCCATTAAGGACCATCAGCTATACAATCGACCCATTGAAAGAAGGCAGATACACCTTGTAACTCTGCAAGGTATGCAGGGACATACCTATGAACAGAACTCTGAGGTTTTTCCATGCCATGTGATGGACAGCTTGTCTTTGGGACAAAGAAAGCAGAGGCCATATGACAAGAGACTATTTAAAAAAAACTGCTGCAGCTCCTCCATCTTGTCTTCAATCCTGCTTCATACCTCTGGAGGGACTTTGCTACAAACTGAAGCTTTGAACAAAGGACTGAATGACCCATCCCAGCTGTGGATGTACTCCCGAGACTTAATTTGAACCTGCAGTTTATTCCATCACTGCTACAAGCCTGAACCAAGAACTTTGCCATTACTCTATGTAATTGATTCCATTTAACCACTTCTAGCCTCATCTATATTTCTTATGAATAAACCTTTAGATTTTAGATTCTAAAGGATTGAGAACAGCTTGATTTGTGGGCAAGATCTGATTTGTATATTGACTTGGGTCTGGGGCTTGGTCCTTTGGGATCGAGAGAACTTTTTCTTTTACTGGGGCATTGGTTTTCATAACCATTCATCCCCATAATGAGTGGCACTGGTGGTGATACTGGGAAACTGGAGTGTCTAAGGGAATTGCTTGTGTGACTTGTGGTTAGCCAGTGGGGTAAAACCAAAGTCTTCTCTGTTTGGCTGGTTTGGTTTGCCTTATTGGTAAAGGAACTCCAGCTTTGGGCTGAAACTGCCCTTCTTTAAGCAATTTGTCCTGAATTGGCACTCACAGTTGTGTCCCACCAAGGGCAGCATCGTTACACACATGCTTAATGATTAACCAGAGCTGTGATGGAACTAGAAATTCCATTTTCCAGGAAATTATTTGTTTTTGAAATTTGCTTTTGTTCCCAATTGGAAAGAAAACAACAATTTTTTCCCAAGAAAACTTTATCAGGTCAATTGTACTGTGGGTTTTTTGTTCTTTGTTTCAATTTTAACCTTTTAAATTTTTTGTTTTCCTTAAAACATTCTAAACAATTTTTGAAATAAAGTGAAACATTCCATTCCTATGTCAAAATAGAAAATTTCAGGGCTATCAAAATGCTTTGAAATTGGTCAGTTTCCCCAAGAATGTTTCAATTTTGACAAATTAGCATTTTCTGACCAAAAAACAGTCAGTAAGATTTTCAACCAGCTGTACAAGTAACACAGCACTACTAGAACTGTGCATGAGGCTTCATCAACATGTGTAAATACAAGGTCCTAGACCCCAAGGGACTCTCTGCCCCCATTTAAATTAGAGTAGTTTACTATGAAGTATAGGAGAAGGCATGAAACACATTAAAGCAATGAGTGATGGATGCCAGGAACCTTGTTAGGCTTTGCCTGCCAACAAAGTACCCCTGCTCTCATACCCACCTCCGACCTATCTGAAAGTGGTGAGTTAATCTTTCATCATGAACCAGCCATTACAGGATTCTCCCATGCATTAACAACATGATCTAAATTTGGACCATAAAACCAGACCATTATTGTTGACCTATATTCAGTAATTTGTTTGAAAATGGCTTTATTTAAATCATAGAAGCTATACAATTGGAAACAGAGGGGATATGACTGCCCTCTCCAAATACCCAAGGGAGGTAAACACCAGGCAGCATGAGCTATTAAAACTGAAGGGCACAAGAACAAATGGGTATAAATTAGCTATGGCTAAATTTAGACTGGAAATTAGAAGGTTTCTAACCAGCAGAGGAGTAAGGTTCTAGAACAGCTTCCCAATAGGAGTAGTGGGGGCAAACCACCTAACTGGTTTAGATGGAGCCTGATAAATTTTTGAGTAGGATTATAGGGCAAAGGTGCCTGTGATGCCAGGAGACTAAACTCGATGACCCAGGAGATCTCTTCCAGTCATCTTGACCACCTTTTTCCCCCTTCAGTGTATCTTTTAATTCTTTAAAAGCAGCAAAGAATCCTGTGGCACCTTATAGACTAACAGACGTTTTGCAGCATGAGCTTTCGTGGGTGAATACCCACTTCTTGCATCCGAAGAAGTGGGTATTCACCCACGAAAGC